>CM076578.1:1555541130-1555933788 GCA_034641835.2 Pinus albicaulis
TAATTATTTTGTGAATGTAATTAAACCTTTGACTGAGGAAATGAATAAATTATTATGGTGCAAATTGACCAAAAATGAGATGATGAGATCACTTGCTAAATCTGTGAGGATGGATGAGGCAAATATTTCCCCACAATCTTTCAAAAATCCTTGGAAGATAGTAAGTTTTAAAATTTAGATTTTTGAGGAAAAATATGAATTTCCCCAATGATGAGGAAAGTAGTTGGGAAGAGGTAAAAAGCTGAAAAGCTGAGGAAAAGCATAAAACAGCTTTAAAGAATCCCTAAGTGGGAAGCCTAGGAAAATAGGAAGAAAAGCATCCTGAGATTCTGGACGCAGAATTAGAAACATGCTTTGGGGAACAATAGCTTAAATAAGCTGCTCTTGTACAGATTATAGGTTAATCTGCTATAGGAGGTGATCTCAGCTCGGGGGTGAGTTCTGGGAGACAAAAGAGCTCTAAGGTTGGGAGGTTGGTCTACTGCACAAGTGGTATGTCTTTGAGAAAATTTGTCTTATTGATTGCTATAGTATGAATTGGCTACATATAAAAACAAAATCTACTTCTAAGTTAGTTCATATTATTAGTCTACATTTAACAGAATGTAGTCACCAGGTAGTGACCTGGTCATCCTGTATAGTTGTAGAGGAATAACCTGTAAAGTGGAATTCCACATAATGTTTAATCCCAGGGTGGGGTTAAATCTGAGGAAACCTTGTTCTTTCAGGAAACACTGTGAATTTATTTTTAATCTGCTTCTGTTTCATAGAATAATTTTATTTACAGCTACCCTAGAGAGAAATGAAATTCACTATAGTATACCAGAACTATAGTAGGATATAAATTAAGACTTGTACTGTTTATGAAAGACACAGAGGGAGAGAATCAATAAACTGATCTCAAGATCAGCCAAGAAATTCTGTTGTAATTCCAGAAAATTAATAGTTCAAATCAACCAGGTTGTGCATGAGTCACTTTGCCTAGGGGAGGAAAGGAGTACCTATTTATAAACAACATGAAATAGAAACCATGGTCTCCTGATAACCACTCTAATATCAGATCGCAGGGATTGATTACATATAAGGTAATAATTATGAGTAAGCAGTTGAGAACTACAGTGGTAAAGAGTTAAACTATTTCAAACTGTATGTACAACACCTTCATATAACCACTATTTCCATTTAGCAACAGAAAAGAAAATGGAATGGGTTCTAATCCCATAACCAGCCTTTAAATACATTTATTACCATGTGCACAGGTAGATATGAGCTGTAACTAGATATAAAATAACATGAGAAGAAACTGGAGAATAGAACTATACTTGCACACATTTGAAAAATGAGAAATTATAAATTATAGACTTTCATATACAGTAATCATCTATGGATAAAATGGTCTCATAAATGTCCAGCAAGCTGTTCATATGTCTAGACAGTCAGGCATAACACCAGTTTAGTATAACCAGGAGCAGAGGCAACTGTAATTATGCTATAAATACCAGAGTATAGAATTACACGGAAAAGAGTGAACAAAGCACATCAGAGGAATAGATAAATATCATATATAACAACCTGTAAATTCTGAGGTATGCCATTTAGAAATCTGGAATGTCAGTAGCATTCCCAGAAAACAAAATAAGTTCAGACGAACAAATGTAACAAAGCCAAATAACATGGTATGAGACTATATGCACGATTTATACAGTCCCGGTAAAAGTATACTGTGGCATAGTATATCGAAAGACAATCTAACAGCATAAGCTACATATATACATGTCCCATAATGTTCAAATACATAAGGAGCCTATCAGGCTGGAGTATTAAACGTGCAATCCCTACTTCAACAGAATAAATTTAAACAAGCGCCTTCTGCGCAACAGTACAGGAGGTCGATATCAGATTTCGACGCCCATGAGAACGACGCAACAGGAGAAGAGCAATAAATCCCACAATAATACCGACCTGGATGGCCAAGAGGTCCACGTTAGTAACCCTCACGATTTAAAAGATTAAGTGTTGTGTTTACGAACATGCCATAATCATTTGGTTACCTGTTCACAACAAATGCAACCAAAACCAAAGGGGATTAGTCAACTTGAAATAGTGTAGGGGACATAAGTGAAGAATGAAATTATTAAAGTGGTTAAAACCATACCTGTGGAACGCGAGGTACAGATACGTAGATTCCTGAAACAAATTTGTGCACAGAGAGGGATTAATACACCATATCTTCAGAATAAGGAGGAAGTTGCAATTTAAAACAGAGGCGAGAAGCATGAGAAATTACCTCATGAAAATCCTCGAAATGTTAGACGTCTGTTGGATAGGACGCGAAGCCACTACACCAGAGGCATAACACGAAGAAGTATCATCCTATGAACTCACAGGAGTAGGGTTGACGATAACCATGAAATCGAAACTCAATCACAATTAGCGCTAAGAGTATGCGACGTGTAGCCTGAAACAAGAGGCATATCCTTTACTAAGGACTGAATACATACTCAGAGTTAGCGCATGATCAGAGTTGAACAATCGTCCTGAATCATTTAATCATACAATAACATTAAACTGAACGCTGAGGTAATTACCTGAGATCTGGTGGATAGAACTGAAGCGCCATGGCTTTCTCTGCAACAGAGAAGTCACAAAACCTCGGCTAAATATAGAAATTGGCAAACGCAGAGGTGCGCCACGAGCTGAAGAATGCAAAAACCCACCTCAGCTCTATCCAGAAGACTTTTATAACTCATGAATAACCACCTTAACCCTAATCAAACACGATCACCATCATCCACTTGGCGGAATCGTGGAGGCCAAGCCACGGATCGAGAGTAGTCGGGGTGAGTTAAGATTTGCGTATCGCATTAATGGAGTTTAAATCCAAATTCAAGTCGATATGTCTGGCACCTGTGTGGGTATGGTTGCTGTACATCCCGCGTGTTGAGCTGGCACATTGACGTGGACTCAACAGACCAGCGAATAGAGGGGTGTGGAAAACTACACAACTATCCCACTCTTAGTTATTCATTATGATGCCTGACGTGGTCACAAGTGACTACGCAGTGATACCCATAACAATTAAAATCTATTTTGACCATATGCCTTACGTGTACATGGAGTTCAATTCGCAGTACAATATCTAAAGGCGATTGGAAATCTTATGTAACGTGATAGGTGTCATGTCAACCAGCGTATATGGGGGTTGATGCCAAACAATACTATGTCGAATCATATAAACATAAAACAAAAATCATTTCCCTCAAGGCTATACCAAAACACATAGCGGAGTAATCATAACTATGTGTCGAAGGGTCGAACTTGTGGTTGACCCAAAGATCATTTGATTCCTATTTGATTATACGTGCCATATAATTTACCATTATATTCAACAATTCGATAAATGAAATAGATGAAACTCAAGACCAAGGTGAAATTGCAAGGGTATGCGAGAATGTGTAAAAGTCCAAGACATGAAAATTATGTTCACCCTTGAGATGAAATTAACATAAGGTAAGAAGTAAGAGCAGAGGATTTAATTGCGACAGTATATGATGATGACAAGCATAATGATAAAAAGGTGAAATGTCATAATAATTCCATACTTACACGTCTGAGTTCATGACGACAATTTTTTGTTGGGTGTGAAATTAGGAGGTGTGAAAAATGGTATCAGAGCCCAAGTTATGAAACTGGGCTGGTGACTTTGTGCTCACGATTGCTGTGTACTCACTGTGTAATTTTATTGCTGTAGCAAAAGTTTTGTTTTTTGTTGTTTTGTTTTTCTGTTCACTGACCTGTGCTATGTAGTGTACAGTGAGGTGATAGAATGGAAGAAGGTGGTGGAATTTATGTAGATCTGCAGGGTGAGCCAGATCCCAATGCGGCCATGATGGCTATGTTGCAGAATTTGCAACAAGAATTGGCTGAGATAAAAAGCCAGAATGACAGATTGTCATTAGCCAGTGAGGAGCAGGAAAGGCTCATCAGAGAATTAACCTCACGGAACAGCCAAGAAGGCGAAGGTTCCGGGAAGAGGAAAACTGATTATTTTGATGAGGAAGATGCTATTCGACATCAGAATAAGCAGAAAAAGGAATTACAAGGGGAATTCCGGAAAATCAAACCTCCTTCCTATGATGGGGAAAAGGAGGAGGATGTTGAAGCCTGGTTGCTAAATATGATTAAGTATTTCCAAGTTTATGAATATGAAAGCAATCTGAAGGCCAGATTAGCTGTCTACCAGCTACAAGGTAAGGCTACCTTGTGGTGGGAAGAGACAAAGATGGTGCATGCCATAGATGAAAAGACAGTTACTTGGGAAGATTTCCAGGCTAAATTCAAGAATCGCTACTTGAATGAGCGGTACTATGATGACAAAGAAAAAGAATTTCATGAGCTTAGATTGGGACAACTCACTATCGATGAGTTTGTTACTAAATTTACCAATCTTTTAAGATATGTACCTTACATAAGGGAAGAAAAGGCAAAGGTACAGAGATTTCTGAATTGTTTGCCTATGATATACAAAGAGAAAATTGAGTTTGACAACCCAAAAACAATGGACGAAGCTGTTAGAAAAGCCAGATTGTGTTACCAACAGTTCAAAGGAAAAACTGATCAAGGAAAAAGTTGGGTAAGTAAGAATTAATTCAAAGGGAGAAAACCGAAACCAGCCTATTTGAAGAATTTTGGCAGAGATCATCAGAGGAAAAGGTTTGGTAAACCCAAGGAAAGTCAAACTGCACAGTCTCAAGTGGCATCAAAACCAATAGAGGGAGACAGTAAAAAGGAGGGAACAGTCAGAATGAAGGAGCCCTTGAAATGTTGGGGCTGTGGAGAACCCCATCTTTTGAGGGACTGCCCCCATAGAAATGTTCATGTGCTCATGAGGGATCGGGAAGCGACAACAGTAAATGATATAGCTAGAAACATACCAACTATCAGTGCAGCCCTGGAAAATCGGCAAGCAGAACATCAAGCAACCATGGTGGAAATGGAGGGTAAGATTTCTGACCTACCTGTTTCTGTTCTGATTGATCCAGGTGCTTCTTTGAGTTACATTAATCCAAAGATTGTAGAAAAATGTAACTTAAAAAACTGAAAAATTTCAACAGTCATGGCTAGTACAGCTGGCCACTGGAACAAAAATAAAGGTAACACATAAACTGCCCAGAACAGAAATCAAATTAAATGAGTTCCGAACAGAAGTAAATTTGAACATTTTACCCTTAGGGTCATATGATTTATTGATAGGAATGGACTGGCTGGAAAAGAAGAAAGCTTTGATGAATTTCTGGGATAAGACCTTGCACTGTGTAGATGAGGAAGGGAAACCTTTCATTCTAAAAGGGAAACAAAAACCAATTTCTGTCAGACAAATTTCAGCTTTGCAATTGAAAAGAACAACTAGAAAAGGATATCAGGTTTATGCGGTGCATGTGGAAGAAATAGAACAGAAAACTGAAGGAGAATTACTGGATGCTGTACCAGTAATAAGAGAATTCAAAGAAGTTTTTCCAAAGGAAATCCCTCATCTTCCCCCCAAAAGAGAGATTGACTTCTCAATCGATCTGGTGCCAGGAGCAACACCTGTTTCACGAGCACCTTATCGAATGAGTCCTCCTGAACTTATAGAATTGAAGATGCAACTGCAAGAACTGCTAGACAAAGGGTATATCAGACCAAGTGTGTCTCCTTGGGGAGCACCAGTGTTGTTCGTGAAAAAGAAAGATGGAACTTTCAGGATGTGCATTGATTATAGGCAACTGAATAAGTTGACCATTAAAAATAGATATCCTTTGCCTAGAATTGATGATCTTTTTGATCAGGTGAGAGGAGCTTCGGTATTCTCCAAAATTGACTTAAGAACTGGTTACCACCAGCTCAGAATTAAAGAGGAAGACATCAGCAAAACAGCCTTTCGAACCAGGTATGGCCACTACGAATTTGTAGTTCTACCTTTTGGTTTGACAAACGCCCCTGCCACATTCATGTGCCTAATGAACAGTGTGTTAAACAAGTATTTGGATAAATTTGTCCTGGTGTTCATAGATGATATTTTAGTTTACTCAAACAGTGAAGAGGAACACAAGGAACACCTGAGGATAGTATTGCAAACTCTAAAGGAAAATTAGTTGTACGCTAAATTTAGCAAATGTGAGTTCTATAAGGACAAGATCCAATACTTGGGTCACATTATTTCTGAACAAGGCCTTGCTGTTGATCCGGAGAAGATAAAGGCTATAAAAGAATGGTCAGTACCCTCTGATGTTTCAGCAGTTAGATCATTCATGGGGATTGCCGGCTATTATCGCAGATTTGTGGAGAGATTTTCTGCCATAGCACATCCCATCACTTCCTTACAGAGGAAAGGTGTCAAGTTTGTATGGACTGAAAAATGCCAAAACAGTTTTAACCAATTAAAGTTGAAACTTACCACAGCCCCTATACTGAATATTGCAGATCCTAATAAGGAATTTGTAGTATGTACGGATGCATGCGGAGAAGGATTGGGAGGAGTTCTTTTGCAGGAAAACTCAGTGATTTCCTACGAATCCAGGAAACTGAAAATACATGAACAGAATTATAGTGCCTATGATTTAGAGTTAGCAGCTGTTATTCATGCTTTGAAAATGTGGCGGCACTATCTTCTTGGAAAAAGATTTACATTGATGACTGATCATATTAGCCTCAAATATTTTTTTTCTCAAACTGAATTGAATGCCAGACAAGCCAGATGGCTGTCCTTTTTAAGTGAGTTTGACATGGATATAAAACATATTAAAGGGAAGGAGAATAAAGTTGCTGATGCATTGAGCAGAAATTCTTGTCAGCATATCAATAATATTGGAAGTAGTGCTCAGATAGATGTAGAAGAGTTGGTGAGTAAGGCTGCTCACCAAGACCCAAATTATGAAACACTTTTGGTGAAATTACAGAAAAAGGAGAAAACTGACTTTTCCCAAAACCAAAAAGGGATGATTTGTTATAAGAACAGATTGTATATTCCCAATGTAGAGTCTTTAAAAAGAGAAATTCTGGATGAGTACCACAAACAACCCTATGCAGGCCATCCAGGGTATCAGAAAATGTTAACTGCCCTGAAAAAGAAACTGTTCTGGCCAGGAATGAAGAGAGAGGTAGCAGAATATTTAAGTAGATGCATGGAATGTCAATTAGTTAAGGTGGAACATCAGCATCCTGCTGGTCTTCTGAATCCTTTTCCCATTGCAGAATGGAAGTGGGACACCGTTTCCATAGACTTCATTACCGGATTACCCAAAACCAAATACCAGCATGATTCTGTAATGGTAGTGGTAGACACTCTAACCAAAGCTGCTCACTTTATACCAGTGAAATCTTCCTTTGGAACAGCACAAGTAGCAAATGTGTTTCTGAAGGAAATAGTAAGGCTCCATGGAGTTCCTAAGGTGATTGTGTCTGATAGGGATGCTAAGTTTACAACAGCCTTTTGGAAGGGGTTATTTGGAGGAATGGGCACTAAATTGAATTTTAGCACCGCCTACCACCCTCAGACTGATGGCCAAACGGAAAGAACTAATCAAATTTTGGAGGACATGCTTAGAATGTATGTGATGGATAGACCCTCAAAGTGGGAAGATTTCTTACATTTAGCTGAATTTGCCTATAATAACAGCTATCAATCCTCCATTAAAATGAGTCCGTTTGAGGCACTGTATGGAAGGAAGTGTCGTACCCCTTTGAGCTGGAGTCAGACAGAAGACAAACTGATGTTGGGACCCGATGCCTTACAAGAAATGGAAGGAATTGTCAAGCAGATACAAAAGAACATCAAGACAGCACAGGATCGCCAAAAGAGTTATGCAGATAAGAAAAGAGTGCATAGAGAATTTAAAGTTGGGGAGCATGTATACCTGCGTATTAAACCCAAAAAGAGTACCCTTTATGCTGGGAGTTGTGCAAAATTGTCCCCTCGATACTGTGGTCCCTTTGAAATATTAGAAAGGGTGGGACCAGTGGCGTACCAGCTGGCCTTACCACCCCATGTTAGAGTTCATGATGTCTTTCATGTTTCATTGCTAAAAAGATATGTGCATGATGCTTCTCACATAGTTGACTGGAATGTTGTACAGGTGGAACCAGAAGGGGAGTTTCTGCCAGAACCGCTTCAAATATTGGAGAGGGAAGAAATTGAATTGAGAAGCAGAACAGTAGCCAGAGTAAAGGTGCAGTGGAAGCACTTTACTGCTGAAGAAGCTACCTGGGAACGAGAGACTGAAATGATGGAAAAATATCCATTTTTATTTGCAAAATAAACTCTAGTAGTTGAATAATAACACCGAGGACGGGTGTTTTATTTTTAGAGGGGGAATATAACACCCTAATCGAGATTTCATTTCTAAAAGTAGATTTAACTTTTAGTATCCTGAGGAGTATAACCTCCAAGGGATAATTTATTTTGAATGTAATTAAACATTTGATTGAGGAAATGAATAAATTATTTGTAGAAAAATCATCAAAATGAGATGATGAGATCACTGCTAGTCCGTGAGGATGGATGAGGGTAAATATTTCCCCGTCACATCTTTCAAAAAATCCTTAAAGATAGTAAGTTTTAAATTTAGATTTCTGAGAAAAATCCAGTTTTCCCCAATTACGAGGAAAGTAGTTGGGAAGAGGTAAAAAGTCAAAAAGTCGAGGAAAAGCATAAAACAACTTTAAAGAATCCCTAAGTGGGAAGCTCAGGCAAATAAAGAAAAGCATCCCGAGATTCTCAGACTAAGAATTAGAAACATGCTTTGGGAACAATAGCTTAAATGGTTGCCTTTGGTGGCCGATTAGGGGTTAACTGCCATAGGAGGTGGTTCCACGGGGGTGAGTTCGTACGTAAGAACTCAAGGTTGGGAGGTTGGCTCATCGCATGGAGTGGTATGTGTCTCGAGAAATTTCATTCAATGTCATAGTATGAATTGGCTACATATAAAACAAAGTTTATTTCTGTTAGTTTTATTTTTAGTTCATGATGTAATTATGAGACTGTACTTACTGTGTAATGACTCGATCATTTCCGTATAGTTGTAGAGGAACATCCTTGCAGTGAATTCATTGCAGTGTTTAAACCAGGTAAGCCCAAATCGAGAACTGTTCTTTCGTGAAACACCGTGGAATTGTGTTTAATCGCTTCTGCTTCATATAATTTTTATTTTAAAATGTATTTACAGAGAGAAATGAAATTAACTATATGTACTAGAACAATAGCAGGATATTAGTTATGAATATAATTGGTCATGAAAGAACAAGGAGAGACTCAACAATTAATTTAGTTCAGCTAAACATCATTATATTTGCAGAAATCAAATTATCTTAGAAAACAAGATACTTCATCAGCCCTTACTCCCGCACAGTGAAAATAGTGTAGATATTCACAAACAAATAAACAGGGAAAGGGACTGTGATAATTATCTCATAGACTATTTTCTAATATCATAATATTGAGAATGAATACATAGAAAGAAGGCACTTTTGAGTAAGCATCAGAGAAGCATAGGAGTAAGAAGTAAATAAATTGCAACATTTTACCCAGAGTATTTATTTAACCAAATATCTTCTGACTATGAGGAAGGTGAAAAGAGTTCAAATCCCATTACCAAGTTTTCCTAATCTAGTTACTACCTGCATCTGTTGCAGATACGAGCCGTAACTAATTGCAAGAAAATGAGGAAGAAACTCGGAGAATATCAGAACTATGCTCGCATGCCTTTGAAAAATGAGAAATTATAAATTATAGACTTTCATACATAGAATTCATCTATTGATAAAACAAGAATGAGTTCTATAAATGTCCAAACAAGTCGTTCATATGTTCAGATAGTCCAGATAAAACTACTATAGGAAATTGTGATAAGAAAATCTTAATATAATGGTAATACCAAAGATAGACTTACACGAAAAGAGTGAACAAAGAACATCGTAGAATAGACAAATATCAAATATAACAACCCTTTCAGGACATTCTCATGTGGCGTGTACCAGCAGTCAGAATGTTAGTAAGCATTTCCTTAAAATAAACAAGTTCAGACAGCAACTTAAACAAAGCCAAATGCCATGGTATGAAATTATATTCTTTATTTATATGTACCCCCGTAGTGTTACCATCAGTAAGAGAAAGATGAATCAATAATATAATAGGAAGGTATAGACATTTATCAAAAATTTTTTAAAAAGAACATTCATGCCTATTAGGTCAAAATACAAAACCCAACCCCCATTTCAACAGAACGATTAGGACAAGGCTGGCCCATGATGACAACGCTAACAAGAAGAAAACAAAACCCCGACTGGGAGAGTGAGTCTCAAGCCCGTATGCGACTCAACATCACAAGAGAGGCGTTGTTCGACGCTCACAATATAACGCAAGCAGAGAGTGTATAGGCAACTTACATGTAGCACTGACTGAGGGCAAGGAGACCAGGTTAGAGTTCACACGACGAAAGGTCATTCGCTATTGTCATAAGTAATGCCAGGAGGCTGCTTGGATTTACCTCGTAGAAAAAAGTCGTAACGCAAAACGCGTTATTATTATCACATATCGTAGATAAACGAGCGCATAAATCGAAATAAGTTCTATTAAACCACAACGGAACAAACCTCGCACGCTGCCACCACCGTCTCGACCATTCGGTGAGGGAGGATTAATATGTTATCCCTCGAGACATCAAAACATGAACCCAATAATTATAAGGCCGGAATGGCAAGAATAATTAACATACCTTGTATTCCATGAATGTGAGGCGTTTGCTTCGAGGGAGAGGCTTAATGCCAGTATCGTATCGTTACCGAAATTTAAATATAACTTATGTGGTTGAAGTTAACTCCGAAATTATCAACCAATTACATCATGCTCGTGAGACCCGGAACATCAAAACAAAACTACGAGACTTGCACTCCCAACAGATTATTCAAAGTAAAAATATATATTCGGTACAAGCGTATGGCCTTTGTAACCTAAGTATGAAACATTCTCTCCTAATAAAATTAAGATGTGGCGTGGGGAAATTACCTCGTCTGCGCATGGCACCAGAGGCGCCCATATCTTCTCTCACAATGGAGAGTCGTAACTCTCAAGCAGTGGGGAATGCCTGGGCCACAGTGAGGAGGCTCCTCAGAATCGAGAGCGCGAGAAACCACTAAACTCCACACTCGAACTTATGTTTCGTTAACTACATGAACCCTAACCGAAAAGCGATCGCTCGTCAGTTCCGTCTTTGAGCAAGATTCGAATGCTTAAGCCACGGATCGAGGCGCTTGAGAGTTAATACCGTCGTATCAAAATTTTGTGGAGGGCCGATGAGAATTCGAATTTCGTATGTCCGTGCAAGCTCCCGATACGTGGGTGTCGATCACTACGGTGCTGAGTTGTGCTGCCGACGTGGACTCACTACGTAGTGCCAACGAACATGGAGCAAATGATGCAACACTCACACCAACCCAATCAACGTGGATCAGATTTGCACCAAGGACGAAGCTACAGAAACCCAATCCCAAGATGATAATGCGCACTTACGCAGCGCATTTATAACCAAGGGCGCACAGAGCAATATATATGTAAATCAAGAAATCTCCAGGGACCTTAGATGAGTAGCTTACCAAATCCATGGCAGTGAAATTTTCCATTCATCATAATATACATTTCGACTCAGGATATGGCTAGTCACCATATATATATAACGTAAGCATCGTGACTATGGCTATTCGAAAGGTTGAAAATGCCTTGGGATACAACCCATACAACGGTAACTTATATAACATATGCTCATAGTTCACATGGATTACGTTTGAGGTTAATTTCAGTATAAACTGGATACATGACTACATTAAGCTAAAGGAGAATGGTTGTGTACGAGACCTCGTGTAGAGATTAGTTCGTATAAACCATCTCTCCCTAATTTTAATCAAAATGACATAAGACTTAAATAGTGATGTAGGCATATTGAACATGATGAAATGTAACCTTACCATAAGAATGGGGATCAGAGTTGTCATAATGTTCAGGTTTTACTAGTTTGCATTCGCAAAGGAATTTTTTTTTTTTTTTGGGTGAAATTGAGGTGTGATGTGATGACACAGTTAGTAAAAGCTCAAGTCTGGGTGAATGGGAATATTTATAAATGAAGATATCATTCCTTAAGATCAAGAATAATTAAGAAAGAGAGGTCTAAAAGGTAAAAGGTGAGGGAATGAAATGGGCAATAGTCCGGGGAAATAGAAAAGCGTTATTCGAGATAGAAACCAAAAAGATAGTAATAAAAGGCACCATATGCTTCGAGTTATTTCAGACCTGCTGTGGCTTTCTGTACAAAGGCCCCAAAGGTATTTGGATTCTCAAATGGTGTTGATATTATATTTCTTGTTGAAACTTTTGGAGCACGAAAGAAATCTAAGGTCCCTAACATAGTATGGCTTTACGCTCCGTGGTCTACCTGGAACAAGCAATCCTCCCATAGAGGTGCATTGGGAAGAAGCATAGCAAAGCAGCAAGAAGAACATCTCATTTGCAAGGATTTACAAAAATGACCCTTACAACCAATATAGTTGGATGGAGATTACCTGAGAGTAGTGAGTAAAAAAGACTCATGACCTGTAATCATAGTATTTTTCCCCATTAATTCTAAATTATATAAGAAAATATAGGTATAAATAAAAATAGTCCTTACAATGGATTTAGAAAGAAATATTTATAGCCTAAGGAATGCAGCAATATCCTTTTAATGGGTGACTTTAATGCTCGAACTACACAGCAACCAAACTATTCTTCTAAGCAATCTCATTCCAACCCCAACCCTCTTTGGCCAGACGAAGAGTTTACTTTGGCTTCAGCCTATACAAAGTAGCACTCTGAAGCACCTCGATAATTTGTTTGGGTTGGAGCCAAGCCAAGCTAGGCAGTGCCTCGTGGATCTCATAATTTGCATCGGCCTCAAAGAATGCGGCTCAATTCCAGCTTGCATGGCTGCGCATCCCATGGGCTTGGCAGCCGGCGTGGTTGTGCGTTATTTCTTATCTCTTTCATACAACGAAATAATAATTTTTGACATCTTGAACTTGACTCACCAGCTCAGACACGATCATAGGCCTTTCACTTTATAACTTCTCAATTTTGTCATGGATAGATGGCCCTACAGACACCCAGCCAAAGAACCTAATCTTTGATAGAAATAAAAACGATATTTTTCTACATGAATTAAAAAACTAAATTGCTTCCTTTATCTAGTATAGTACAACGTACATGACCTTCTATCATAATTTTCACAGCTACAACCCTCTCATATTCTCATTAACAAGTTCTCAATTGAAGTTTCGGAGTAATGAAAGAAATAGGAAAAACCAACCCATGGTATGACAAAGATGCATAAGTGTGAGGAAGAAAATGAAAGACGCAAGTTGATGAATATCTTAAAAATTGACAAGATAAAAACCTACAAAGCCCTAACTAAAAAGGAGGCAGAGATTCATAAAATACAAGAGAAAATCTTACACCTCTCTAAGGTGGCTCGCTACGCAAATGGAGGCGATTCTAGCTCAGGAAAACCAAGAGAATGATAAAATTTCTTTACACGGCTGAAATTCCTATCCTAAAAAGCTTTCTTTGAATCTCTCCAAATGTCGGACAAATTTAAAACCCACAGCCACACAACGAAAAGAATTTTTCTCGTTAGAAAGACATTGATTTTGGGGTTGCACGTCCGTGAAAATGAGAAATCGAAAGACATTGAAGGTTACCGCGGTGGAAATCTTAAAAATTGGAGGTCTCGCATCCTCAGTCTCCACCATCCTGAGTCTTTTCAATCAAACTGACGACTTTCGATGACAAAGGGTTTCCCTAAACCATGGACTCCGAGCCTCATTGTCTCCTATTTTTAAAAGGTGTACACAAATAAATCCCCGTAATTCTCAGTATTCGTGCTCGTGGCCAACCCTCTTCTTAGCCAAGTTATATAGTATTATTTTAAGAAAAGAAGTTGATCATATGGCTTGAAAGTGAAGGTAAGCTGCCAAAAGTGCGAAGTAGGTTTTTAAGAAAGACACCCAACAATAGGACCATACCTCATTACGCTTAGGACTGCACTGTGGAGGAATTTTTACAAATGATAAATCCAACTCTCTTCTCCTCGCTTTGTGGACTTTATAAATGATTTTCCAGACAAACTGCTCTTGAAACAACCTATGGAATATATTAGAAGAGCTAAATGTTCCTCTCTCGAGAGCTAATACCGGCCGCTATACTGATATACGAGAATGTATTTTCCAAGCTAAAGAGCAATGAGGGGTGGTTGAAAGATATTAAGTGTAATATCGGAAGTTAAACAAGGCTGCCCTCTCCCTCGCCCTCATTTGGAATTTGCATCGGCTGCTAGAAAGGTTGTTTTAGAGGAAACAGGTTGTCAGGCCGGGCATGATATGAAAGTGGATAGTCATCATACTTCTTCTCTACGCTACGGGCCGATATTTGTTCTTCTCGCAAGGTGCCCATTTGGATCTCGACAAGAAAACTTAGAGTGACTGGGACATAGGTCTGCTCTGACATGAAGGTGTGAATTTTAACACTTACAAAAACAAAAGTTATGATTATCAAATCCAAGAAAGGACACTGTTACGTTAATTTTATGTATCACAATAGTAACTTGGAGGAAGTGTCTTCTTACAAGTACCTTGGGATTGATATTCATCACAAGCTCAACTGGAACTATAACATTGAGAAAATGATTAATGGGGGGTGGAAAGCTTATTTTGGTCTTGAAAATAATTGTAAAACAACAAACCTTGTAATGTGGGACGAGAAAGAAGTTCCTCTTTGAAACTCTAGTCACTCTTGTTATATTATATGGATGTGAGGTTTGGGGTTATAGCATCTCTAGAGAATCGTGGAGAAATATCGAGCAAATCCGGGAAGCATTTTATAACATATAACCTCAAAATTAAAAAGAAATACACCCTATCCTATTCTCCTTATAGAAGTGGGTCTTTCCCCTAACGAGCCTAGCTATGACCAGGCTTCTATTGTACAAGCACAAACTCAATAGAATATGAGACCATAGACTTCCTAAGATAGCTTTAAATTCCGCAAAAATTACCTAAGGCTCAAGCGAGGTTGGTATAAAGACACCGGGGCCTGGTTAAACCGTTGGGAGATTGACGAGAAGGGCATTGCAAAAAATTAATAACATTAAAAAATTGTTACTTCTAAGTTCAAAGAAAAAAATGAGGTGTGAGAAAGATCAGTGACTAAAATAAAAATTAAGATATTATAAGGAGGTCATCAACCCCACCCTAGAAGATCAAAAGTATCTCTCTGTTTTAACTAGTTCTAAGAAGAAAATTAATTTGGCCAAGATTGGAACGAACTCTCATGAGCTCCATAGTGAAACGGTAGTTGAACGAGTTCCTAAAACACCATGGATGGAAAGGATATGCCATCTTTGTGAGAACATGAACATCGAGGATGAAAATCACTTCCTCTTAGAGTGCCCCACGTACAACCACATTAGATCTTAATTTCATAATCTTCGTTGCAATACGACCTTCCTAGCCTTTTAAGATGTCAAAGAATTATAGTGAGCTCGAGAGGCTTCTCTCCAAACTTTTTAAGCATAAAAAAAATATTAAATCAACTAAATAATTAGTTTATTTAGGTCCAAAAGACCAAAAATTGATCATCCTCGTCGTTGATGAAAATTTTCCTCCCAAACCTCCTACTACTACAAATACGGACATCGGTTTACCATTTTAACATATATTAAATCAGCGGTAGCCCACTAAGCCATAACAATGTCTTAAATGCAAGGATGTAATTGAAGTTTTTTTGATATATGGGCGCGGAATGAAACTCCCTAAATATGAGAATAAAGCCATTCAATATGCCTTTTCAAAACGTTGGAGTTGATGAGTAACATTTAAAAAATAAGATTTAGGTATTTTTTACTTTGAAGTTGCTCCTTTGAATTCTTAGATAAACCAACTAATAGCTTCTATTTGGTATAATCGCTACTGCTTAACACGATATGGAAGTGCGTAGACGGTAAAAAGCATAATAGATATCTAATGGAAGTTATAGAAATAGAGATGATATGCACACGAAGAAAAATTCATCTCTTCCCATATTTGTCTCTCAAATGACCACCTTATTCAATTTCGTTCCACCATTTTCATGAAACTCGATGCGAAATCTTTATCGTTGGAATCTTGTTGTAGTAATAACCATTGATAATGAAGACTTCACACTTGCTCTCTCAAGAACTTCCACCGGAAATAAATATGTATTTTCTCCTGCCATGGAAGATATTCGTTGCTTGAAAAAGATTAATTCTCTTTCAACATCATGAGAGGGAGTCGAGTAGGAATGGAAGATGACACAGGGACACTCTAGTGAAGGCGAGCCGAGGGCTCTCCTCGGGAGATGGTTTCCTGCTGCCCAATCACTCATTAAATAGAGATGGAGTGATTGTGTATGGCGATAAAAAAATAATTGTCAATGAGGTTAGAAGGATGGGGTGAGTACTTCCTGTTTCAGAAGGTTTTGTTTAATGTGGCAATTTAAAAAGCGTACATCATTAAAGTTCAATTCAATAGGTTTTAGTTAGGTGCATTACATGCCACCAATTTAAAAGTGACTCAATATACATACGCTGCTAAAATTAACAAGTCCTCTCTCCTATCATGTCAAACAATGAAAACGGACGTATCATGTACAACCTATAGATTAGCATATCAAATATTCGGAAGCATTTATCAATTTATCAATTTATATTATAAATCTTTAGAAAATCACATGAGAATTTTAGGACCGACGCATTTCCTACACAAACATTCCTATCATGGAGGCGGTAGAAGTTATAAGGCATATCACGATCCCCGATACGCTTAATTTGGTGAAATTTGCCTCACTTCTACCTTTTTTAGTTTTGAAGGAGAGTTTTATGAGCAACACCGTGGTGTCGCCATAGGTTCCCGCTCTCACGAGTAGGGGCCATCCTATTTATGGAAGATTTTGAATCTAGAGATTTAGCTCGCTCCCTTAAAAACCCAAGGTTTGGAAGCGGTTTGTAGATGATACTTTCATCGATTGGTCTCATGGACAACAAGAATTAAAGGTGTTTCATTAACACTTGAATAATCAATTTGATTCCATTAAGTTCACTATGGAAACGGAGAATGAGGGGAACCTTCCTTTCCTTGATGTTCTCATCTCTAGAAATAATAACGGCTCTTTCTGCATCGTGTTTTTTCGGAAAAAGACGCACATCGACAGTATCTTCATTCTATTTCTCATCATTTTCCACTCGGAAAATTGGGGTCCTAAACACTTTAGCTACGAGAGCTCTTATAATTTCTGATGATGATCATTTAGATGAGGAAAAGGCCCATCTCCTTAAGGTCTTCGGAGAAAATGGATATAGTAGAAGTCGGGGGTTTAGAAGAGCTTTCATGAATGCGAGCAAAGGTCCTAGGCATAAATCGATGATGGATGATGTTATTGGTGAAAGTTCATTTACCTTTTATTCAGAGTATCTTGACAAGATCGCTCGGATTTTAAGGAAGCATAAGATCTCGTCTTCTTTTAAGCCTTTAAACACCATTCGGAGCTCCCTTAAATCAGTTAGACAAGTTGGACCCCAAAAAGCATGAAAGGTATTTATTTGATCCCATGCTCTTGTGGGACTCATATCAGCAAAATGGTCGATCGATTAATAAGAGGATCCAGGGGAGCACTCTGCGGATATTAGACATGGTAGAACCAAGTCCTCGGTGCCAGGGTCGAGCATTCCGCAGAAGACGAAGCATCATATTTGTTTGGAAGACGCTAGGGTCCTTGCTAGGGTGGATCATTTCCATCACCTGAAAATTTAGGGAGGCATTAGAGATTGAGAAGAGGCCTTGTACGTTGAATAGGGATGATGGATGGAAGGTTAGTGGGAGTTCGCTGGATTCCATCTCTTCACTCCTTGTAAAGGTCCTTCTTTCTTTTTCTTTGGTATTTTTATTTTTTATGTTTTTTATCTTATTATTGTTATTATATGATTTGATATTTATAATCTTTCTTATTCTAGTTTTAATTTTATTTATTAATTTTTACTTATTACTTTATTAATTTATTTATGGATTATATCCCTTTATTTTTATTTTTATTATTTTTTACTCAAAATTTTATTTCTAATTTTATGTATTTATTAATATTTTTATTTATTAATTTACTTATTTATTATTTTGTATATATATATATAATTTATTTATTTATTTATTTATTTTATATATATATATATATAATTTTTATTTTATTATTATTATTATTATTATTATTATTATTATTTAAATCCTAATTAAACATTATCTATTTATATATTAATTTCTTTTATTTGGACTTTGACTTTTATTTGATTTTTATTTGATTTTATTTTTTATTTTTTATTTATTTATTTATTTTTTTGGGGTGTTATTTTAGTTTTTTAATTTTGGTTTTATATTATTTTTAGTTTTGATTAGCATTTTTAGGGTTAGGTTAGTTATGTTTTACGTTTTTATTTTTTATTTTTATTTTTTGACCATTTTATTTTTGGTTTATATTTTTTAATTTTAACCATTCTTTAACACTTTCTTGCTTTTGACCATTGTTTCTCTCCTCCTGGTATAAATAGTTTGTCGATTAGCAATCTTTCATTTTCGTGATGATGAACTACGGTTTGGTAGTTTGAAACGCGTTGGTCCTAAAATTCTCATGTGATTTCTGGAAGATTTATAATCTAATATGTTATGGATCATAGAAGCTTGCACTCTCAAAAATTTATAAATTAATAGTGGGCTATTTGAAGTGGAGAATTTTCAATATTACTTCCCACCATGATGAATCCCACACGTCAACACTTTTTCATGCTTTCCAATACATGGAGAATGCCATAGTTGACTTAATGTGTAAGTGCTTCCATCACGCCGTATTGGATTCTCCCACTTTATGATTTCATCAATTTCTTAATTACTCGGGACTAGGCATGCATGAGATTATGTTGTAGGAGTCTTACTCAAATGGCATCGAATCTCCTTTTCTACTTAGTAAAAATTTTCCTTTTTCAGAGCACTAAGCATGCCCATGGAAAGGGGCATAACACTCATATCAATGACATGTGATGTGGTGATCATATTTAATCCTATCTATTGCCTTTGGCATGAGTAGTCATTTACCATTTAGATTTTCTAGTTGGACATGTTGGAATCATACTCAACGCCATCTATTGCCTTCCCGAGTGAGTAGCCGGAAAAATATATATGTATTTTCTTGAAAACAATTCCATTTATCCTACTTTCTTTAAGCACATATCTTCTCAACCTATAGGTCTAGAATCTAAATTGTTTTGAAATTTTCTTAACTTATTTTCAATTTATTTTTTTCCACTCTTTTCTTAATAATGACATTTCATGTTATAATTCATATAAATTTAGGACTCGGGTCCATATAGCAAGGACGTATTACACAACGAAATAATATACGCTATGTTTTGACCTATTTTTTAATTTTTGAAAGTTATAATAAAAAATTAATTAGGCCATAGCCCTTCTTTCTAGGAATGAGAGCACCTTTTATTTTATTAGAGCCTTTCTCCTCGAAGTGACATATCGTACGGGATGTGTTGTGCACCAATTCACAACTATTGTTTACGTAGGAGAGTGGCTCAATAGCATGGTCATGTGTGGCAACCCATTCGTTTCTTCAAATACCTAGTCATGCTTGTGAATGATATCTCGAAGACCTTCTCACTGCTACGCACGGCGAATCCGTTTGACTTGCTA
Source organism: Pinus albicaulis (assembly GCA_034641835.2). NCBI lineage: Eukaryota > Viridiplantae > Streptophyta > Pinopsida > Pinales > Pinaceae > Pinus > Pinus albicaulis. The sequence goes on from CM076578.1 coordinate 1,555,560,949, forward strand.
CGACCAAGAGCTACAATAAACTGATCATCGTATATTATGCCCTATTATGTCCCATTAGTTTCATGTCTTTCATTAGGTCGATATTTCTCATTTCCTATTGTTGCTTATAGCTTGTATTTGGTGTTTTTTGTGCTTGAACTTAAATCATCCTTAACCCTCTTTGACATTGTCATCATATAGAAGTGTATTTGTCGGCTCACGTACACGCAACTCAAAATCAAAAATTGTGTGCATCGTGATCGCAACGGAATAAAAAATTTTGTTCACAGTGGGAGACCGGTTGAATATAGGTCGGTGTAAAAATTTAATTTTGGTTATGCAGTAAAAATCATTTCTATACAAGTAAAATTCATCTTTCTGCTATGTTTGGCCTAGGCTTGGTCTAGAATCGAATTTGCCCCATTTCATTTGAGGGTGTTGGTTTTACCTTCGTAAAATGGTGCCACAGTATTTGAACTCGAGGCACGGTACCTTTTTTCTTTACATCGTATTTTGATGACGGTTTAGGATTCCATACATTTTTCTTAGTAGTTAAACCCCATGTTTAAACACAAGTCTACTCGAGTGCGTGCATGTCTACATGATCAAGTTTCTCTTTTCCATGGGGGTCGTAAGTGACAATCTCTCTCATCCATAGAGGCTAGTTCCAAATATTAAGAGTGCCACAGAGTTTGATGCCCCATTGGAGTTCCATGAATGTCTTTGATGAGGATTCTTTGTATGGCAACATATTGTGCATTCGATAGAGACCCGTGAATTCCTCGGTGAGAGAGTATGGGATCCCATGATTTTGAGGATTCGACATTCCTATAAAGCCACTAAGAATAAAACTTCTAGTGTGACAAAATATGTTCTTCTACCTTCTTAACAAATATTCCACACCGCACATAGTGAAAAGCTTCGTTCATTAACATGATAAGAATGCATATATTTAAACATTTTATACAAATACAATTTCCTTTTATGTTTTAGCTTTGATTCAACCCCAACCCATGCGAAACAAAATGTAATATGTACTAATTTGTGTTCATTCCAACACAAAGGGTGTGTACTGTTTTGTGAGCTCCACCATCCGATCAATGGTATGGATCTTAGCTATCATGGGTAAACTCACTAATATTGCATGGTGATACACTATATCGATCCATACAAATATGGAGAAGAGATCTTCCACATTTTTTTCCCACACACGTAAAAGATTTCTTCTCCAAAAGATAATGAAAACTTGGTTCAAGGGTGTTCGGGAAATACAACTCACCATCTTAGCAGGAAAATTTAGATCAAAATGACTTGTAGAAAGAACAAAATATAGTAGTCGAGATAATTACATTCAAATCTATTCTAGGCATGAAGGAAACAACCTCTTCAAACTCTATTAGTGCTTTCATATCTCTTTCATATTAGGTTTGAATACTCGTCATTTGTGATTTTTTTAAAACACTTGTGCACATGTACACAACAAAACTCAAATTATCTCCAGGGTGGCTCTAACGTGCATGGTTTTATGGTTCTTTAACCTTAGTAATCCTGATTGGCCTTGCTATCTAGGTTTGCAATTTTCATGTTAGGTTATAAGTCTTTAGTATAATTCATTTCATTTTTCCTCCGAATGCCTCCTAATAGAGAATCTTTTCATAAAAACACCAATGGTCTGCAAGGTCCAACACCATCACCTTAGAGCTAAATCTCATACAAAGGATGGAGCTAAATCTTATACAAAGGATGAAGCTAAATCCCATGCTAGAGAGGGATATGCTAGGTAAATTCTTAGTTAACTCTTTTTCTATCTAGCTCCACCATTTTTATTCCTATATACTATGCATGTATATACTACCAAACTCTTGTGATACTAGATCCCTCCCTTCACAATTAAATTCTCTGTCATTTAATTGTTAATTAATTTTAATTTTAGAGTCATTTAAATGTCATTAAATTCACAATTAAAATTTTAATTTAATATTTGAAATTAGGAACCTGGGCTATTTGGGTTGATGTTTTGGGAACAAGGAAAGGGTTTACTACTACTAAATTGCTATGGGTGCAAACACAACAATGACTATGCCAATAGTCTTCGTAGGAAAAGCGATAATAATAAATTTGTTTATAAAAGATATTTTTGCAACTAGCTAATTAAGTCATGTAGTAGGAATATGGTCACTTGCTTAACAACATAATTTTTGAAAAGTTGGTAGATCTCATAATTGGAAATTTAAAAGATAAACTACTATTTTATTTGGAAAAATTGAAGAGGAGTATATATAATGACAAAATAATAAAATCCCCAACTCAAATTAGCTTGGCTTGGAAGCATACTACGATAAAACACAAGCCTTAGATTCTTTCAAGTGGATTTTAGGGAAAAGTTACGGGTTTTAGTATGGTTATCGATGTTTTACTATTTCCTTCCCTAGTTTTGACTTTGGTTTCGATTTATGCTATTCATGGAGAAAAATTAATGAAAAAGGGTTTCACACTCCTCATCGAGCCTTTTTAGTTGAAATCGGCGATTATCTCTTCACTTATTGATTACTTGAGCTTGAACCTGATTAGAATTTCATAAATTTGATATTTACAACAAAACACTGATCTATAAACACAAACTTTCTTTGTCACACAAACATTGTAGAAGGTTGTTTTAGCATATAAAAGTGTGGATGCTAATGAATATATACACCTTCCTGAGTAGTAATAATGCAGAACATATTGTTAAGAATTTGAGGCTACCCTACCATGCTCGAAATGTATATATATATATATATATATATATATATATATATATATATATTGTTGCTATGCAAGTAATTTGTCACATAGGTGTACATTTGCCACACCATAGCCTAAGACTCATTCCAAGGAACAAATTAAATTAAAAACTAAAGTTGCATTACAGAATCATAAGGATGAGAATCATAATGTTAAAAAATAAACGAATTTAAATAGAATATGCCGTAAAACTATTACGTTTGCAATAGTGACTCGTCGGGGGATCAAATGCATCAATATGAGACGAGAATTTTACTTGGTAATAAATATAATGCTACATTACTTGATAGTATGGAGGATTTTAGCTCATTCATATATACAAGAGGACCTGCATTGAGAAAATAAAAAGAGAAGGCAAATACTAAGAACTTAAATTACTAATTCTGCTAGGATAATCTATACTTATAACTGAGTGTAAGTATAAAAAAAGAAAATTGATGTGCGGGAGTATACAATTATTTCTAATGATTAATTTTTATTAGCATGCAATAATACCACGATATTTTAATTTTCATCAATATTTTGAATGTATTTGTGGAATATATAAATGTTGCTCATATTTTCAACGATCCCATCTCAAATTATTTGGTATTACGAGAGTCACTTCAATTGTTAAACAGAAAAATACTAACAGTGGGATACTATTAGTTATTTTATCTAAGAATTCAAAGGAGAAACTTCAAAGTAAAGAATACCTAAATCTTATGTATTAAATGTTACTCTCAACGCTGAAGTTGTGAAATATCATCTTTGTATCTTTCAGTTTTTATCCTCTGAATTTTTCAAATGTTACTGTAACTCCAAAGTTTCGAAAAGTCAATGTTGAATAAAGTTACTTCTCATATTTTTGTGATTTTATATCCATATATGAGAAAAACTTTACATGCTTCCAAAAATGAGATTGTTATGGCTTACAGTGCTGCTCCTGAATTAATTTTTTGAAACGGTAAATTGATGTCCCTAAATTTGTTAAAATAGTAAACCGATGTTTGTACTATGTAGTAGCAGTGAGAGTACAAGAGACAAAAATTTCAGTCACTAGGTTAGGAAGAATTATATGAAATAAATTAAATTTATGCTTAATGTGAAAGTTTATTGATTGTGGCAGCAAGTATTAAATAAAATTAATTAAATTCCCAAGTATAAAAGGTGTTTTAGGGAAAGTGTATTCTGTGTCACTGAAATTAAGGAATATGTTGTTACAAAAATTCACATATAGAAATTACTAACATAATACATATAAAGTATATTATGAAATATTTAAACTCGCATTAGTATAATATGGAGAATATGACTATATATTTTTCATATATGTAAGCTACATAAAAATTATTATTCATGAAGTTGTTTTACAAAGCACAATTATATTTATATTTATATGATAAATTTTGAAAATTATTATTTTCCTTAAAGAAAAACTAAATCTTGCAATTTAATTACAAAGCGGTAACATTGAGGGTTTTGTTTAAATTATATTTACATAATGTGTATATACAATAAAATGGATGTCACAATCATATAGATATCAATTAGAAATGGTTTAGTACAAAGCAAAATTACATAAACACTTAACATGATGTTAGACTCTTGTCTAAGAAAAGACTAATAATGTGAAAATTATGATAGGTTTTTTCGGCTTCTTTGGCCTAAACATTCAACCATTGACCATCTCATAACTTGTCAGTGTTTTGAAAAAGAGATGAAGAAACAATATTAATCAATGTTCCTTTGGTTTTTTCTAAAAAGTATCATATATTGTCTAATAACTTGGATAAATAATGGAGAAAGTAGGAATTCAAATAAAGTGGAGAAAAAACTACTTTATAATTATATGAAAAGTTTATTGTAACATTGAGTATTTCAATAAATGATAAAATTTGGAATAGTCAAAATGAAGAGTAGAACAAGAAATGAAATAAGAATGCTTTCATCTATTTGACTTACGACTAATATATGAACTACTTAGAAGATTGAATCATAAAGATTAAATAAAGTATACATATAATAAGTTATACTTGGTTATTGCTAATTTATGTGCATGATGTTATGTTATTAACAAATCATAAAAAATACTTGTGATGAAAATATACTCATTTCATATAATAGTGGCATATTCTTGTTAGGTAATATCATTGTTATTATTAAAAATATTGTGTAGAGAAATAAATAACCATGGAGTATGATTGCAGTATTCTATACATAATAAATGAATAAAAAATTAGTAGCAACAAAAAAATTTATATGGTTGTTGTTTGACTACAGAGTTACCTAAAAAATCACAAAAGAAGGTTGAAAATATTAACAAATTGTGTTTAGTAAAATAATAATGTATTAAAATGAGAAAACTAAAACATCATGAAAAAAAGGTTGAAAATATTAACAAATTGTGTTTAGTAAAATAATCATTTATTAAAATGAAAACTAATTACATTACGTTTAAAAGAAAGATGAATATTAATTTATTATATATAATATCAAATTTAGTCATAATAATAAAAATAAATAAAAATAAAATTTATTTAATTAAATAAAAGTTTAACAAAAAGCTATCTTTTTCACATGAGTTCTATCTCCATAATCTTATTTGCGAATATAGATTAACTGGATACTAATAATTCATTTGCAAGCAAAGTAGAGATAGATTAAAATGTCTAAGATTAGTTGTGTTTTTGTATGTAAATGTAATATGTATGTACAACTAAAATATGACATTGCTACCATGTTAAAAAAAAGTCAAAGCTATACAAATGGAACCAAAAAAAACTCAAACAACCAAATAAATATTTATTGCTGTGAAATGTCATTATTAAAAGATAAAAATAGATATACTGAAACTTGGATGATCAAAATTTCTTCTTTTATAACGACTTCTAGCTTTACTATGAAATTGTTTAGATTAGTTGAAAACGAATAAAAGTTAAAATATCTTTTTTAAATTGAAATCAATTTCTGAGTTAACGTAATTAAATATTTTAAACATTGGTGAAAATGGTATGAGATTGTCTCTTTGCTTTGTAATTTGCAGTTATTTTTTTCTACAATTTATTGTCCCTTCATGTACTACTTATATCAATTCAAAATATATATATATATATATATATATATATATATATATATATATATATATATATATATATATATATATATATATATATATATATATATCCCTACACCATAAAATTTGGAACCATTTGAAAGTATGTTATGGCATAGATACTAAATTCCAATTAAAATTATAAAAAATTGAAAAAAAAAATCTCATTCACGAAACAATTGATAATATATGTTTTATTCGATGCCCAAGTGCAACAACAATATAAATTCCTTTAAATATTTGTTTATCATTGGCGTTATAGCCCCGTCATCCTAACATGACAACCCTCACCCGTGAAGTTAGTTGAATCTACTTCTATGTACTTTTTCTTTTCTTCCACACATGATCCTATATTACCGTTATACATTTATTTTTTCTACAATTGATTTTACACTATCGTCCACCAAAGTTAATCTTTTGGATTTTGGATTTTTTTATAACTAGCAATTGCAAAAGAAACGTCATATATACAATAGCATAAAAAGAGTGGCTAGAAGAAATAAGTGGTTGCGAGAGAAAGATCCATTGTGAAGGAATGAAAGACAATTCTTTGCTTCCACGACAATGCAGTCATAGAGGTTTCAAAGTTATTGATGATGAGAGTTATCAACGAGGAAAATTTTGTTATAGATATTGAAATAGAAAATGAAAATTGTGGATAAAAACATATATCTAAACTAACATAATATGTTCACATATATATAAAAAATTATATAGATATTGAAAGATAGGAAATTGGGAGTGAAAATCCTTTGGCGATTAATAATCCTACGTAAACAAGCATGAAATGAGCATGTAACTAAAAATAATACATTTTAAATACATTCATGTACAATCTATCTAACATAGATGTAAACAAAGAGAATTTGTATTAACGTATATAGAGTTTACTCCAAGTTCATCCACATATCCCAAGGCTAACTTCATGCTTGCCGAAAATTGTATATTGTATATGAATAAAAATAGCCTTGGTATACAAGAAAGTGAATGTCATTTTAAAATGGAGACATTTTTTGGAAGGAGTTCACTGTTATTTATGTTATGGTTTACTTTCTTAACTCCAAACTTCGTTTATTCTTTCTCTATATACATAAGAAACAAAAAATACAACGTAATTTCACAATTTTAAGTTATAGTTTTTATATTTTATCAATTACATATATAGTTTCTTATTAAATTATTTTACACGCCCTCTATTTATTCAAATTAAATTATATTGTGAATATGTTTTCTCCTATTATTTTATTACAAAATTATTGTACTCCCTACTAAGTAAAACAAATTTATTAATAATAGAATTTGAATGCCAAATTGAAATATTTCTCAAGCTAGAACTACTATAATATATATAGAACTTATTTTGATGTATAAATTATTTGTTTTATATGTAGTTGAATTTCCATTATCTATTATCTTCAAACCTCATGGGGAGGTATTGAACATGGGAGCCAACTTTAGGTAAATAAACATTCACATTGTCAACTTGGAAAAAAATCAATTTTAATCCTAAAATTCTCTTACCCAATCATATTTTTTAAATATATAATTGAGTTCCATTTATTAAAAATAAAAGACAATATTAAGAACCTCAATGTTAATCTTAATTGAATCATTAAGAAACTAAAAAAGGGATAATACAAAATATCACTAAATTTTTCATATCAGCAAACTAAATTCTCCTATATGAAACAAATGATGGATTTCATTAATTAAAGAGCGATGAAAAAACAAGTTACCCTGAGAAAACAACTTCATACCGAGAAATATTTGGAAGCAACTCTAGAACATGTCTTGCTCTATGGTGTTGGATATTGGGTATGAGGCAAATATTGAATTGGTGAAGTCATGTCTTTCTCTTTTAGGTAGTTGGATATTGGGCATATCTTTTCTTGATCTTGTATACAAAATGCTTTGTAAATTTGCATGTATCTTTACTATTTACGTACAAACATGAAATTGTCAACTTTTAGAGCACATTTTCCATCACATTTGTAGAGAAAATTACAATAGAGTATCACATTTTTCTTATCATATCTAAATGCTCCTATATGCAACAACTAAATTGTGTCTCATAGTTTAAATTTGTGCACGCGAGGAGAGGAGTCGTCAAAGATGCTAGCTAGAATAAGAAGAGAAAGAAGAATCTTGTTTGGGACATAGAGAATCTTGTTTTGGACATGATATAGATTCATTTCTCTTGCACATATAGACCTGAAAGCTTAATAAAAGCAAAACTCACTCGACTTTGAATTTTTTAAATAAATATCTTAAAATTTAGAATATCAATTTACTACATTTTACTCAATTAAGCATTTAGCAATATTAATTTTAAAAAAGTAAAAATATAGATTACTATTTTAAATAAAAATATTACAACACATTTAACAATAGTCATTTAAAAAAAATAAAAATACAAATTACTATTTTAAATAAAAAATAGTACAAAGAATCACATTACATTACCATGGCCCTAGTGTACCTTCCTCTTATTAATTTTTAAATACATTTTAAAAATACCTAATGTTTGTAACTTATTCTTAATCACACAGTCTCAATTTTGTAAAACTATAATCTAAAAGTATCACTTTTTATAGCTTTGGTGGAAGGACAGAGTATCTAAATTCCCTTACCCTTTAAGAAGCATCCTCAATTATTGTACCACCCACCTTGTCATCCAATCTAGACATCTTAGGTTATTCTAAATTGATCAAGAGTATAGAATTTTTTAGGGTGGTGTTCTATGTTCACTAGAAATTCCCATGATGTCCATCACTATGTATGGGGTTCTATTGCAACATGATTCAAAACATTGTAATCATCTCAGATCCTTAGAGCATTAGATATATTTTGTGAGCTAATGTGATGTTTTGTTTATCACAATGATTCAAAAATAAGTTATTATACCACATTATTGACTTTCTCATTGTCTAGTTTGCTTGATGAACCCTTTAAAAAAACCCACAGGAACATTTGAATTTACACTATGATCTCCCCATCATGAGTGGGGCTTTCAAAAATTGGAGAGTAAATTATGTGGTTATTGTTAGAAATTTTTGTATATGGGAAATTTGGATGGTTTGTAGACAATATGGATGTCATAATGTGATATCTATTTTGAATTTTTAGTGTCTCTGGCCACCATGCATCTAATATGATCCATTTCAAGTGAGAATTTCAATAGATCACTATGTGAATAATAACTTGTGACATCCCACAGCTATTTTATTTGATTGTGGATCAGGTTACAAAATAATACTTTTTTGAAATCCTATCCATTTTCTTTTGATTGTGGATCAAGTTATAAACTAGGATAAGCTCTCTCTTCGAGACTCTACAATATATATTGGATGGAGGGAAAGGTTATGATAAAACTTGTAAAAGAACCCCTTGGGGTTATGTCAACTTCCTCTATTGTTAATGACATAGTACCAATTTTGTAAAACTATAATCTACAGTGAGGATCTGAGTGGATTTTTTTCTTTTGTAAGTTTTTTTTGAATTGAAAAATATTATAAAAGCTAAAATTATGTAGTGGAAAACTTAGATTAAAATTTCGGAATAAAAAATTGAGTAAGTTTGACATCATATAATATGAAATTTGTTTCTAATTATAAAGTAAAAAAGATGTAATATTTTTTAGCTACAATTAGGTAATTAAAGATATTTATATAGTTTTTTTTAATAGAAGAAATTTAGATATTCATTAACAAAAAAAATTGGAAAGAGTATCTATGTAGTTACAAACTATTACAATTAAGCAATTAAAGGTAAATTTAGTGTTATTTAAGAAATCATAATCATAAAAATTCATCATTATTGTTCAAAATAAATCACGTCTGTGAAATAATTTCACATATTTTAAAATTTTTCATTATTAATTTAATTATTTATATATTAAGAAATACTACTCATGAATAATAAAAAAAATTGTAACATAAATAATATATAACAAAAAAAATCATGTCTTTTTTGGCAATAATAGATAGTTGTAACAAAAATAACATATATACAAGAAAAACTATGTATATTTCGATGTATGAAAATTTAGATACATTTTATTAAGTAAAATTTTAAGAGAATAATGAGTTATAAACAATTAAAAATAATTTCTTTATTTTAAAGTAGTTAGTTTAGATCTATATTATTTATTATAGGGATCAATTCTTTTTTTCACTCTAAAGAGGTTTGCATATGAAGACATTTGATTCATCTTGGCTCTTCGTAGATCTGTAGAGTCAAGATTGATCTAGGTCATCTTAATTTCACCCTTTAAATAAACTATATTCCACATGAATACCATGGGTAGAATCACCATGGGGACGTTTTTTATAGTTTATTATTATTTTATTTTATTATTTTTATTATTAAAAAGACCAACATTATAAAAAAATATATATATAACTATTTACTTGTGGATCTAATGGCCTAAAACATTTCGAGTCATCTAACATTTGATCCAATGGCTCATACATGGACACACTGGCAGCTAGAATTTGTTTTCAAATAAGAACGCCTTAAGGCGTAAATATATAGATCTCACTTCCCATTCACAATCAATGTAGTTGGAAGATATAAAATTTGCCTCCTATTTCTACAAAATTTGCTTCCTACTCCTATCTCAAAGTATGAATTACCATGTAGGACTATAGCAGGGCTAATCTCGCTTTTATTTTGATCTGGTTTTAGGTGTTTTTTCGGTTGTGCAATGTTGTCTATCACAAGAATGAGATCCATGCAGTTGTGGAAGGGTATCAATGAACATAGAAAAAGTAGTCAAATAGTTATATTAATGATCTTTTTATAAATTTCATAATTCTATCTGTCTCACTTTATTTCATTATTTTTATAGATATCATTTCCATTCTTTATTTATAAAACAAATGATGGATTTTCACACACATTAGTTAATCATTTTATTTATCCTAGATAGAAAGGAGATTATTCATTCAATATATTGGATGTTTGAAAAATTATCATATAATTAAAATTCCACACAATTTAAATGCTATAAAATAATTAATTTCTTTAACAGGTAGGTATATTTATATCCATCTTTTTTCAAATTATTGTTTGATGCAAATACATTCTTAAATTATGGTGGACAGTAAGTGATGGTAAAATAGATTATATATTTGTATGAGCTATTTTCAATATTTTAAATCATGACATAAATATTGCAACTACATCTATGAAATATGGAAAAAAATCTGAGAGTAGTTATCCACATGACACAAAGGCTATAATAAGATCATTAAATTTATGGTCAAATCAAATGTTTGAAAATTATTATTTTTTCGATAATATTCATTCAAAGTTAAACATGATAACTTGAATTGGTCAATGCCAAAACTAATGGTGGTCAATAGGAAAATTGATTTCTAGAGCCCTCCCTTAGCATAGACTAATAACCTAAAAACTTAATTTAATTTATTTATATTAATAGGCATGTGTATTTTTGAAATAGGATTTTATAATTTTAATTTATTTATCAATAATGTTTAGATATATTGCATATATTTAATTTTCTGGAATATCCTAGAATACTTTTACTATTATACATATATCCAAGGTTGAGATTTATCTCTAAAGTATTTTTTTCTCTTTTTTTCTCTTTTCATTAAATTGATTAAAATTAAAAACAAAGGTCATATGAACAAGTGTCATATGCGATGTGATATGATGTTTTTTGGGAGGTGGTATTCATATGTCATGGTATTGGACCACGATGTTGTAGCATATATTTTTAAGGATTAAGAATTTCCTTGTTAGTGTAGCCTAAATTTTATAAGAACCTTGTTCCATGTTTTTTCAAATGTATATATGTTTAACTTATATATTATTTTAATAATAATGATAATAATAATAATATCCCAAGGGGTAGCTCAATTGGTAATCCGAGATATGTTAAATCGTTGAAAATCTAGAGGCCAAGCTTAAATCCCCCCCCTATTGTGACCCACACTATAGAGGATGAGGAAAAATTGTAACCCCTTAGAGGTTTACTAGTAGTTACATGGCGGGCGAGCTACTGGTGTTCATCCTTTGTCACGAAAAAAAATTAATAATAACAATAATTTATCTATTAAAATGAGAATAAATAATGCATTGCAATGGGTGCTAGGGTTTTCCTAGTTTTCATATATGTTTGGAAGGTGTTGTCATAGAAATGAGATATTGTAAAAAGAAAAGGAGGAGGCCACAAAATACTCGGTGGTAAAACCCTTCTCCCTCCATCATGTCAAATATAGGGGGTATTAGTGGTTTGTATCTTGCATTCCCTCATTCCACAAATGAAAAAGTGACTATATGGGATTGATCTATGATTTTGACCACTATCTTTTCCTTTAATCTGAGTTTTGGTCTTGTCTTTTACTAGGGTGGCGTGGCTCTCGTGATGTTTGTGGCGAAAGAATCCCAAGGAAATTTTCCATTGTTGAGCTTATTCTCGTTGTATGTGGAGGGCTTGATTGAATTCATTCACTCACCGGACATGAGTCTCGCTGGTACCCAGAGTTTGAAAGTTACCTTATTACACAGAGAAGAATTCGGGGAAAGATGAACAAGTGTGCGGACGATTCTCTACAAATTATTTTTTGAAACATCTAACTAAGATCTTCATGTTTTGTGTGGGACTGCTCCGCAAAAATGTTTGACATAATTCCCCAGCTAGACTTGTCTCCAAGATATATTATCAATCTCTTGAAATTCTCTCCTGAGATGGATCCTTCATCTCGAGATCTCAATGGCATCTTGTTTGAGAATGATTATGGGGATTTAGATATCCAAAAATTCCCATTCTTTGTCAAATATTTGTCCAAAAAGTCCAATTTCTTTATGGTCGGTGAAAGGGGATGTTGTTTCTTATCTCATACGCGGTATACATATGTTGACAGGTATTCATGCAGAGGCAACACAACTCCTTTTCGAAGGTAGGCAATGGAAGTCAACCAATAAGTTCGGTGATTATGGCATCAAGAAGGATGAATCTATTTCGCTCTTGACACATCTAAATCAAGGTACCAGAGGAGGCATGACATCTTTGGCATCAAAACCATTTTCATTTAAATATTCCCTTAATCCGGGGCTCCACCTCCTAGCTACCCAAGGATATTTTATGCCAAGATTTTGTGGTGGAGTATTCAACAAAGACCCCCAAAACTCTAGATGAACGATTTTTTTTACTAAGGTTAAGATCATGTATTATCAACAAGATGCAATTATCTACGGGTTCAATGGTTTTTGGCCCCCAACATCTCAGCACTTAGGGCTTTGGTTCACGGAATTGGAGCACCAAATTTGGATGCTTGTTCTATTCGAAAGGATGTTTTGTTGTAGTATTCAACAATATCGAATATAGTTAGTGGGTTTTCGACTAGGGGTCTTTCTTATAAGGCCATGTAGGCTTTCACCACGCTTTCACGATCGTCTAATCCCCCTTTCGATGAAGTCTCTGGCTACTCGGTGCAGTGAAGATTCCATAAATTACTCTTCTCGTGTATTTGGCTAGACTTCGTCAAAAGCTATTGGTAATTCAATTGGTCACTTCATCAAATTGGGTAGTGAGACTGCTTAATGGGTTCTTCTAATTCATCCGCATCTCATTGAAAATGGACATAAGTGAAATATTATTAGATAAAATCATGCTAAAATGGGCTAGAAATGAATATCTTCAACCTTTGGATTACAAAAACACTGCTTTTAGGTGCATATTTTTCCGTAGCTCCTGGGCATCTTCATAATTCATGCCTTGCTTCAAAGGGGTTTCCCAGCTACCTCGGACCCCAAAAAAGTCATCGGAAGCAAAGACAAAAGTCAAGAACTGTAGCAAGTCGAGGAAAAATGATTGTTCTCATCAACAAAAGACAACTCTCGATGCCTTGAATTCTTAATATCTAGTAAAGATGCCTATGGATCTTCCTCATCCCTTAACTGATCAAAATATTCCCTCAAAGGAAAATGGAAGAACATCAATATTAATAGTGTACGTAATGAGGGTTTAGAGCTGTTTCCATGAGTCCGACCACTCAAATAGTGATAAATAGTTGTTGTGTCATGTTTAGATGATAATGACGAAACTTTATTTAAAAAATAAAATGATAAGGATTTATCCTCAATTATAAGTGATATTTTTTTAAGTTCAATTGATGTACATAAGAGATGGGAGAAAAAAAGAAAAACCCTTGAAACAATTATGGTGTGTGATCCCAAAATGTTGAAGATTCTCTTTGAAGTTTCACACTTCATAATGTAACCTTTTATTTTGAAATAAAAAATATTGTATTTACAAAATAATAATAATAATAATAATAATAATAATAATAATAATAATAATAATAATAATAATTCAGGTTAGTTTTATGATTGTTTTAATTTTAATAATACAATATTTTTTATGAAGTTTTTATATATTTATTATAGATTAATGTCTATTTACATTTATAGACCATTTAATTTAATTTAATAACAAAATCAAATACATGTAAATAAAAATAATAATAATAAATTAAAATATATATGGTATATTAAATAAAAATTATTATTCAATATACATAAAAATATTTTTAAATCCATATAATATTTGAAAAAATAAATATTTTTTAAATCCATATAATATTTTCTTAAATATAAAATGTGTTAAGTTTTTGTAAATATAACTATAATAATGTATTGTATTCTTTCCTCATGTAGGAACAAATATCCAATTAATAAAAGCTAATATTAATATTTATAAAAATACAAAATTTGAAATCAATTTAAAAAATATGGTAGGAAAATCACATAAAATATTAATGGGAAAAATCGATGTAAATACAAAAACGCTAATTAATTTGTCATTAGCCACTCAATGATGACCTATTTTTTCACTAGCATACTGTTTTTTCTTCATTTAAAATCCTTTCATTGATTTTATTTGAAATAGTTAATTTTTTTTAAATAATAAATACATACAATATCAGATAATCTACGCTATGCAAATTTTATGATAAATAAAACCAAACGCCATAAATCAACACTAAAGTATCAATGCCAAAATCATTTAGATGGACTTGGAAACCAGAAATTGAAAAAGGATGAGATATTTACCAAAATCACTAGATGCATCATAACAACAAATTGAAAGACGGATTGGATGCTACCAACATCACGGTTTTCAATTCAAAAGTGACTCAATATACATACATGCTGCTAAATTAACAACGAATTTTTCAATACTACTTTCCATCGTATGATGAATTCATCCAGAGGGTCATTATTACTTTCCAATACATGACGAATCCCATAGTTGACTAAATGTGGAAGAGCGCTTCCATCTCGCCGTATTGGATGCTCCATACTTTATCGTTTCATGAATTTCTTAATCACTCAGCACTAGGCATGCCCGAGATTATGCTGTAGGAGTCCTACTCAACGCTATCGAATCTCCTTTTACTTAATAAACTATTTCTTTTCCAAGCACTAATAATGCCCATGGAAAAAAGGGCCGAACACTCGTATCAATGACATGTGGTAATCACATTTAATGGTATCTATTGCCTTTTTCCATTAGTAGTCATTCACCATTTAGCCTTTTTCTAGTTGGACATGTGGGAATCATACTCAATGCCGTCTATTTAGCGCCGTTTGTAAGCTTGGCACCCGAATGACTCTTCTCCAGCTTAAGAACTATGAACTAGAACCCAAACAATTATAGTAATCATTCCGAGGTGATATTTCACCCTGAAGTGGCATATGGGTTCCATAATAATTTTTCCCTACGACACACATGGGATTTGGTGCATAGCAATGTGGTTGTTGGAGTAAAACAAGGGGCTCACGTTGTATTAAAATTATTATTATACTCAGATACTATCAACGAGGCTTTCGTCGTTAGGAATATGGGAACTATTTATAAAAAAAATAAGTCTCACAACCCTCACCATGTTTCCAACCCATGAAAACAAAGGCCTTTGACTCTACCCAAATGTTTTTGGGCTTAATGGACATGAATGAGTTAACTGTACGATTCGGGACAAGTGCTATCTTCTACAATGTTGTAATATGAATTATCAATGTAGTAATGTGAATGTGTTTTGCACTGTCTGTATGTACTTTCGAATGTCCATTCATTCTATATGATGTGTGCGTATGTTTTTTTTATCTAAATTTTGCTTGGTATAATTGAAAATTTCATTCTATTTGTTTTTTATTTTATTTTGTATATTTAAGTTTTTAATTACAAATTTTATAAATGTTTATAGGAAAAAGAGATCTCAAATTGGTGTATGTGACTTTTTTGTTTGTAGGATAATGAACTTACTACCATGCAATGATTTTGAATTATAATGTCTATAGAGATGTAAATACTTTATACACACTCTATGTGTTTTTGGATTTCAACCTACTACTTTTTTAAGATGACAAACATGTTCTAAATTATTAGACCACTATGTTATACTAATATAAACCAATATTTGTAAAATATATAAAGAAAAAAATAGAAAATTATGTGAAAATCCTTATACCTTAAGTAGTGTATGAATTCTTAACTTTAAGGCTATAATGACTTTTGTAATTTGAAAAATATAATTAACCTTATAAGTTTCGAAAACATAGTCTTGCATAATGTAAAAGTGATAATGCACAAACATGAACACTCATTACATTTTATAAGGAGAAAGAATAATGCGGACAAGTATGCGGAGATGTTGTAATATTTAACATTTTCGAATTGAACAAAATAAAATTGGAATTTAAAAAAATAAAATAAAATAAAATAAAACATAAATTTCTCCAACCCATGATTTCTTCCTATGGCATTTTTTAAGGTTATTCTTCTCTCATGTGACATATTTAAATATTAATAATTTTAAGACCCTAGATCCATATTAATGATCTAGCAAAAAGCCAAGAAAGATCAAATCTCTTTTGAATATAAAAGAAGTTTGCACTTTAAAAGAAATGAGATCCGACCTTTTGATAGATAAAATTAAAAAGAAAGATCTATGCTGATATATTTCAAAACTCAGTCAATGATAACTCATTTTTTTACCTTTCATAATTTTACACATTTAATTAATAGTGAAAATATATTAAATTATGTAATTATGAAACATAATTATTAACCAGCAATCATGTATTAATTTTTTTATTATAAATTTGGAAATTAAAAAAATTATTTTGAAGCATAAAGTACATTATGTAGTGTCGTAATACGTTCTTGCTATATGGACCAAGAGTCCTGAATTTGTTTGAGTTCTTCCATGAACGGCGGACATAATAATTTGAAAATAAGAAATCTAGGTTGATCTCCATTTTCAAAGCATTTTAGATTGTAAAACTAACTTTGGGAAAGAAATATAGGTTAACGTCCATTTTCTAAGCATTTTAGATTGCAAAACTAACTTTGGGAAGATTTGTTGTGAGTATAAATGGGAACACATTTTTTTAAACGAAGTACATACGAAAAAAAGACTAGAAAAAAAGCGAAATTATGAATTATCTACTCATGGAAAGGCAATAGATGGCACTGAGTACCATTTCCACGTCATTTGTTAAGACTGTTCTGCCCATTTTCCATGGTCATGCTTATTCCTTGGAAAAGGCAATAGAAACTACTAAGTAAAAGGATATTCAATGGCGTTGAGTAGGACTCCAATAGCATGATCCCGGGCATGACTAGTACCCACAGTGATTAAGAAATTCCTGAAACAATAAAGTATGGTGCATCCAATACGGTGAGGTGGAAGCGCCCTTTTACATTATGTCAACTATGGAAAGTAATATTGACCTATGGGATTTATCATAGGTTGGAAAGTAATATTGAAAATTCCGAGCCACTATTAATTTATAAATTGGTTTGATGTCCACATCCATAGTTCCAACCACTATTCATTTATAAATTGATAGCCACCATTGATTTATAAATTGGTAAAAACTTGTAATCAAATCTATAGGTTGTACCGACGAAGTATCGTCTGCTTTCATTGTTTGACAGGACAAGGAGAGAGTAACTTGTTAATTTAGCAGCATGTATATTGAGTCATCTTTGAATTGAAACCCGTGATTTTGGTGGCATCCAACGCATCTTTCAATTTCTTTTTATTCTCCAACCAGTGATTTGGGTAAATATCTATTCATATATTGAGTATCTTTTGAATTGAAACTCGTGATTTTGGTGGCACTCTATGCATCTTTCAATTTCTTCTTATTCCGCAACTAGTGATTTTGGTAAATATCTAATTTATTTATGACTTTTGTTTTTTTCATCATAAAGTTTACGTGTAGTAAATTATTTGAAATAATATCTTATTTATTTATTATTTTATAAAATGTTAATTAAATATATTTTTTTTAATCTTAAAATTCATACACATGTAAATTATTTGAAGTAATATTAATCATCTTAAAATTCATATCTGTCATTTATTTGAAGTAATATTTATATTTTTTATTAATTTATAAAATCGTAAATATTTCAAACGAAATATTTTACATTAAAAAACATTATAGAAAAATGTAAAATCATATATAAAAGGTTGAATGAAAAACTATTAATATATTTGTAAACAAAAAAATCGTGGTTAAGTATCATTGAGCTGTTAATCACAAATTAATTAAAGTTTTTTATATTTATATCACAAATGAATTAATGGTTTTATATTTATATTTTTTTTACTCATGTGACTTATTCAATATATTACTTAAATTAATTTTAAAAAATATATTTTTAAAAATATTAATATTATTTTTTATTAAAGGGATAATTGTGTTTATGTGGAAAGAAATCAAATGTATTATTTAATCATTTTACAAAAAATTCAATTCATCTTATATTTAATTAATTCAACTTTATTTTTATTTATTTATTATTATATTTACTTACTTTAGCAGTTATATAAATTAAAAATCAAGATTTTTTTAATTAAATTAAATAATTAAAAACAATGTCATATAAAATAAATTGTAGTTTTTTTTAAATTATTTATTTCATATATATATATATTAATTGAAATCATTTTTTTTAAACATATTATTTTAACTCAAAAAAATGTTTACATATATTTAATAACTATTTTTGTTTAATAAAAACATAAAAGTATAAAGAAGAGCTAAATGTTTCTTTCGAGCTAAGAGCGACCGCTATAAGGTTATACGAGAATGTATATCTGCCAACTTAAAGAGCAATGAGAGGTGGTCGAAAGATATTAAGTGTAATATCGTGAGTTAAACAAGGTTGCCCCTCTCCCCTCCCTATTTTTTCATTTTACATCGACAAGCTAGAAGGTTGTTTAGAGGAAGAAGGGTATGCTCGCACGATCTTAGCTAGGATGGTCATCATCCTTCTTCTCTATCACTGACGATCATTGTTCTTCTCGCAAGGTGCCCATCCGATCTTGATAAGCAACTTAGACTTCTTAAGGATTTGCTCTACCATGAGTATGTCCAGTTGACAGTTACAAAACAAAGGTTATGATTATCAAATCCAAAAAGGACACCTACGCTAATTTTATGTATGACAATAGTAACTTGGAGGATGTGTCTTCTTACAAGTACCTAGGAATTGATATTCATCACAAGCTTAACTAGAACTACGCATTCGGAAAAAGGATTAATGGGGGGTGGAAAGCTTGATTTTGGTCTTGAAAATAATTGTAAAATGGAAAACCTCGTAATGTGGGATAGAAAGAAGTTCCTCTTTGAAACTTTAGTCACTCCCGTTATCTTATATGGATGTGAGGTTCGAGGTTGCAACATTTTTAGAGAATCCTGGAGAAAGATTAAGCAAATCCAAAAGTGTTTTATAACTTACAACCTTAAAATTAAAAGTAATACACCCTATCCTATTCTCCTTATAGAAGTGGGTCTTTCTCCCTATCCAGAGCCTAGCTATGACTAGGCTTACGTTGTCCAAGCACAAGCTCAATAGCATAGGAGACCATAGACTTCCTAAGCTAGCTTTAAATTCCGGTACCAAAACCACCTAAGGCTTAAATGAGGTTGGTATAAAGACACCTGTGGCCTAGTTAAACCATTGGGAGATCGACGAAGAATGTTGCATTGCAAAACATTAATAACATTAAAAAACTTGTTACTTCTAAGTTCAAAGAAAAAATGTGGTGTGAAAAAGATCTAGCAACTAAAAGAAAATTAAGATATTATAATGAGGTCATCAACCCCATCCTAGAATATCAAAAGTATCTCTCTGTTTTAACTAGCTCAAAGAATAAAATTAATATAGCCAAGATTAGAACGAAATCTCATGAGCTCCATAGTGAAACAGAGTCATTGGACAATTCCTAAAACACCATGGATGGATAGGATTTGCCATCTCTGTGAGAATATGAACATCAAGGATGAAAATCATTTACTCTTAGAGTGCCCCTAATACAACAACATTAGAGCTCAATTTCATAATCTTTGTTGCAATACCGACATTCCTAGCCTTTTAAGATGTCATAATTATAGTGAGCTTGGGAAGCTTTCTCCAAGCTTTTTGAGCATAGGAATAAAATCTTAAATCAAACTAAAAAAACTCTTTTTTCTTTAGGTCCGATACACTCAAAAATTGGTAAAATTGAGTCGCAGTGGACGTTAACGATCTTCTTCATCATCATAAACAAATAATTTATATAATATATAAAAATTATTTAATTTTTTTAACCTTTTGATATTTATATGATATATAAAAATTATTTAATTTTTTTAACCTTTTAGTATTTATATAATATATAAAAAATTATTTAACTTTTTTAATCTTTTTGTAAGTTTTTTCACTTTGAAATTTAATTAACTTCATTCATTACAGCCGGCTACCTCAACTATAAACATTCGGATTCAACTTCAAATTAATATGATGTTCTTAGACCTAGTAAATGAAAATTGGTCTCCCAAGCCTCCTACTACTACAGATACGGACATCGGTTTACCATTATAACATATATTAACTCAGGAGCAGCCCACAAAGGCATAACAATGTCTTTTGTGCAAGGATGTAATTGAAGTCTTTGTGATAATGGCTGGAATCGAAACTCGCAAAAAGATGAGAATGCAGGCATCCAAGATGACTTTTCAAAACATTGGAGTTGACAGTAACATTTAAAAAGTAAGATTTAGGTATTTTATACCTTGAAGCTGCTTCTTTGAATTCTTAGATAAACCAATTATTAGCTTCCACTGGTATAATCTGCTGTTTAACACGATATGAAAGTGCGTGCATAAATACCGAATAATGATCTTTGAAAATATTAGCATCATTTGTACATTCCAGAAACAAATTCAAAGTTTTTACTGAAAAAATGAAAAAGACACAGTTCAATATAAAACGATAACAGACAATCTAGTAGATTTTCTAATTCAAAGCACGTGCGGTACCATGGGCTACGTCAATAAACTTTGGGGTTATATCATCATAAGCCCTGAGAGACACAGTAACAAGGATAACAGATATCTAATGGCGGTTGTAGAAATAGAGATGATATCCACACAGAAAATTCATCTCTTCCCATTTGTTTCTCAAATGACCACCTTATTCAATTCCCTTCACCAATTTCATGAAATGGGTCTGAAGTCATTATCACTGGAATCTTGTTGTAGTAATAACCAGTGATAATGAAGACTTCACACTTGCTCTCTCAGGAACTTCCACTGGAAATAAGTATGTATTTTCTTCTTCCATGGAAGATCTTCGTTGCTTGAAAAAGATTAATTCTCTTTCAGCATCAGGCAGGGACTGCGCAGGAATGGAAGATGACACCGGCCACTCCAGGGAAAGGCAGAGCCTGGGGCTTTCCCTGGGAGCTGCTTGCCTATTGACAATCACTCATTAAATAGAGACGGGGTGATTGTGTGTGTGGCAGGGAAAAAAAGTAATTGTCAATGAGGTTTGAAGGATTGGTGAGTCTGACCGGTTCTAGAAGGTTTTGTCTAATGCGCCAATTAACTTCAATTCAATTAATAGGTCTCAATTAGATGCATTAGATGCCACCAATTTAAGTGTGACTCAAAAATAATTGTCAATGAGGTTTGAAGGATGGGCGAGTCTCCTCGGTTCTAGAACGTTTTGTGTAATGCCCCAATTAACTTCAATTCAATTGCAATAGGTCTCAATTAGATGCATTAGATGCCACCAATTTATGAATTTATAAATTAATAGTGGCTGCTGAAGTGAGGAATTTTTCAATATTGCTTCCAGCATATGATGAATACCATACGTCATATTACTTTCCCAATACATGGCGAATCCCATAGTTAACTTAATGTGGAAGAGTATTTGCTGTATTGGATGCTCCATGCTTTATCGTTTCATGAATTTCTTAATCATTCAGCACTAGGCATGCCCGGGATTATTCTGTGAGAGTCCTACTCAACGCCATCGAATCTCCTTTCACCTGGTAAACTATTTCCTTTTCCAAGCACTAAACATGCCCGATGGAAAAAGGGCATAACTCTCGTAGCAATGACATGTGGTGATCATAGTTAATCCTATATCGTGCATTTTGCATGAGTAGTCATTGACCATTTAGCTTTTTCTAGTTGGACATGAAGGAATCATACTCAATGCCATTTATTCCCTTCACCAAATGAGTAGCCAAAAAAAATTCTATGTACTTTGTTGAATAAAAACATTACCATTTATACTCATACTCTTTAACCACATATCTTTCCAACCTATAATGTCTAGAATCTAAATTGTTTTGAAAATGGAGATCAATCCGGACTTCTTAACTTATTTTTCGGAAAGAGAATTTGTTTGGAGTTTTTTAGTAACCCAACATTCTAGTAACCCAATGTTTCGGACTTCTTAAGTGATTCCATCTTCACGAGTAAAAGCAAATATTATTTGAGAAAATTTGTGAGGATTAGGGACAAAGAAATAATTATATATATAGTAATTAGTGAGGATAAATTTTTATGGTCTCTTGGAAGAAACAAGAAATTTAAATCTATGTAAATTTAAATAATTAAGAGATATAATTAATGAGGGGAGTTTATTGAAATATAATATTAATATGATTGTTTAAAACAGCTTTTTAACCCTAATTTTTTTTTAAAATTATGAAATTATTAAATTGAAAAGCTATATTATAAGTTAAGGTAGAAATTACGAGAAAATTTAAGTAACTAATTATTACATTAGGATTTATTTATTTTTTTAATTTTTTATGTCATGAGTGGTATGATTTAATAAGGGTTTCCAAGTATTGCTAATGTTAAGGCTATCGTCACGATTCATATTATTTTTCCTTTTTTCCAATCTCTATGGCCTCTTTGATTTTTTCTTTTTTAGGTGATGATTTTCTTTGGAGACAAGTTTGGCATCTTCCATCGAGATGTAGTGTGAGGATGAGAAAGCATGTTCTACCAAAGATGATTTGCAAGTTCTATCCCTAGATATGTCAGCAGGCATTCTCTTTAAGTCTAATGTTAAGTGATCTACGAGTTTCGCCGATGTATTATTTTCCACAACACGGTACAATGTAAACCCCTTTTTGCAGACTAAAGTTTATAGGGTCCTTAACATCTACAATATTTATAATAGTATTTGGGGGAGTGAAAGAAATCTTAATTTTGTGTTTGTTTAGGATTCGGAAATTTTATCAGTTTGTTCCTTTTATGTAAGGTAAAGAGATTTTAGGAATGTCAAAAGTTTTCTTTACGTTATTTTTATTAAGAGTTTGGTAAGTGGTTTTGTTGATGATGTTTTTATTATATCCATTATGTTGAAAGATTTTGCGGAAAGGTAGTTTAGCTCATGATCTAGGTGGTGAGAGTCAGAAATTCGGGAAACCCTAGTAGTTAGGGGTTTAAAGATGCAATATTTTTTCTTGCGATGGTAATGAGAGTTAGTGTGAAGGTATATTTTCGTGTGTGATTCTTCATTCTTTAAAATTTGGGGTTAAGTTTTTCATCTTTTTTGGTTAAAAGGATGTCCGGGGAAAGGTAATTGGCTATCCTTTTCTTAACTTATTTTCAATTTATTTTTGTCCACTCTTCGCTTAGTAATGATAGTTCATGGAATAATGGAAATAAATATAGGACTCGGGTCCATATAGAAAGAGTGTATTACAAAAAATATATATATGCTATGTTTTGACACAATTTTTAATTTTTTAAAGTTATAATAAAAAAATAATTATTAGGCCATAGGTTTTTCTTTTGAATCGGGGCACCTTTTACTTTAATCGACCTTTTTCCTCTCCCCAATGACATCTCTACGGAGGGTTTTTGTGTTGATAGTTGTGCAACAATTAACGGCTATTGATTTTTCGATCCGGAGAGTGGCTCGATAGCATGGTCATGTGTGGCAACCCCCTTCTGCTCTTTAAATACCCACTCATGCTTCTCAATGATAGCTCAAGGTATGCTCACAACCCGCACGATTGAATCCATTTCACTACTCATGACCAACAAACTTCATGAGTGATCACATATTGTGTCCTATTAGGTCAATATTCATCGGCTTTCAGTTGTTGCTTATAGCTTGTATTTGGTGTTTTTATTCTTTTGAGGTTAAATCATCCTTAACCCTCTTTGACATTGATATCACATAGAATTATGCAGACTGTGACTGCGAGTTTGTGACGACTCAAATCAAAATTTTATGGATTGTGACTATGAGGGAATAAAAAATCATTCACCGAGCATGAGACTAGTGAAGATAGGTCACTGTAAAACTTCAATTTTTCTTATGTAGTAAAATTCATTTCTATACAAAATAAAATTAGTCTTCTTCGTTTTTGGCCTGGATTAGTCTAGAATAAAATTTTGCGGATTTTATTTGGTGGGTGTTGGTTTTACCATCGTAAAATGGTGCACGGAGAATGAAATGAGAGGCATGATACCATGTTTTATACATCCGGTATTTTGATGATGGTTTAGGGTTCCATAAATTTTTCTCTGGTAGCTAAACCGCATGTTTTAAACACAAGTCTACTCTCAAAGTGCATGCATGTCTACATAATCGGGTCTCTCTTTGTCATCGGAGTCCTAAGAAATAATTTCCCTCATCCATAGAGGGTAGTTCCATAGGTCAAGGGCACCACATGCTTGATGCCCCATTGGAGTTCCATGAATGTCTTTGACGAAGAATCCTATGTATGGAAAGAGACTATGCATTCGATAGAGACCGGAGAATTCCTTATCGACGGAGTATGGGAGCCCATCATTTTGAGACTTAGGCATTCCTCTAAAGCCACCGAGAATAGAATTTCCATTGTGACCAAATATCTTCTTCACCTTCTTACCCAATAGTCCATACCTTCACATAGTGAAAGATTCGTTCATTAATGATAAGAATGTATGTATTTAAAATTCTTATAAAAATAAAAATTCCTTTATGTTTTAGCTTTGATTCAACCCCAACTTGGGTGAAACAATACGTAATATGTACCAATTGGAATTCATTCCAACAAGTATGGTGTCTATTTTGACGAGCTCCACCGTTCAGATCAATGGTGTGGATTATATCTATCACAAGAGAACTCACTAATCTTGCATGGTGATAAAAATCCTTATCGTTCATACCAATATGTGGAAGAGATTTGCCACATTTTTTTCCACATACAGAAATATTTATTCTCCAAAAGATAATGAGAATTTGGTTCGGGTGTTTGGGAAACACAACTCACCATCTCAACGAAAAAATTTAGATAAATGACTTGTAGCGAGAACAAAATCCGATAGTCAAGACAGTATAGTCAAATATATTCCACTCATGAAGGAAACAACCTCTCTAAACTCTATTAGTTTTTTTCATACCACTTTCATATTAAGTTTGAATATTGTACTATGATTTGTTTTGAAACACTCGGGCCATGTACCCAACACAATCTGAAATTATAGCTTGGTGGCTCTAACTTAGATGCTTTTTATTTTTTATTTTAACCTTTAATAATGTTGGTTGACCTTCCTATCTAGGTTTGGCATTGTCATGTTAGGTTATAATTTGTTAATATAATTCATTTCATTTTTCCTCGAGAATGCCTCCTAATGGGGAAAATTTTCATAAAAAACGATAAGGGTTGCAAGGTCGAACACCATCACCTTAGAGATAAATCGCTAAATCTCATACAAGAGGGTATGCTAGGTAAATTCTTAGTCAACCCTTTTCTATCTAGCTCAACCATTGTATTCGGCATATATGCATTTTTATACTAACAAACTATTGTGATATTATAGCTCTACCTATCACAATTAAATTTCGTGTCATTTAATTAGTGAATTAATTTTAATTATGTGTCATTTAATTTTAATTAAATTCAAAATTAAATTGTTAATTTAATATTTGAAAGTAGGAATTTTGATGTTTTGGGCACAAGGAAAGGTTTAGTATTACTAAATTGGTATGGTTGCAAACACAACAATGATAATTCCAATAGTCTTGATAGGAAAGTGAGTAATAGTAATTTTTTTTATAAAAGGAGTATTTTTGCAACTAGTTCATTTAACTCCCATCATAGGAATATGGTCACTTGCTTAACATCATAATCTTGAAAAGCTCGTAGATTTCATAATTGGAAATTTAAAATATAAACTGCTATTTTATTTGGAAAAGTAGACATGAGTATATATAATGAGAAGATAATAAATTCCCCAACCTCGGATTAGATTTTGCCTGGTAGCATAACAAAAAACACAATCATTAAATTCTTTCGGGTTGATTTTAGACAAAGTTACGGGTTAATTATGGTTATTAGGTTTTACTATTTCCTTCCATAGTTTTGACTTTGGCATGCTGATTTTTGCTATTTATGGAGAAAAACTTATTGGCTGAAAAAGGTTGCACGCTCCTACCCCATAATTTTTGGTTTAAATTGATTGATTATATCTTCACTTATTGATCACTGAGCTCAAGCTTCATTAGAATCGTAGAAATTTGACACTTCCAACAAAACAGTAGTCTATAAAGTGGACCTTTTTGCAAAGAAAATAAAATTATCTTTCTTCCTAGGAGGAAAAATCCAATATCTACTTTTCAAGGGTCCTATTTTGAATTAAATTTACATTTCATCATTGTACCAAGTTGTCTTTGACCTACAAAAGAGTCATCACCGTAAGAAGCCCTCATTTATTTAACATTGACTATGTTATAAACAGGGTTGATCCATGTAATATTTAATCACAGCAACCATGACAACACACGCCTTATGGTAAAGATCCTTCCTACAAAGAAAAAACCATTACCATTTACTCTTCAAGGAGTTGAATTCTCTAAAACTCTTCCTAAAAGTGAAATACATTATTTACTCTTATGGGGCCTAAAAGACATGGGTTTCATATTATTTAAAAGGATCATATCTATTTTCAATTCACATTTTATCAAGCTTATTTGACCTACAAAAAAACCTTTGTTGTCACAAGAACATTCGTAGCAAGCCTTCTTTGGCATATGAGTTGTGGATGTTAATGGAAAACTCTACGTCAAACTCACCCATGAAGAAAAAAATCCCCATGGATTGACCATGGACTACATTAGTCAACCTCTTCACTTGAGTACATTGTTATAAGAGAAATCATTTGCTTTCCCTTGCATGCATTGATGAGAATGGTCTTCCATTCTCAACCAATCTATATTTATGATTTCTTATGAGGAAAATCACATCATTGTCCCACATGTAGGGGCTGCCAAAAACATGACCTTTTTATGCAACAACATCACATTCCATCTCATTCATTAAGCACCCATTGATGGAAAATTTAATTTGATCGTAAATTTTTCAATTTAGTGACTTTTATGTAGCCACCCAATGGTTAAGGCTTTAGATGGTTAGAGGTTTTTTAGTCCCAACCTTTGCACTAAGGCATCGACTTTCATGTTTTAGAATTGAATTTACATCGATGAATATGTTTTTAGGTTATTTTTCCATCTTCTCTTGTTCCACCACTCTTGTTGTGTTCTTCTCTATGATCCAAGACACTTAACTTCATTTTCCACCATACTTGTAGTCAAGTTTTTCTTCTAATGATTTTTTCTGTTTTTGGGGTTAAAACTTCAAGGGTGAAGTTTCGATCACTTGGTGTTGGTGCCAATCAATATTGCAATGAGTTATTTTGGTAGAATCAATATATTTCTACAAAAGTCGACTAATAATTAGTCGATTTCTAGTTAGTAGAAATCGACTAGTTATCTCCACTTATTGATTACTTTAGCTCGAGCTTGATTAGAAGCTCGCAGAAAACTTGATATCTGCACAACAAAACAAAGTCTATAAAGTGGACCTATTTTGTAAAGAAAAACTATTTATCTTTCTTTGACCTACGAAAGAGTCATTATTGTTGAGAATCCACCGTAAGAAGCCCTCATTTATCGAACATTGACTATGCTATAAACATGGATGACCCATGTAATCTTTAACGTGAATCCCGACCATGACAATGCATATTTTATAGTAAAGATCCTTCCTCCAAAGCAAAACCATTACCTATTTACTCTTTTAGGAGTTCAATTCTTTGTAACTTTTCCTAAAAGTGAAATATATTCTTTAATGTTATGGGGTCTAGAAGACATGGGTTTCCTATTATTTAAAAGAATCATCTCTATTTTCAATTTATGTTTTCGAGCATTATATCAAGCTTTCTTAGCTCTGGAAAACACCTTTGTTGTCACAACAAAATTGTAGCAAGACTTTTTCTAGCATATGAAAGTGTGTATGTTATTGAGAAAACTCTCCCTCGAAACCTACCCACAAAGAAAAAAATATCCATGGATCGACCATTGACTACATTAGTCAACCTCTTCACTTGGTTTATTATTATAAGAGAAATCATTTTTCTTTCCCTCGCATGCATCGATGAGAATAGTCTTCCATTCTCGATCAATCTATATTTATAAATTTTTATGATGAAAAATGGAATCATTGTCCCATAAGTAGGGCGCCAAAACATGGCTTTTATATGCAACAAAATTACATTCCATCTCATTCATGAAGCACCCATCGATGGAAAATTTAAGTTGATCCCACATTTTTGCTACTTATTGTCTTTATGTAGACAAACTAATTGTAGGCATTTTGAATAATAGATAACTTATTCACCAAGATTATCCTGATCACACACTATTTGAGCTTCATGCATAATACATAACCTCTTCTACTATTGATCATCAATTTGCGGAATTATAAACAATCGCATGCGCACATTAAAACCACATAATCAATCACACATATAAACACAGTATGTAATGGGAAAGCTTAAATCTGAAAACCCCCAACTATCTGTATATTATAATGATAGAGTTCATGTAACAATACATAGCACAAAGCCCCTCACAAGCTCTCAGCACTATCTCACATGCTACACACTACACAAGCTCAGATCAAGCAAGTCACATGCTCAAATCTCCTCCACCTGTTAGCCAGCCTCTACTGCGCAATCCAATATGGATAATCATGAGATCCAAGTTCGAATCCCACCAAGATGTACTGTGCAATCCTCATTGGCTTCTCAATCAATGTGTGTGCAAATCTCATGCACCAGTATAGTCACAACCGATAGTCAACCTGCTCTTTCACCTACCTCCATCACTGATCTCCACTGAAACTGTCCATGCACTTGAGTTAACTGATGTGTTCATTGGTTGATTTATGAGTTAATAATTAGTGAATTAATTAATAATTAATTCACACCACTCATCACTAGTGTATTAATCAGTTAGACTAAATACAACTAGTTCAACTAAGTCAAACTGAACACAACTCCATCAACTCCTCAATAAACTCCACCAAACTCACTCACATGAGTTCTAACTGAATTCATCATGCAATAGCTCCACTTAGACCCTAGGAATAGTGTAATTCCTTCTGTCAGCTGCATGTGCCACATCCAGGCATCAAACTGAAGTGCTCCAAGAGGATAAGATAATGTTTATAGTCCAAATATTATTAAGAGCTAATAATATTCGACATATCTATTTTTAGACTGGCAATCTAAAACTAGATTCCGCCCAGTATGTCTAAAAATAGAAGTCCATCTATTTTTTCCGACTTGACCAACCATCCACAAATAGCATCCTGCAACTCATAGAACATGATCCATATGTCTAAAAATAGACATAGTCTAAAAACAGACTTTGCGCCAAAAATAGCCTGCGGGCCCACTTAGTGAAGGCGACTTCTTTCCACTAAGCTCATCATCTTGTTGCAATCTCAACACTCCCTCTCAACAAGATAAGGATTATCTGCAACCCCTATCCTGCCCTTGTGGTATTCGAATTTTCTCCTGGTGAGCGCCTTCGTCAAGATATCAGCATCCTGATCCTCCGTAGGAATGTATGAAAGTAACATGATCCTCCGCTGCACACAATCTCTGATATGATGATACCGGATGTCAATGTGTTTGGATCTATCATGAAATACTGGATTGGCTGAGAGTTTGATGCAACTCTAGTTATCACAATAAATCACAGTAGGCTCCAAGTGTGAACCGAACAACCCAACCAGGATCTTCCTCATCCATATAGCCTCGCATGCAGCCAAACTCGCTGCCATATACTCGGCCTCTGCTGAACTGAGTGCCACGGATCTCCATTTCTATACGAAAGCGGTATCGACCGTCTTAAGAAAATCCCTCCGGATGTGCTCTTTACGTAAGTTGGACTCCTTTCCCAATGTTTGCATCCGTGAAGCGACAGCCTCACCTCATCCGACTGTCTGTACCACAATCCATATCTCGATGTGCCTCTGAGATATCTCAATACATGCTTCCCTGCCTTCCAAAAGAGCTTGGTAGGCTTAACCATAGCTTGTGAAAGCTGGTTAATTGCATAGCATATGTCGGGTCGTGTATTGACCGGATACATAAGCGACCTCACCAACTGTCGATAAACAGTGGCATCCACTACCTCCACTGAAGTAGCATCCTCCTTCCTCCATCCACCAGGAAGAGGAGTATCAACAGGCTTGTAGCCATGCATGTTGAACTTCTCCAGTATCTCCCAGGCATGCCTGCACGAGAAGCAAGCCGGAGTCCATCACTGCAATGCCAAATTTCCAATCCCAGGAAATAATGAAGGAGGCCCAAGTCCTTCATCTCAAACTCCTTTGCAAGATCGGCCTTGCATGAGTGTATCAACAGTTCATCACCTGTCAAAATCAAATCATCTACATAAAGTACAATGATCAGCAACTTACCCTCCACCACAATTTGGTATAGGTTAGGATCCGCCTCACTCTTGGAGAATCCAAGTCTGGTGAAATAACTGTCTATCCGTGTGTACCAAGCACGAGGTGCTTGTTTCAACCCATACAGCGCTCTCTTGAGCCTGCACACATGCGACTCGCTATTGAAGATCTCGAAACCTTCGGGTTGCTCTATGTACACCTCCTCCTCAATGACTCTGTTGAGGAACGCAGTCTTCACATCCATCTGATGAATGTGCCACCCCATCTGCGCTGAGAGAGCAAGAATCGTCCATATGGAAGAATACCTTGCGACAGGTGCAAAGGTCTCCTCATAATCGATCCCCTCTATCTGTGAGAAGCCTCGGGCAACAAATCTTGCCTTGTACTTCTCCACACTCCCGTCAGCCACCTGCTTCACTTTGTAGATCCATCTTGAACCCACCACTAATTTCCCTTCCGGTCGCGGGACAATCTCCCATGCACTGTTTCTGACAATCGAATCATACTCTTCCACCATGGCATTTACCCATGCGGGGTCCTCCACAGCTTCCTCGAAAGAGGATGGCTCTGTCACGACACATTTTCTCACAAGAGCCATGTATCCAGTGTACCGGTCTGGTGACTGTCTCTGTCTGCGCTGTGCTGTAGGTGGTCCTACAACCTTCTCTTCATCTTGAGCCAGTCGCTCAGCTTCTGTAGTGCGCTTGCGCCCTCTGATGGTTGGCGCTGCATGAGTGGTTTCTTCCACTCCATGAACTTCCTCTTGTGGCTGATCCACATCTGAAAGCTCATCCTTAGCTACTAATAGCTCCTCATCTGCATGCAAGTGTGGCTCCCTCTCAAGCAAACACTGCATGTCTTTCTCCTCCTGAAATTTGATATCCCGTCGCACAACAGTCTTGCGACTATCTGGCAAATACACACGATAGTTGTGGGGCGTATCAATGTACCCCACAAATATCCCAACCTCTGCGGTCAGCTCCAGCTTCTTCCTGGCGTCCTTCGTCACATGCATGTAGACAGGTGAACCAAAAATCCTCAAATGGGAAATATCAGGCCTCTTACCAGAAAACGCCTCCTCGGGTGTACTCATGCCAAGTATCTTGTGAGGACAATGGTTCTGCACATATACTGTAGTATTGCATGCCTCTGCCCACAAGTGAATGGGTAGGCCCTGATCATGCAACATAGCAATTAACACCCACGATCGTTATGTTCTTCCACTCAGCAACCCCCGTCTGCCCCGTTCTGTTGTGGGTTATGAGGTGCTATGAGCTCTCTTCGAATTCCTTCTGCGCTGCAAAAGTCCTTGAATTCGCCATAGATGAATTCACCACCATTGTCGCTCCTAAGAGCCTTCACCTGC
Organism: Pinus albicaulis; assembly: GCA_034641835.2. Lineage (NCBI taxonomy): Eukaryota > Viridiplantae > Streptophyta > Pinopsida > Pinales > Pinaceae > Pinus > Pinus albicaulis. The sequence goes on from CM076578.1 coordinate 1,555,593,269, forward strand.
TTCCCAGATTCTTTCTCAACCAGTGCCTTGAACTCACAGAACTTTGAGTATGTCTCGCTCTTCTTCTGCATGAAGAAGATCCAGCACTTACGAGAAAAATCATCAACAAAGATCACATAGTACCTGTGATTTGCTGTTGAAGCTACTGAGAAAGGTCCACACACGTTTGTGTGAATTCTCTCAAGGATCGTCGTGGTGCGACTATCCTTCTCGTGAAAGGTGGCTTTCACAAAATTTCCCAAGGTACACCCCTTGCACTGATCTGACTACGCAAGAGTGCCTTTAGGAAGCCCAGTAGAAATCTGCTGCAGTATCTTCAAAGCTCCATGGTGAAGGTGGCCCAATCTCCGGTGCCACAACTCGCCATCATCCCGGCTCACCACTCCTTCTGCCTTGCCTGCCATTGCTGCACAACCATCTACCTGCAATTGATAAAGGTTCTTAACTCGAACCCCTATCCTTTGGGTCTCACCAGTTGCCTTACTGTGCAGGAAAGCCTTTCCCTCGCTAAAGACAACATCATATCCCTTGTCTTCTAACATCGCCACAGAGATAAGATTCTTCTTCAATCCTGGAACATGCATCACTTCCTTCAATTTGAAGGGTTTACCAGACTCCCTCTCAAAGGAAATGGTACCGATACTGGTCGCACTGTATCTACCATCATCGCCCATCTCGATGTGCACTCCAAGATCTTTCTCATCCAGATCAGTAAACAAATGTTGATCTCCTGTCATGTGAAAAGACGCACCACTGTCAAGAAACCACACTGATCCCTCCACACTTGAGACCAACGATCTACGATCGGCGAAAAAAAATATCTCAAGCGCAGAGGCTAAGGCCTCTCCCCGCTGCAGATCCGGCAGCATGCTTATTTTTCTTCTTCTGCGGACAATTTGTGGCATAATGTCCGTGCTGGTGACAGTGAAAGCACTTCACCTTGGACATGTCTTGCTTCTTACCTTTCGCACCGGAATGAGAAGCTTTCTTGCTCTTCCCCTTCTTTGCTTTGGCAGCCAAAGCGCAATTTTCTTCATCGAGTTCTTTGATGACGATCGTCCGGGGTATTAAAGCCTTATCTCCTCTTGCACAAGGTCAGGCTAAAGTCGCTCCCATCTAGTAATTTCTCCAGGCCATTGACGGAGTCGATAGGAATTCCAACTCTTTGGAAGGCCAAGGAGAGCCAAGCTCACCAATTCCTCATCATCAACAGTAACCCCCACACTTCCCAGCTCATCCCTGCATTGGATGAACTTCGTGAGGTACTTGGGCATACTGTCGCCTTTCTCCATCTTTATGTTTCTGAGTTTATCCTTGAGCGCCAACTTCCTCTGGTCGCTCTTGTTTTGGAATAAATCTGTCAACACTTTCCACATCAAGTATGGAGAAGCTTTTCCATGCAGGCTGGACACTATGTGATCCTTCACGCCCTCCAACAGAATCCTTCGACACTTTGCTGTCTTCTTTTGCCATGCGTCAAGTGCGGCAGCATCGCTAGAAGCAAGTTTTGGAATTTCTGCATCTATGAACTCCTTCAACACATTATCATCCAACACCGCCTCCATCCCGTCCTTCCATGCAATACTCCAAGCTGCCCTCAAGGGCATACTCCAATCGCAATCCGTTGAAAGACATCTCAACTTCGACACCAAGAAAACACTACTGCAAATTCGAATTCCACCAGCACAAAACTCAACCGCTTCAATGTTCTGCAATTTCTCCAATGATCAATATCGCTCTGATACCATGTAGAAATTTGAATAATAGATAACTTATTCACCGAGATTATCCTGATCACACACTATTTGAGCTTCATGCATAATACATAACCTCTTCTACTATTGATCATCAATTTGCAGAATTATAAACAATCGCATGCGCACATTAAAACCACATAATCAATCACACATATAAACACGGTATGTAATGGGAAAGCTTAAAGCTGAAAACCCCCAACTATCTGTATATTATAATGATAGAGTTCATGTAACAATACATAGCACAAAGCCCCTCACAAGCTCTCAGCACTATCTCACATGCTACACACTACACAAGCTCAGATCAAGCAAGTCACATGCTCAAATCTCCTCCACCTGTTAGCCAGCCTCTACTGCGCAATCCAATATGGATAATCATGAGATCCAAGTTCGAATCCCACCAAGATGTACTACGCAATCCTCATTGGCTTCTCCATCAATGTGTGTGCAAATCTCATGCACCAGTATAGTCACAACTGATAGTCAACCTGCTCTTTCACCTACCTCCATCACTGATCTCCACTGAAACTGTCCATGCACTGAAGTTAACTAATGTGTTCATTAGTTGATTTATGAGTTAATAATTAGTGAATTAATTAATAATTAATTCACACCACTCATCACTAGTGTATTAATCGGTTAGACTAAATACAACTAGTTCAACTAAGTCAAACTGAACACAACTCCATCAACTCCTCAATCAACTCCACCAAACTCACTCACATGAGTTCTAACTGAAGTCATCATGCAATAGCTCCACTTAGACCCTAGGAATAGCGTAATTCCTTCTGTCAGCTGCATGTGCCACATCCAGGCATCAAACTGAAGTGCTTCAAGAGGATAAGATAATGTTTATAGTCCAAATATTATTAAGAGCTAATAATATTCGACATATCTATTTTTAGACTGGCAATCTAAAAATAGATTTCGCCTAGTATGTCTAAAAATAGAAGTCCATCTATTTTTCCAACTTGACCATCCCTCCACAAATAGCATCCTGGAACTCATAGAACATGATCCATATGTCTAAAAATAGACATAGTCTAAAAATAGACTTTGCGCCAAAAATAGCCTGCGGGCCCACTTAGTGAAGGCAACTCCTTTCCACTAAGCTCATCATCTTGTTGCAATCTCAACACTTGGTTAAGGATTTAGATGGTTATAGGTTTTCAGTACCAACCTCTGAACTAAGGCACTGAATTTCATCTTTTAGATTGAATTTAATGATGAATATATTTTTAGGTTCTTTTCTTGTTTGTTTTTTTCCACTACGGTTGTTGTGTTCTACTCGGTGGTCCAAGCCAGATTATCAGCTCAGTCCGAGTTCCATTAAACTTCTTGTTCGTCCATATTTGTAGTCAAGTTTTTATTCTAGTGATGTTTTTTGTACTTTTGGGGTGGAAACTCAGGATATAGTTTCCAACACTTGCTGTTGGTTCCTATCAATACTTCAATGAGTAATTTCGGTATTATCATTCTATTTCTACAAAACGCTCACTTCTTTCCCTTTCCTATTTAAAATTCTAGGTTTTGACAAAGCTTTCTTTCTGGGTAGATGTATTTCCAGAGATCTTTTTTGACCCTTCCCCTGTATCTCAGTGTACAATGATTTACTATGGGAATAATAAATATCCTTAACTGAAAGCCCTCTCTTGTACCTTACTATAAGAAAGTGGTTATATTTCTCGAGGTGGGGTGTGGGAAGGAACATATCAGAAAGACCTTTAATTTGAATAAAAATTCATACAAAATAATCTCTGAATCACTACAGACGAATCACTCAAACAGCCCTTCTCCCATGCCTTATTCTCTTCCAGACAAAGCATAGGCTCAATTAATACAGAAGAAGTTCATACTTCTGTTGCATAAGAAAAATGGATGAAAATTTGAAAAGAAATTTTCTCTTTATGTAAAAAAAAAAAGAAACCTTAAATGGGTCTTGGTTCAACTGTAAGGTGGGGGTGTTTGATACCCAACCTAGATTCAAAGGCCATTTCTCTTTCTTAAGTACACCAGTTGATGGGACCAAGTGCTAAGTCTTGGGAGAATTCGGGTGATTGAATAGATTCTTAGCAGTTGTAAAACAATAATATTTTCAAGAAAAGAAGAAAGAGAGCCAAATGTGATCAAATTCAGAAAATTAGCAGAAGCAATAAATATAATAGCCAAGAAAATTGTTACAGATGGATTACCTTCTCTTCCAAGTTTCTATGTAAGAACATCAGACATGAACCTTACCTTGATGGACATTTTGGTGAGCTCTAGACTAAATGGTATAAGAGAGTACTTTTTGGAGTCCAGAGCATATCCTATAGCATCAAGGCCCTTTGAAAAGAAACCCTTCCATGGTTTTCCTTTTGGTATAAAATACTTCGTTGAAGCCAATAGTTCAAGCCTTCAGATGACCATTGTTTACATGGGGATAGAGCTTCCCTTTGTGATTCTCTGCAATTTGAGCTCTGGAAAGGGGATAGTGCTCCATAATCTCACAAGCAGTTGTGGTTATATTATGTTGTTCTTCAACATCTCATCTCATGGCGATGACTGAAGCAGTAATGCTCGTTCTATGGTCAATTATCCTTGCCCAGTTCTCTTCAGATTGACGCATTGGCCTGGACATATCCACAAACTCTGATGATTCTGGTTGTTTTAGATCCATAACTACCCAAAAACTTTGAAATGCAATTCACAAAATTCTTGTAACTTAAAATAACTTTGAAACCAATTCACAAAATACCAGCAAATTATGATAACTATGAAACCCAATTAAAAAAAATTTGTTCAACAATCTCCTTCCTGAAAATTACAATGAATGCCAAGTACCCTACTGCCAATAAATAGAGTGTTATAATCAGCTCCTTTCTGAAAATTACCATGAAAGCCAAGCACCTTGCTACCAATAAATAGACTATTGTAATTGACTCTTGATCTGCAATTGAATAGAATATTGTAATGGGTGATTGATCTCAAATTGAATAGAATAGATTGTTCGAGCGGATTTTGACTAATTTCCAATTTTTCTTGGTCATTGTGTAGAGGAATCTTCTGAATAATTCTTGAAGTAAAGCAACCCGGACACATCGAACTTCTCAACTCTGTCAAATATTTTTTATTTGGAAAACAATCCGAAGAGTTGTTCTTTGTATTAATCCGCTAATTCGATGACATTGATTTTGTTTTTAAAATATCCATGCACCGTTCTCTGCATCAATTCATTAATTCATTCATATAGAGTGGATTTGACAGTTTTTTAAATAAAAACAATGGCAGAAGTTCATTAGTGTTGTCCTGCTATTGAATTTTCATTTTAATGCAGAGCATGAACGTCCAATACATGTATATAAAATTTTCACTAGCTGAATCATGGTGTGTTTTTTCACTAATAATTTTTGTTGCTTGTTTTTTCACTAATTATTTTTGTTTAAATTTACATTTACATAAAAATAAAAAAGACATTAATGCGTTTTTCATTAATTATTTATTTAAGTTTACATCCAAATCAACAACAGATTTTACTTTTATGATTTATTCTAAACCGTTAAACTTAATAATGATAATATTAGTATTTAAAGCTTATTTTAATTTATATTCAGTGTTAAAACTGGCTATAAAAAATATATTTTATTATAATTTTTATATAAAAAATAATTAGTAAAATATTTTATTTTTTAGAATATAATTCTAGAAATTTGATATAATTATAATTTTAAATTAAAATTAAATTCTACATTAAAAAACTATATTACTATATAGAAAATTAATTTTTTTTACACATTAAATTATCTCATATAACTTATTAGAATGACAATTGAATTTTAAACTCAAAACTTGCGGTAATGATCTTTATTTCCGATTTTTTTAATAAGTTTAATAATATATTTTTTTAATATATAATAAATATTTTATTTTTAGATAATACTTGACAAAACAAAGTGGATGGAGACTTCATGAAAGATGATATTATTGGTGCAAAAAAAAATTTCTTTCATGAGTGATTATGATCTTTGAGTTTCCATTTGTCATTTTCTTTTGTGATGACATTTATGAAAATTGAGTTTTCACTTCCATGTTCTTTTGCCTTGAAGCTTTATATAATTTATGTAAGAGAAGTTATTATTTAAACGTATTAATGGTAATGTTGGTTTATATTTTAGTTTCTTGTTAGTCGACGCTTGATAGCATGATGCTTAGGTTTTCTTTGGTGTATATTTGCTCCCTCACTACTAATATCTGGCACTGGGTCTAGAGTTCCACTCAAAGCTTAAGGTTGAATGGTGTCCATCAAATGTTCTAGAGTGGTTTTATAAAATAATTACATATAATCCTTGTATTTTGGTTATTGAAGAAACAATGAATATTTATCCTAGATATAACCATAGTTGGAGCACTGACACTCCTATAAAATATGATTTATTGTCTTCTACTAACAAAAAATAAGACAAATCCCATTAGATTTTCCACTCTTGGGCAACTTGGCCTTGAATGTAGATTGTAATCCCTCGATAAACTAGAAACAAAGAAAAAAAATTCATCTTGTGAGAAATATGAACTAACCAAAAACTGCGAAGTCTATGCAGCCATTTATTCTGTGAATCTTGGGAGGGCCAAAGTGCACCAAGGAGCTTGATTGTTTGCACTAGAAATAAAACAATTGGTTTCTATTCTGCTAGACTTGGGTACAAAATTTTATATTCTATTGAAAACTATGAGGTTCTTTTGTGGAGGTATAAATTATGGAGGATAAATTTCCAAAACAAAACCATTGTTCTTTTGTGGTTGGTGTTAAAAAACAGAGCCCTTACTTGGATATTCTCTTTTGGTAATCAAATGCATGCACATCCAAGATTCTATTTAAAACATATGTCTTGAGACACTTTTTTATTAGCTCAAATTTATATCTCAGTAGTTCGACTTGGTTACTTTCTTGACTGTCTTCCAAGATCTAAATTCTATTGCATATACTTTGTCCAAATATGGTTTACATTCAATATTTGCAAGAACTTTATCTCAATGCAGAGGCTTCAACTTAGACAATGCCTCGTTGTTGTCTTTCCCACTTTCTGTACTTTTTCTTGCAAATTTCCCATGACCTGAACTGAATGCCTTTGAAGAAATACTTAAAATTTTAAATGCTAGTGAAGGAAGACCTGACATGTGGCCATTTTCTTGTGGCATAGTTGGTGGTTTTGGATTAGGATTAGTCTTATAAGATGCTGCAGGTGCAATTTTTCCAAAAAATGGTGGTTGTGGAATTAGATGAGTTAAGTGAAATTTTGGTGGTGATTGTGACGATGCTTCTAATTGAAAAGCCCAAAGTTGACTAGGATCAGATCTATTAGATAGAGAATAAACAAGTGATATTGTAGAAGAGGAGAAGAGGGCGCTTGCATCACATATTGAGAAAATAATTATATAAAATTGTATTTCCAATTATAATTCATGCTTGCCTTACATATTATTTTATGTTTTAATACCTCTTTCAATGCATTAAAATTAATTTCATGTATTACCATAAAAAAATATTGTACTATGCTAATATCATTGAGCCAACCTTGACTGAGAATGTCATTCCTCTATTGCTCAATGGTTCCACTGAGATTCAACCTCTACTCCAAATAATCGACATCGGCTCTGATACCTCATCAAGAACTATATCCTCACACTTCCACATTACTCTCTTTGATGGAACACTTCAACACAAGACTTTTCTACCATCTGCATATAGTACACAAGTTGTATCTAAAGACATCTAAATATTATTAGTCATTCTGCTTAAAAAATAATTTTGTACAATGCTTCAAAAATATTCGTAAGATTAACTTTTCAATGCACCTTCTTCCATTTTTTTGTATTTACACTATTCTTGCATAGCAAAAGAAAAAAACAAAGGATTCTACATTATTTTTTTTTTTTATTGGTTTGCACCAGTTCCATTCAAGTTGTTGAACTTGAGGCTGTGTGACGTAAAGTAGTGTTGCTTAAGGACTCATCAACACAATTACATGCAAAAGGCAGGCACATCCCAATCATTCGCTTCATCGACACAAGAGATATTTCCCTCTATAGTAACTCCAACGAATACGTCCACAACTACAACTATATCATTCCAGGCACTCAACCCCTACCAAAAGTATTCATCAATCCAAGGTAGAGCATCTACAAAGATAACATTGAAGACTTACAGCAATGTGCTTGGCTAGGAAAATTCTTTGGATTTTACCTTATTGATAGTGATAGAGATGACATCCACCTTTCTACATTTGGTGAATTGGCTAAATCACTTTATAATCTAATCCAAGTTGGGAAACTATATATTTTTTCGAATGGCACAATTAAACAAGCAAACCAAACGTCAGCCTCTCTCAAATAACAGTAATAAATCCAAAATAATAAATAAATAAATTAAATATTCCAAGTTAGGAATATGTGCCTAACTCTTGGGTTGTTCCTCAAATATTGGAGTTTGTTTAGTAACTCCTATCTTGGTGGGTTTTTGGTGAGAAATTATCTCAACCAAATGAGTCTAAGATAACACGGACTATCTTAGACATTTTCTCTCATCTATTTAAATTGTAAACTAAATTCTTTTAATAAAAGAGAGAATGGTGAGAATGCCATGAGGCTGAAGCCTCTTTTCTACCATTGTTTTGTCTAGGTTTTGTATCTATGTTTTCTACAATCTATTTCTAAGTTATTTCATTTCTAATATGTGGTATCAGAGCATTCTATGATTGTTGGGCCTGTGGAGAACTTGTGTTCGCCTAATAAGATAATCACTAGAATATCTGTAATGTTAGCGTAGTGGTTGAATTGAAGCGCATGGAGAATGTAGAGATATTTCGATTTGTGCCAACTTGAGATCTGTGTTGAATATTGAGTGCAAGTAGGAAGGTGCTGCACCAAGCACATATTAACACATCCGCTGTGATGTTTTTCACAAAAGGTGTTCGAATTACAGTAATCCGTTTAAGGATGTATGCTACTTCTTTTATTGGTATTTATTTTTTCTGCGTTGTTTATTGGTATTCCCCGCCACCACAATCCTGCAACACTTTGTAGGACATATCTGTTTCACACTTTATATCATCTAGGAGTGTGAAATCAGGGCATAATGCACATGGGTGTGATCTAGAACTTGTAACATCTGGTGCGGATTCACTAGGGTTTCTGACAATGGGTTTCTCTTCTCTGAGAATTTTTGAGGTTATTCAGCCACATATGTCTGAAACGTATGCAAGTATGTTGCGCTGAAAGAAATAGATATTCTCATCTGTGGATCTCAGACCCCAAGCCTCAGGGGCACGTTCTAGGGTACGAACAAAAAACTGAACTCTGTACAATTTTTGGGCTAAGTCTCTTGTCTATCAGGGAAATCACTGGGAGTTTTTTTTGTGTGGAATAAATTGTTGAGAATTTGTGGTGTTCCTCTGAGGCTAAAATCAAAGATCTGGAAGCTCAAAACTATGGCTCTACTTCAACTCCATTATTTGACATTTTAAAGTAGATTTGAACTATATTTCTATGGCCCTCCTTTGGTACATATTTCTACTAAAAAATCTTGACAAACTTGCAGGTCTGAGGCATTCAATAAGATAATATGTGGTTAAAAAAAAACACTCAAGTGTCTTTCGGTCCTTCATTTCAGAAATATATTGTTGGTGATTAATGTCAAAGACATCATTTCTCCCCCATTTTAGAGACACATTGACACAGTCTGAAAAAATTTTGTGGCCCAAATCTAAGGAGAAATCTTCGGCCCTATGGTTCAGAATTTTATAATGACAGTTTAAAACCAAATCCTTCAACTTCGAGTTGGATCTGAAGGGTATGCTTGTAGCCCTCTTCTAGGACACTTCTACAGCTAGATTTCTTACGGTGTGTAGAAGTAATTGGTAGCTAGTCCAAGCTTACAGAACCATAATCTAGTGTGTAAATCAAACCCACACTTTCATGCCTAACCAGTGCACTAATCTTGGAGAGGTAAAATATATTGAAGTTTTCTTTGAATTGGTTTGTGGTGACATATTTCAGGGTTTGTCCTGAGGTTTAGTTTTTGTAATTTATCATCGGAGCATCAGCACTAGTTTCAGAGACAGGTGTCTATCCTAGTCTTGACATTTGATTTGACCTGTAATCTTTCTCATCATTGTACTTAGTCTTCTCTGATTTAAGGGTTGTGCAGAAGGTGTATTTTGGCTTGGCAGTACTAACAAATAGTACAGCAGTAACGGTAAGCTAGTGTTGCAGAAGGCATCTTGGCATTTATCCTGCAAGTCCAAGGCAGATCATTCAAAGGAAATCTGGAGCAAACCACTTAACATATCCAAGACAGTAAATGGAGTAATAGTGTCATTCTATACAAAGCACTTTTGTTCCAATTTCCCAACAATGTTTGCAAAACCATTAATGCAATAGGATCTGGATCTGTCTAAGAAGCTCCCTCAAAAGCTACAGTGATACGTGCCAATGGCATATCATCATTTACTGTTTGAACCTCATATCCAGTGAAGACAACTGGTTCTCTCTCCACTAGATCTATTGCAGTTATAGGATCAGTAGACAGGTTTGTGAACAATCTTTTCATTTGTTTCACAATTTCTTCATGTTGAAACAATATCAATGAATGGGCACATATTGTTGATGTTGAAATGCCACTAGGCCAGCATCTGGCACCTTTATTTTATGAATATACAGGGCAGGTGTTCCCTATTGAACAACAGGAAGCTATTTGTAACAGTAACAGTGAATATATCCTTAATCTGAAGCACACACAAAAAGGGACAGAATCGGTGAGTGTTTCTGATATCTTGTGTGAGCAGCAGTAGCAGGAGGAAGAGGGTTCCAATCTAGATTTCCCACCATTAAACTTTCTAATAGATGCTAACAAATTTGGGAGTGTTTCACGCTTTATAAAGCATAGTTCCTGTCCTAATCGTCTCATGAAATTTGTTCTACATGATCACCTAGACATCCAATTTCCTCATGTTATGCTCTTTACAAGGGATAATATCACACCTTTAACAGAGCTTACATTTGATTATGAATCTAATCCTTCTTCATACAATGAGGAAAGTGGAGAGAACAGGGTGCTAGAAAAGGTGTAGTTTTTAGCGAACAGTGTGATTTTTTTTGTCATGTTGAGTTGAAAGTTGAAGAATATTGAAGATTTTTTGTTTTGGAGTAATAAGGTTGATATTGTTTTGGAGAGATAATTGTGAATTTTTTAGTGGAGTGATAAGTTTAATGTTGAAAGTTTTTGAAGTGATTTTTTGGAGAGATAAGATGATTTATTTTTTAAATTTGGAGTGATAAGGGAAAGCCTTTTTTGTAATTCAAAGTATTCTTTTACTTTGAGAGAGATCGTGTCACTATCCATTCAAATTTTGAATGCGAGTTGTTTCAAAGGGTTTCCAGCTTGGCATTATCATGATGTACTCCAGTGATTAATAAAGACATATTTTTTTGGTGTTTAAGTGTCCTAGATTGGCCCAAAATTGAATAAGGGGATCTTAGGTACACCCTGTGTGTTTGATGGCGCATGTTTTTTTATGGCTTCATGTTGTTTCTTTTTTATTTGTGTCTAGTCGTGACACATCAATAATTTCATTTAATATAACATACATAAAGTTCAATATCAGCAAGCACAACACATTTACCGAAATAACTGCAAGATCAACACATGAATTTGCGCCACTACAACATATAATCAAACATTGTCTACATCAGCATTCTACATCAACAATCAAATTCACTTAGTCAAGTTAATGCATTTCAAAGCAAAGTCTACATCAACGTTCTTGCAAATCCATTTTAGAACTTGTAATCAAATTCATTGTTTTAAGTGAATCATTAAAAATTCATTGTTAATTAATTTTTAAGAGGATAAGGGAATTCATTGTTTTAAGTGAATCATTACAATCATTGTAAGCTTTCTTGGGTGCATTGTCGATAGTGTTTGACACCCTTCCTTTACGCAAAATCAAGTAAGTGCACGAATTTCTAAAGCAAAAAAGCAACAAGTTTACATATACAAGCAAGCGTGAGTATTCATTCAAGAAATTTGCGTCAAGACAGTACAAAGTTCAAACCTTCAATCGAGCCAGAGTAAAGTTCATTACAACAACCATCAAAGGAACCAAACAAGTTAAAAAAATCAAGCAAGTTGAGATCGACATCAAGCGATCATGGCTATTCATTCAAGTGAGTGTGAAGTCATCAAGTAAGTCAAGTGAGCGCTTAAACAAATGCAGTCGTCATCAAGCGAGTGTGAATTCCAAAGTTTAAGCAAGAAATTTCTACAACTCTAGCAAGTGTTCTCAGTAAGCACAGTAAGCGAGCATTCTATTCAAGCAAGCCTGTCATTCAAGTACCAAAATCAAATGAAACAGTTCAAAGTATTACATCTACAACAAGAGAGCCTCATTTCAAGAGCGCAAGTTAAAATGGCGCAACATCTTCAGTTGTTAAACATTCTTCACAGTTTGATCATCTCCAGTGATGAAGATAGGTGCAAGTCAGCAAAGAAACGCTTGCTTATCTTTCACGGCATCTACAAAAAACACATGAAACCATTGAGTTTCTTCAACTCGAGTCGCAACTTCAAATGATTGAATTGAAAGAAAAGTGTGATACTTTCAAGTGTTTGAACCATCCAGATGAAAAGCATGATACTTTCAAGTCTTTGAACCAAAACTAAAACCACCTAAAGAACAAATGGGAGATTTACTTGTTTACTACATCCACTGTCAATCCATGTTTGGTAGATGATTCAATCTTCCCTTATCAATGCTTTCATTTCAAAACTAACGCTGAAATAAAGTCTACAAGCCCAAATACCATTGTAGATGTTATTGGTGTTGTTAGCTCCGCCTCACCTGCTTCGAGAATTCAACAAAGACATGGAACTGAAACACTAAGGAAAACACTCACATTAAAGGACAAGTCAGGTTTTAGCATTGATGTAGCAGTATGGGGAGACCATTCTGACTTTATAGGAACGAACATTGTTGAATTATGATCTTCTAAGAGCCCGCCAATTCTTCGTATCAAAGGAGGTCATGTATCTAAATTTAATGGAATCACCATAGGGACAGTCTGCACTAACACTCTTGTCTGAAATCCAAACTTTGAAGAAACTCAACAGGTCCATACTTTGTTCCGTGAAACATGCTATAACTCTTCATCTCCATCTTTGAGTAGAAACTGCAATGGTGCTTCCAAATGAGCCCTATCACAAAATACAATTCATGAAATTAATTGCGTGGAAGCCTCTGAGAAAGAAATATTGGTTTCAATTCAAACAACTATGACTTATCTACACATGGAATACTTCTATTTTCTTTGCATGTACTGTACATTTCAATGGAAAGAAATGCATGAAAAATGTAATGCACCATTGTAACAATATATGCCATTGTGAAAAGTTTAATGGTAAGTTTCTAGAATGTGACTACCATTGCAAACTTAAATTTGACATATATGACGACACTGGGGACTTGGAAAACGTCACAAATTTCAATGACACAGGAAATGAGCTCATGGGAATCACAACAAAAGACTTGTTCCTTGTTTTTATCGAACCAAGTGATCTCCAAGAATTTTGTGGACGTATTTCAGGCCACCACTTCCTATTGACACTTTCCATAAAAAGAGACTACTACAATGGTTTTGAGCACTTGCAAAAAATATACTAATTAATTCAAAATAAATTCAATATGACTTTTCTTGCAAAGAGGTCCTTAAAGACATTCAAGAATTGTTCGTTGCACAACGGCCCATTATTCATCGACTTTGAACTTTCTTCATGGTTGCAAGGACAAAAAAAAAATTGCACACGAAGTATTATCTATGTAAATATCATTGTTCCATAATATTGTAAAATATGGCCATGTTGTTCTTGAGATTCAACAAGAAAATTTCAGCACCCATGCCTAGTGCATTAAGCACCTACACTAGGGTGGGGCCCACAATGATATTTTTGGTGCATGTTTATTTTAGTTATCCCTTAATTAAATGGAAAATAAAATGTAATCTAGTCTCAAAAATAACTTGTAATAATAAAATGAGAGTGATAAACTCACTTAGCTAGTGGATTTCGAGTTATAGGTAGTTGGTGAGGCATGCAGAGTAATTATAGTTGTAAAAGAGTTCGAAGTGCAGTGGTGCATTAGTTAATACAGTTTGTAATCAGATTAACTTAGTTAAGTGAGTTAAACTAAGTTGTGCTAGTTGTAACTGAAAATACACTAGTGAGAGTTCAACTGAATTAAATATTAATTAATTCACAATCAATGATCTTACATGAAACTGAGTATTTACTATTATTAGCTGCATGCATGTTAGATCCATTGGAGACCGAGTTGAAATCTAGGTGAAAGGGAAGTTGACTATCAATTGTAGGATTATTGGGTTGCACACATGAAACCAAACACCCATTGGAGTGCCCATGATACTTGCACAGTCAAGGAAGGCCACAATTCCTATCTTTTAGGGATTACATTCATCATGGATTGCGCAAGCAAGGCAGTCAGTCTGGAGGCAGTAAATTGGCTAAGTATTGGTCAGTTTATTGTATGAAAGTGTGAGATAATTAGCTAAGTACTAGAGGGCTCTTGTGAGAAGATTTTTCTATGTAATTGTTTCATGATCCATAATGAGTATACAATAGAAGATATTGGGGTTTTGAGTTGTAAGCTTTCCCCGAGAAATTATCTCTCTTGTGTTTGATTTGATGCTTCTTTACTTCATGTGATTGTCGATTGTGCTTTTAATTCTGCAAAATATTTTTAAAAGCGATTCAGTATTTAAATTTAGTACATTGTTCGATCAGGGGAATCCATGATATACATACATATTGTATAATTTACACATGGTATCAGAGCACAGGAAATCACAATTGTGAAGGAGAAGTTGAGTTTGTGACTGGATAGAATTCGAATTTACAAAAATACTATCTTGGCCCTATAGTTGATTCAAGATCGAAATGGCTTTCAATGGCTTGAAGTTGGAGTATGAACTCGAGGAAATCTCAAACTATATTTCTTGGAAGGACAAGATGGAGGCAGTATTTGAAGACAATGGCTTGAAGGAATTCATTGACAATAATATTCCTAAACTCGCTTTGACAGATGCTGCAAATCTTAATGCATGGCGAAAGAAAGTGGAAAAGGCGAGGAGGATATTGTTGGAGGGATTACTAGACCACATTGTCTCAAACCTCCATGGGAAAGCCACACCATATGTAATGTGGAAGGCTTTGATGGATCTATTCCATAGCCTTAGCGACTATAGGAAATTGGCGCTCAAAGATAAACTCAGGAAGATAAATATGGAGAAGGGCGACTCCATACCAAAATATCTAACAAAGTTTTTCCAATGTTGGGATGAACTAGGGAGCGTTGTTATAATTGTCCTTGGTGATAATTTGGTTAGCTTGGCTCTCCTAAAACTTCCCAAGAGTTGGCATAGTTATCAAGACTCTGTCAATGGAAGGGAAAAATCTCCATATTGGGAATGATTGTGGTTGGATTTGGTGCAGGAGGAGTTTAGACAGAACACTAGAGATATATCTTCATCTAAGAATGAAGATGAAGATGATTGTGCTTTGGCTGCCAAGGCCAAGAAGGGTAAGGGGAATAAATTCCATTCCAAATTTGAGTCAAAGAATGGAAAGAAGCAGGATATTTCCAAGGTGAAGTGTTTTCACTTCATGAGCACGGGAATTTTGCTACTAACTATCCACAAAAGAAGAAGAACAAGAAGTTTGGAGGATATGCAGCTGGTGAGGCTCTTGACTCACAATTTGAGCTTGACTTCTCATTGATCACATGCATGGTTTCAAGTGCATTGGGATCTGTGTGGTATTTGGATAGTTGTGCTTCCTTTCACATGATGGGAGACACAAAACTTTTTAGTGACTTGGAGGAGAAGGATCTCTAGATGCATATTGCAATGAGTGATGATGGGTGATATAGTGCTACCAGGATTGGTACCATTCCCTTGCAGAGGCAGTCAGGTAAACCCTTTTAATTAAAATATGTAATGCATGTACCAGGTTTGAAGAAAAATTTAGTATCAGTCACAATGTTGGAGGATAGAGGCTATGATGTTGGTTTTAGTGAAGGAAAATCTTTCCTACAACATAAAACTATAGGAAAAGCCAAGAGGATAGGGGTTTGAGTTAAGAATATATACAAGATGGAGGTAGATGGTTGTGCAATAATGATGGGAAAGGAAGATCAAGTGGTGAGCTAGGATGAGAGCGAATTATGCCATATGAGATTGGGCCATCTTAACCATGGAGCCTTGAAATTCATGCAGGATATTTCTACCGGTCTTCCCAAGGGTACACTTGCGTAGTCAGACACATGTAAGGGATGTAATATGGGAAAATATGTAAAGGCCACCTTTTATGAGAAGGAGAACTGAGCTTTGGGGATCCTTCAGAGAGTTCACACAGACGTGTGTGGACCATTTTCAGTTGCTTCGACAACAAAACATAAGTACTATGTAATATTTGTTGATGAATTTTCTCGTAAGTGCCGGGGCTTCTTCATGTAGAAGAAATATCAGACATTCTCTAAGTTTCTTGAGTTTAAGGCACTGGTGGAGAAAGAGTCAAGGAAGCAAGTGAAGGCTCTTAGGAGCGATAATGGTGGAGAATACATCTCTAACGAACTCAATAAATTCTGCAGCAAAGAAGGAATTCAAAGAGAAATGATAGTGCCTCATAACCCACAGTATAATGGGGTCATGGAAATAAATAACAGAATTATCATGGGTGCAGCAAGAGCGATGTTGCATGATCAAGGCCTACCGATGCATATGTGGGGGGAAGCATACAACACTGTGGTATTTGTGCAAAAAAAATTTCCTTGTAGGATACTTGGCATGAGTACACCTGAAGAGGCTTTCACTGGTAAGAAACCTGATGTTTCACACTTTAAGATTTTTGGCTCATATTTTTATGTGCATGTGACCAAGGACGCCAAGAAGAAGTTGGAACCGACAAATGAGATCGATATTTTTGTGGGGTACACTGAAACACCCCATAATTATCGTTTGTGTTTTCCAAACAACAAAATGACTATTGTGCGATGGGATATATAATTTTATGAGGAGAAATCCATGTGGTTGTCCCTTGAGAGGGAGCCAGAATTGCATGAATATGAGGAACTGTTGGTTCCCAAGGATAAGCCTCAAGATGTGCATTAGCCACATGGAGAAAATCATGGAGTGGAGGAAAACACTGATGCAGAGCCATCCATTAGAAATGGCAGAAGGTGCACCATGGAAGCTGATAGATTGAGACTTGATGCTACAGAGAATGTAAGAGCCCCTACTTCACAGCACAGACAGAGATAGTCTCTTGAAGGATTTATTGGATACATGGCTCTTATGAGCAAATGTATTGTGACTGAACCATATTCCTTTCAGGAAGTAGTGCAGCAACCAACTTGGTTTGATGTAATGGTGGAGGAGTATGACTCCATTGTCAAGAACAGTGCATGAGAAGTTGTCCCAAGGCCGATCAACAAATAAGTGGTTGGATCGAGATGGATCCACAAGGTAAAGCAAGCTATTGATGGGAGTGTGGAAAAATACAAGACCATATTTATGGCCCGGGGATTCTCATAGATCGAGGGGATATATTATGATGAGAAATTTTCACCAGCAATCCAAACAAATTGCTACAGCAAAAGAAAAAAATACATGACAAGGGGAGGGGCCAGCTAAGGTAGGGAATACCATGAGTCTCCCTCTTCACAAAGAAGAGATCTCACTTGTAAAGAGACAGCAATGTTGGCTTCCAAATCCGCATCTTGGTTATTTTTTTGAAGGACATGAAAGAACTGGAGTATGTCAAAGGACACGAGTAGCTTATTGATATGAGAGAACAATAGTTGCAAGCGGAGATATTTGGGGACCTATTTTGTCACAATCAAGCCAAAGAGGCTTTCTAAATCTCCAATGACTCAAGCCTCCTTGGTTCCATGTTTTTGTAGATATTTCAAGCCTTGTAGGAGAGCCATGGCTTCCGCTCGATTATTCGAAGTAAGCCCCATACACCAGGAAAAGTGGGAGATGATTTTGTATGAAGGGAAGCAAACAATTCCTCCACCTCTAGCCTTCCCCGGATTCCCCTTTGTTGCACCATAAAAAAAAAAAATCGTGTGGATATTTGTGTTGCTTCTCCACTTGTCAAATTCCTCATCCTCTAATCTTATTTTCCATTCGTCTCTACACTTTTCCATATTTTTCCGAGTGGGAATGTTTAGCCCCAGATGCTGGCACCACTCCCTACCTTTTTGATTTAAGATACGAGCTCGCTTTTGGTTTTCCTTTGCCTGCATTATTTCTTTGAATAAGCTTCTGAATTTCACACTGATTTGTTGCTAGTTTAGGGCCTTCTCTTAAAAGATATGATTGTTTCTTTCAAGCCAAATCTTCGAGCAAATGAGTTTAGGGATAATCATCCACCCCTCGTGTGGCCAGCCTTTCTTAGAGAAGGACTTAGGGAATAGGTATTAGTAGCCCAAATAGATTGTAAACCAAAATGATTTAAATTAAACCCTAAGGTTAATATTATAAATCTTATGAATAATATTATACCCTAGGAATGTGAACCCGTATATTAATATTAAAAATATTAGAATCAATATTAAACACCCAAGGGATCAATAAACCCATTAAATTAATATTAAAAATCAAGTCGATTATAAACCCGAGGGGATGAAATTACGCTCTAGGATTAAAATTAAACCCTAGAAATATAAACCATAAGATTAATATTATAAACATTAGGATTAATATTATAAACCGAAGAGATTAAAACTATAAATCCAAAGAATTAATAAACCTAAGGAATTAATATTATAGACCTAAGAGATTAATAAACCCAAGGGATTAATATTAAAAACCCAAGCAACTGATAAGCCCAAAAGATTAATTTTAAAAACCCATGCTATTGATGAAACCAAGAGATTAATATAAAACTCTAAGATTAGTATTATAAACCCTAATACTACAAATTATAAACCCAATATTAAACTTTAATATTATAAACCAAATATTCAAATGCCTTAATATTATAAATTTTATATTAAACACAAATTGTGTAATGTAACACTACCACATTAAATAAATTACAATTTAATGTTAGAACTACTTGATTAACTATGGTTAAATATGAATGATAATAATTTCCCATGCTAAATTTTCATATTATATCTATTAATACTGAATTATTATTCTTATGTTAAACTTAAAAAAAAAGAGTTTTGGTACTTCCAAAGTAGCGGAAGTTTCACTTTGTAATTTTCCCTGACATTTTTCAAGTTCAAAGAGGGATATATGATTGGAAAACCTCATTTACATCCTTTCAATTTGAATTTTTTTATGAATTGACCAAAGTGACTTGGAAACACATTTACGTATCTTTAGTCTAATGATTTTAAGTGAGGTGGGCTTATGTTAAACTTGAAAAAAAACGAGGTTTGGTATTTCCAAAGTTGCGGAAGTTCAACTTTGTAATTTTCCCTCACATTTTTTAAGTTCAAAGTGAGATATATGATTGGAAAACATCATTTACATCCTTTCAATTTGAATTCTTTTATAATTGACCAAAGTGACTTGGAAACCCATTTACGTATCTTTAGTCTAATGACAAAAGTGAAAAAGTGAGGTGGTTTTATTAAAATGTTTGAGTTATATATATATATATATATATATATATATATAAATTTTATAAATTTTTAATAAAGATGTGTGAACTTCATGCAGAGAATATTAATATTAATATAATGACTTCTACTCATATTTCCACCTTTATTTACTTCGTATTTCGAGCTTTAATTTAATTACATTAAATAAATATATAAAAAAGGTTATAATTATAAAATAATTGATATTTTGATTGGTTTAAAATAATTATATAATAATAAATAATTAATTTATTAAGGTATGTTAGAGAAGATATGTAAAAAGATTTCATTTTCACTCTCGAAGTTATCAAGAAAAATATTTATATTCTAAGTTTTTCGTGAGAAAAAATATTATATATATATGTGTATTAAGTCTTTAGTGAGATAAAATATATTAGGATAGAATTTATATATATGTATATATATAACGAAAAATATACATAAATATATAATGATTCAAGCAAAGGACAATAGATATTGCACAACAATTTTCATTTGAAAATGAAAAAAATTGTTCTCGAAATAACAGATCAATTTACTTTATCAATAAGTAAACCTAGTGAGGTTTATGATCTAATTTATTTTGATATTGATTATCGAGAAATGTAATTTAGATCTTGACGGTCTCCAAAATATCGGTTTGGATAAGACTGCATAAATTTCTCCTTTTCTTCTGGCATCCAAATGTATTGGAAGGAATCAACAACATGTTCAGGGGATACATCAAGATGGATACACAAATAATTGAAGAATAAATTTTTACTTTTGCTACGATATTTTTTGAGGTAGACCTCAACAAGGGACTACCTGATCTTATCTTTTTGACACACAACAATCATATTAACATAATCTTGACGGTCTCCAAAATATTGGTTTGGACAAGACTGCCCCTTCACTTCTGGCATCCAAAAGTATTGGAAGGAATCAACAACATGCTCAGGGGATACATCAAGATGGATACACAAATAACTGAACAAGAAATTTTTACTTTTCTAGGATATTTTTTGAGGTAGACCTCAACAAAGGACTACCTGATTGTATCTTTTTGACACACAACAATCATGACCCATTTTTATGCCATAAGGTGTACTTATTTGAAAAAAACTCTCCTAGTTGCTTCCATGTCATAATCTGTGTCATTCGATCTTTTGTTAGACGATTGGGGTATGATTAGTCATTGATTTGAATTGAATAGCACCAAGCAGTCGCACTTGTCACTGGCTCTAAGATTTTAAATTATCTGTTCATACTAACTGCACAAACTACTCTAACAAATAACAAATTCATGCCTAAGATTTCAATTTCAATGCATCTCTTAGATCAACGAAGACTCACCGAAAACGTGATTTCAATTTCAGGGCATCTCGCACATCAATGAAGACTCACAGAGAATGCAATTTTAATTTCAAGGCATCTCACAGATCAATGAAGACTCACTGAAAACCACTATTTCATTATATGGGAGAAGTTTCTACAACATATCAAACTATAGATTAAGTTGCATGCATCATCAGTTCTCAGGATTTCTTTTAGTGGAGTAACCATGTTTTAAGTTCTACCATTTTACGGGATGTAGTATAGCGTCTGGATGGACAATATTCATCTCAGGAGAGGACACCTAATGATGTGTTATTTCTTGTGGAGAAAAGTTGGAAAAAAAAAATCTCAGATATGGAAAGAGAGCTAGCAGTAGCAAGGTCTGCACAAGTATCCCTACTGAATGGTGCTCCAGTTTCAGAAGAGCCTATTTTTGTTGAACCAGCAGAACGACCAAAGGCTTTTATGATTGTTGGAATCAATACTACTTTCAGTAGCAAAAAGCATCGCAATTCAGTCCGTTCAACATGGATGCCATGGGGTACATGGAGTTGCGACGAGCAGGTTTGTTGAACTCCAAGGCAACCATGTTCCTCAAGAACACTTCTTTGTACATACTAGATTACAAATAGTTTCAAATTTTTTAACTAAACACTATAGCAGTTGTCTTAGTTTTTATGTTGTAGTATTCAAGTTTTATCTGCAGGGAAAAACTTATTTGTTAACCTGTATAAATAAGATAACCTGTAACACATTTATTTATTTATTTGTATCATAAAGAAGAATTCACGATAAGGTATCAGTGAAGGATAATAATTAATTTATTTCATTTAGAAAAGGACAGTAAATGGAACCTCCAATGTCATCGTCATTGTTATTCACTGTGTAGCTAAAATATCATAGATATTTCAGAGTGCTTACTTTTCCCTTTCGGAAAAGTGGTGCTTTTCCTTTTGATAATAATTATTGAGTCTCAAAAGTGTTTTCCATATTCATACATATTTCCATTATGTCAGAACCATTTAGTTCTCATTTCATAACTATCTAACCTAAAACCCTATATCAAGTAACCATTTTCTTAAATATATGGGTTAGGATCCTTGTCTTCCAAAGTTATTTATTTTATCTATTTAACGTGAATTTATGATTAGAAACTAGAAAATTAAAATAGTTGCATATATCTATATATGTGTTATGAGTTTTGTGACATGTGTAAGTCAAAAGGAAGCTTCTAAAAGACCTTTATGTGGCCTCCCAAAACCAAATTCGAATTCCAGTGGAGAATATCGTGGGATCATGAGCATATGTGTCTCATTTCCTATTTGTATTGAAACTCTAAAAAGACATGTGTCTTATCATTTCCTATTTTGATTGTAACTCTAGAGATAGAGGGAGAGATTCATGGACTCTCATTAATGAGATAACTTCTCCTATTTTTGTATAAATAGGGGAAGCTTTCTCCTATCAAAGCATGTGAAAATGGTGAAAATTAGGAGAAGAAGAGAAATGATTGTAGGGTGTCTTGTAACAAAGCTTAAGATGGAATGGGATGTAGATTTGTGAGTTTATTAATAAAGAAGTTCATTTCTTTGATTCTATTCTGATTACAATTTTAAGGAGCTAAAGGATTACACCGAATTGATGGCAGAGGGCCCCTGCTATTCATGGAGGTTTTCATGCATTTTCTAGCTAAGTTCATTCTAGTTTCTATTTAGAATTTCTCTGTATTTTTTTACTACTTTCATAATTTGCAATTATTATATCCAACTGAGCAAAGTTTGTTAATGAATGGATAGTGACTCATAGGTGCAATAGTTTCTTAGGTTTCATTTCTTGTCTTTCATGGTTAAACAGTTACTGTGCTCGACCAAGTAAAGACCATTTAAATCTTAAATTGAAATGGTTATTGACTTATAGATACAGTAATTGTATAGGAGATCCTCATTGCACTACACTTAATCTTTTTCAAAAGCTCTTCCAATAAATCTCAATTATATGAATTGGATTCAGTTGTAAGGTTTGAGTTATTAATTGTTTCAGTATTTCATTTCATGTTATAGGAGATCCTCATTACACTACATTTCATCTTTTTCACAAGCTCTTCAAATAAATCTCAATTAAATGAATTGGATTCAGTTGTAATGTTTGAGTTATTAGTTTCTTTCATTTCTTGAATTCTCAATTGTGTTGAAATATCCATGGATTAGGATTTCTTGTTTTCATCATTTCTTAATTAGAAAATAGACTCCAAAAACTTGCAAATAAAACCCTTCTTTAATTCATTTGACAACATTTCCTTTTCCTTTACTTTTAAATCGATTTAATCTCATCTTTATAGTTTAGAATATAATTCTAAGGATCAAAATATAAAAACTCCCAAAACATCAACAAAACATTACAACAACGAAGTAAGAAAAAGGGACACTTAGGCACATACAGTGCATTACACTTCATTAGTTTACTAGCCCTGATCGATAATTTATGTTAGTAATTTAGGACACTAAATTGACTAAACATTTTGGCGTTGTTGTTGGGGAAGTGTAACTAGGTAACGTTATTTCTTACATAAAAAAGAAAAAGAAAAAGAAAATACTTCAATCACCTACCACACCCATTATACCATGTGGTGCAGTAAGATCCACACAGCCACATCATGAATTCATATTTTTGTAGGTAGAAGAAGAGGTGACAAAGGAGGTTGAAGAAATGGATGGAGATAATGACAATGAGGAATATCCTTTTGGATTTCCCATTCAAGAAACTAATATCAACATTCAAATGAAGAACATCCATCCATCTTTACTTCATAACTTCAAAGGTATGAGATCAGAATACATGTAAACCTTTCTTTTTGAATTTGAAATAATTTTTAGATCTTATGTCTACTCATTACACATTCAAAAATTGAATTTGTTTCCAGCAAAATTAAAGGATAAATCTTTTATATGGTTCATGACTTTAGGAACAAATTCTATTAGGACATGGGATGATATGAAAAGAGTATTTTTGGAAAAATATAAAGATTAGTGAATGCACCATGACCTTAGAAACGAAGTCTTTAAGATGAACCAAAAAGAGGATGAAAGCCTAGAATATTTAGTAGAGAGATTTACTTATAATATTAAAATATATAAATTGCATAATTTAGGATTAGATGCATTAAAAACTCTCCTACTAAATGCTATAAAGGATTAATGGATTGATCTTCTTAATCTAGTGGGAAAAGGAGATGTCTATCAATTGCCATTTCAAGAAATTTGTGAACTATGCAAGGACATATCAAGACAAAAATAAAAGTGTGTAAGATCCCCTCAAGATCTATTTATGGCAAGAGTAAGTAAGTCAACATCAGGATTGGTAAGTCAAACTGAACCTAACAATTTGCTAAACATTCTTGGTAATTTAAATGAACAAATTGACTTGCTAAGAATGCAAAACAAGAAAAAAGTTGCTTCATTTATATTTTGCTCTAAATGTAGAAAGAAACATGCTTTGCTTGAATTTCCACTTGATAACATTAAAATTTGTAAAATTTGTGCAGGATCACATACTACTGAAGATTGCCCATCATTACCAGGGTTGAAGGCAGTTTACCAGAATGATAATAGAGAAAATCAAGCACTAGAGCAACGTTGTTATGTAGCTCCAAGAGGACTAT
The DNA here is from genome assembly GCA_034641835.2 of Pinus albicaulis. Classification (NCBI taxonomy): domain Eukaryota; kingdom Viridiplantae; phylum Streptophyta; class Pinopsida; order Pinales; family Pinaceae; genus Pinus; species Pinus albicaulis. Next base: position 1,555,617,703 of record CM076578.1, read on the forward strand.
GGCAGTCTCATCAACCCAATATGATGCAATATCCTTATGCAGAGTTTCAAGGTTATACACAACAATTTCAAGGAAATTGGAAAACACCCTTGCCCTGGAAACCTTGGACATCTCAATCCCAACCTCAAAACCAACCTTGGAAACCTTGGCCATCTCAATGCCAACCTCAAAATCAATATTGGCAACAAATTTGGCAAAGGCCCTACAAAGGAAATCCACCATATCCTCATTCTTTCCCTCTCTATCCTCAATACCATCATCAGTGTTATCCATACCATTTACCTCTACCGCCATATCCATATCACCCTCATTTGACCTCAATTCTACCTTTCCCATTATCATCCACACAAGCACCCCAAAGATCCATTCCAACTCCACTACATGCACAACCATTTCATATCCCCAACAATAAAACACCTCAATCAACTTAGAATTTTGATGTATTGCAAAATGATTCACCAGCTATCATTGAAGAACAACAACCAGAAGAAGAAGAATCAGATAAGGTCCAAGAATCGTGGATGTCTATTGATAAAGAGAAGTTATTGGAACCAGATATTGAAAAGTTTCATGCCTGCCAATCATTTGATTCTATAAATGAAGATCACATCTTTGAAGACTTGCATGACATGATAGCAGGAATCCAAGGAATACAAGATTACATTGAATCTTGGTTCAGGAGAGTCATTGGATCCCAATGCTCAATTCTTCAGTATCTTCTAATATCATCTCAATCAAGGCAATTGGTCTCTCATATACGGGTACATATCAAAGAGTATATTTCAAACCTGCATATGAGTTTATCTATCATCCTATTACATACATGGTTCCATTGGAAGTATTCATATACTTGAATAAGATTTCTTTGTCAAGTAGAGTAGGACATATATAAAAAAACATTAAAAAAAATAAATAAATAAAACTTTTCATATTTTTCTTTATTAATAAATTTTAATAAAGAAAAATTTAAAAAAAAATCAATAAATTATTTTGTATAATAAAAAATATAGGTATATTTTTAATTTTTGAAAATATAACATATGTAATTTTATTAACAAAATAAGTAAAAAAATAATAATAATAATTAAAAAAAAAAAATTAATCCACGTTTCACATAATAAAACACAAATAAAAATATATCATTTGAAAAATGCCGAAATGCACTCCTATGAAAATGAAAATTTAGATACTGCCAAGCCAATTTCAATTTCAAAATTTGATAGCAAGCCTAAAATGATATTTAGTTTGCAACTGTAGCATTTGTTTCAAACTCTCGATCTCAATTTGCAGCTGCAACATTTGTTTCAAACTCTCAATCTCAGTTTGCAGCTGTAGCATTTGTTTCAAACTCTCAATCTACTTTAGGCAGCAATCATTCATCAATTTCTGAGTCAAAATTTAGCCACATGATCCATTCTTCTAGGTCGAGATTATCGAATTGGAGAAAGAAGATCTAGAAATTTTACCACAACATACATCCTCCCTCTTCTCTCATTCCTTCTTTTGAGACAGTAAATAGTTGGAGCATGGTGAAGAACCGATTTCCCAGGAGAACCTTCGTTTCAATTTTTTTTAGACAGTCAAATCTTCAAGCCGTGAACTCTTTGAACCCAAACTAATTGGTCCCGACTTTCTTTCCGTCTACTGCATGAGTTATTGGACAAACACCACTGCCTGTATTACTGTCAGACACACAAATGTATCTATTTCAACATTGCTCGGCCCTGCAACAAAAATCAAATTCCATTAAAACACAATTAAAAGGAGAATTCAGTGAAGGGCGATAGAATATTTGAAAAAAAAAAAAACTCAATGGCATGAGAGACAAAAATCAAATTTGAAATTGATTTTTTTACAGAATACGTAATTGTGAGAAAACGCAGCAACATAAACACACGATTTTAAAGCGCCATTTTTGGGAAAACTAGAGAAAATATGAAAAACCTGAGACGTGGGTTTTTCTCATAATAGAGGAAATTAGATAACTTGGTAATGATTTTGTTAATTTTGCAACTGATTGGGAGAATTTATGGGTTCTTCGGGGCTTTGTTTTGCAAACTGCGTGAGAAAAAAAATGGTTTTCATTAATTTAACTCCTGGTAATCAATCAACATATTTCGGCCATGATCTGATTTTCTTGAGATGATCTCAAGAAAGAAGAATTTTAATTTAAATCAAAGTCTCTTGTGGCATTTAATCCACATTCCACATGATTTTGATCAATCTAAGAGTCCAACTCGACTTCTTTCACCGTCTAAATGTTGGATCTTATCTGTTTTGATTTTGTGACTAATTATTCTAGAATTGCAATGAAGGAAAAATGAGCTTCCTTTGTATGAAGAGAAAGTGATATTAATACAACTTGCTATGTTCCAATGGAGATTTGCTCACAAATATTGCCACATGAGAATGAGCAACGTGGAAGTAAGTGGCCAAAGAATGGCCTTCAAGGTTTTTATTTTATTTATTTTTATTCCTTATTTAATAAATTGTTTTGTTTAATAAAATTATATATGTATATATATATTTTTTTTTAAATGTAACATATATATATATATATATTTTTTAAATGTAACATATATAATATTAAAAAAAAACTAAACTAAACTAATATATATATATATATATATATATATATATATATAAAAGATAAAAAATATATATAATAAAAATAAATAAATAATTAAAAAAAAAATTATTGCATCAATAAAACAAGTGGTGTATTGTTCATTTTCCTTGAGGAGGTACTAATTCATTTAAATGTTAAGACTGATTATTTGCATAGGTGTGTCCACTTAACTTTCTTTTCAGGATTTTAGCTAATGAAGTTGTGCACACTCTGCAGCTAAGAAGCAATTTCACAGCTGAGAAACTTTACTATTTCACCCAAATTTTAAAATAGCCTAAATTTTTCATCCAACATCGGATTTTGATGATTCAAGCGTCGTTGGAAAGATTTCAACAAGATCTACATAATGAGAAAACTATCATCAAAGTTTGAAACTATAAAGACTAAATAAATGGATGAAAAGACACAACAGGTAACTTGAGGCATTAATTTCGAAACAGGTATAAATTATTTTGGTTTTCCTTCGTGAGCTTTTTTTATTAGTACCAATTCTCAGTTTTTTTGTGTAAATGTCATAACCAGAGAGTTTGATCACCTCTCTCTTTTGATAATCTTACATTCCATTGTATAAGAAGTACTACTTTTATTTTTCAAGTTCCAGGAGGAAAGACATATGACTACAAGCAAATAGTGTCTCTCTCAGAGACTAAATTTCTTTTACCAGAAAATGATCAACAAAGAAGAAAAAAACATCAATGCATGAGCACATGCTAATGAAAATTAGATCCAACAATTGAAAACCTTTCGGATGCTAGTATCTCCATTGCATCCATGTTTCCTCAGTTAATAAAACATTCACCTCACTTCCCTTTACATTCGCTATTGCATTTCTACTTAGTCATTCAATAAAATCCTTGTCTCATTTTCCCTCACTGCTCATTTTTTTCCCTAGTCATTATATTTTCCTGCCCTGCTTTCACTAGCCTAAGCAATAAAACCATTCAGCTCCTCTACAAAGCTTATTCATTTCATTTCCATTTTCATTCTGTCAAATAAACCTTGATCCACTACAAAATTTTTCATCCATAATCCTTTAAGAAAAAAAAAAATTATTCTTTCATGCTTGCATTAGATGATGGAGGATTCCTTAAGGCCTTCCTTCCAACAACTCTTGGCCTATCGACATCAGCACATTATCTAGGTCCAAGACTAGAGTCCTTAATAGTACCTTGAGGCTTGTATGAATTAATGACAAGTCCTCTCACTGACAATCATGGGAATACATCAATGTCCCTTGATCGTCAGATCTTGCAAGTAGCTCGACATCAGCTCATCTATTCACACTTCGCAAGATGTACTTAGGTACCTTGGCACTCATTGACATTAATGGTGAGTTTGCCTCACATTGGTTAACGACATTCATCGATGGTCGGTAATCCAATGACTTCTCTTCATGCTCGACATTAAAAAATTTATTCGCATGACTAGAATTATACCATCGGATTTTGTAATGATTGAAGACTACATCATTTCAACAGTTTGCATCAGGAATAAATTTGTATAAGCAGTAATAAAGATCCCAATCTTGTCATCAACACAAAGGGAACAAAGAGAACAAAGAAGAAGATCAAATTCATTTGTTTACATAGTTCATGATCCAACAACATTAATAGCCACACTCTTTAGTATACACAACTCATCCACATTTAAGGTAAGTGAAGGTATGTGGTTTTCTAATTTTTAGTCATGTAATTCATTAGAATGCTAAAATTGTAACTTTGGAAAAATTCCTCACTCCCTTTTTCACATTGTCATATCTTTAGTTGGGGGGAAGGGACATCATTTCATATCTATATGTCATACACTATCACACATTTTCATTTCATTTCCACCCGCATATATTTCCCAACCAACTATTGTTGCAACATGATCCAAAAGATTATATGCCTTGCAAATGATCAATTCATTGATGAAGTATTTTATTCTATATGTTTTCATGAACTTTGATGCAACAAAGAAAATAAAGCATTGTTACACAAGAACCATTGCTTAAAAAAAAAAAATTGGTTGTCACACAAGAACCAACCATAAAAAAAAAATGTTGCAATCAATTGTATTATACTTTGCTAAAATAAAATATCATAAAGAAAAGTTTGGAACAAATCAATATGAGTCAAAACTCATAAAAGATCAACTCATGGACAAATGAATCATTGCAATAGTTGCATGAGGACATGCAACAACTTTAGTTGGGGGGTATGTTGAGTCTCAATAGTGTTTTCCATATTCATACATATTTCCATTATGTCATAACCATTCAGCTCTCATTTCATAACTATCTAACCTAAACCCCTACATCAAGTATTCCAAAGTTATTTATTTTATGTGTTTAAAGTGAATTTATGATTAGAAACTAGAAAATTAACATAGTTTCATATATCTATATATGTGTTATGATTTTTGTGACATGTGCAGGTCAAAAGTAAACTTCTAAAAGACCTTTATGTGGCCTCCCAAAACCAATCGAATTTGAGTGGAGAAGATCATGAGATCATGAGGATATGTGTCTCATTTCCTATTTGTATTGAAACTCTAAAAAGACATGTGTCTTATCATTTCCTATTTTGATTGTAACTCTAGAGATAGAGGGAGAGATTCATGGACTCTCATTAATGAGATAACTTCTCATATTTTTGTATAAATAGGGAAAGCTTTCTCCTATCAAGGTATGTGAAAATGGTGAAAATTAAGAGAAGAAGAGAAAGGATTATAGAGTGCCTTGTAACAAAGCTTAAGATGGAATGGGATGTAGATTTGTGAGTTTATCAATAAAGAATTTCAGTTCCTTGATGTTGTTCTGATTACAATTTTAAGGAGCTAAAGGATTACACCGAATTGATGACAGAGGGCCCCTGCTATTTGAGGAGGTTTTCATGCATTTTCTAGCTAAGTTCATTCTAGTTTCTGTTTAGCATTCCTCTATATTTTTTTACTTCTTTCATAATTTTCAATTATTGTATCCAACTGATTAAAGTTTTTTAATGAATGGATAGTGACTCATAGGTGCAATAGTTGCTTAGGTTTCATTTCTTGTCTTTCATGGTTAAACAATTACTGTGCTTGACCAAGTAAAGACCATTTAAATCTTAAATTGAAATGGTTAGTGACTTATAGATACAGTAATTGTCTAGGAGATCCTCATTACACTACACTTAATCTTTTTCGAAAGCTCTTCAAATAAATCTCAATTATATGAATTGGATTCAGTTGTAAGGTTTGAGTTATTAATTGTTTCAGTATTTCATTTCATGTTATAGGAGATCCTAATTACACTACACTTAATCTGTTTCACAAGTTCTTCCAATAAATCTCAATTAAATGAACTGGATTCAATTGTAATGTTTGAGTTATTAGTTGCTTTCATTTCTTGAATTCTCAATTGAGTTGCAATATCCACAGATTAGAATTTCTTGTTTTCATCATTTCTTAATTAGAAAATAGACTCCAAAAACTTGCAAATAAAACTCTTCTTTAATTCATGTGACAACATTTCCTTTTCCTTTCTTTTTAAATAGATTTAATCTCGTATTTCTAGTTTAGAATATAATGCTAAGGAACAAAATATAAAGAATCCTAAAATATCAACAAAACATTAAAATAACGAAGTAAGAAAAAGGGACACTTAGGCACATACAGTGCATTACACTTCATCAATTTACTAGCCCTGGTCGATAATTTATGTTAGCAATTTAGGACACTAAATTGACTAAACAATAATATCCAAAGGCCCAACAGAGAATCAGTAGCAAAGTGCAGATTGTTTCAATATTGGTCATCATTATTCAGTATTATCAATTTTCTTTGTACTTCTTAGGATTTTTTAAGAAGGATTCACCAAAATCTATGAGACCGTCTTTCAATTTTTCTTGATGAATGATTGAAAAGATGTCATTAAATCAAATACTCTTCTCTTTATATGGATAAATATGTATTTAAATAATGTTAAAGTTATTTCATACTCCATTATTATATTGTCTATTTCTTATTTCCAAATTTTTATAATATTCATATATATTCTTTAGTGCGACTTTTTTGAAGTTTTTGTGGACTTTTAGGGTCTAATTTCTCTAAAATCCTGTAGTAATTTATTGAAATCACAATTTTGATGGGTAATCTTAATGTAATACTACTTCTTTGAGCCTTAAAAATAATGAGGCCTATGTTTATCACTTCATAGATATGCCACTTGCAATGGACACTTTTAAGGATTTAATATTTCACATGAAACTCTTGCTTATGATTTAAGACAACTAAATAGCATTTTGTTTTCTAATTTTTATCTTCAATTCTTCGAATTTATAATAGTTCACATGAAACTCTTGCTTATAATTTAGGACAACTAAATAACTTTTTGTTTTCTCATTTTTATCTTCAATGCTTCTTTCACATGAAACTCTTTCTTATCATTTAAGACAACTAAATAGCACTTTGTTTTCTAATTTTTATCTTCAATGCTTCTTCGAATTTATGCCTTATGGCATTTCCTTTGCAACATCTAGTGCAATTGATACTTTAGATTATGAGAACACAATGCTTAGATGTCGTCTCAGTCTCCATAATCGACGTCTACAAACTACATGTCCTTTGGAAAAGAAATATCCCAGGAGGAAAAATAAATCCATCAAAAATCCATAGGGATGGCAATTCCCAGCCCCATAACCTTATGAAGAAGAGGAAGAGAAGGACTTGGAACCTCCCAACACCGAGGAAATCCCAAATCAACAAATGTCTTCAGCAAAAGAAGACTTGAACCAGTATGGAACAGGGGGATCAACCTCGCAAAATCCAATCGCAAAAGGACATTCAACCCAAGAAATTCTGAAGGAAAAAATACATAACAAGATTGAAACATGTGTATACATCAAGGAGTTCAGACTCAAACAAGGAACATTTAAGGCAGACAAAAGAGAACCAAGTAATTATTGTATCAACCACTCCTGATCAAGGAGGATGACAAAAAGTAGAAAAGAAACAAAGAAGACAATGGTGACTAAGATTTTAAACTTAGTCTCACTTTATATTTATATTTTTTCGTTTTTTTACTTTGCTTCTAGGGGCACCAACTTTTTTAGTAATACATATAGTTCATGAATGCCCTTATGCCTCTACTTATGTAACTTTTTATAAGTAATAGAAAGTTACAATTTTTTTGAGAGAAACATAATAATAATATATAATTTATAATAATAATAAAAGTATTAATGTTAATATTAATAAATAAATAAATAAATATAGTTGATATAAGCTTATAAATGTTATCAACAATATTTATTTAATAACAACATTTATTAATATAATTATACATATAATTGATATAAATCAAATATATCAATCACATTTATTAATATGATAATATTTATTAATGTGATAATTACTAATAAATACCAATAAGTTCAAACCTCTACTTTGATTTGGAAATCTGAGCCCATTGCTCTATTATTCTTACAATAATGTAGCCACTGTGAATTCTTATACAAACTAACTAATGGCTTTCACTGTTGTTATAATTCTGCTGATTAACAACATACGAAAATACGTGCATAAAAACCGAGTAATGGATATTGTTGAAAGGGTTCTCCCACTACCGACATCATTTATATATTTCAGAAATACGCTAGAACATTGAATGAATTTTGAAAAAACAAAAAGATCTCCAATGTAAAACCATAATTACAAAATATGTCTAGGTTTTCTAACTAAGAGGACATACTGTAAGAGACGGCACCGGCGCGCTACAGAAAGCAAAGCCTAGGGCTCTCCATGGAAGCTGGCTTCCTAATGCTGTTCGCTCATTAAATAAAGGCCGAGTGACTCTCTACATCAGGGAAAATTAATCTTACATGCCCTAATGGCTTATTCAGCATATTAACGAAGGATCTCGGAAGCTTCGTTCAATATGTTGGTAGCAAATTGCATGCTAAAATCAATTCAATAGCTTTCAATTCATTAAATGGTCTACAGTACATATATTCAATTTGTTTGGTGCAAAATTTCGATCATTTTCTAGAAGTATTGTCCATTTCAAAACAACGAACATCACATCATTAATCATAATTAAAAAATAAATTAAAAAAGTCGGTTGACGTATTTAACCTTGTTCACATATAATAGTTTTTAGTGAGAATTTTTGAAGGGTATTATGGTGATTCTTTAAGTTTTAATTTTTCTAAAATTTTGCAGAAATTTATTGAAAACAAAAGTTTGGTGGGTAACTTTGCACAATAGAAGTTCCCTTTTTAAAGTGCTGAATCTATATACAATCAAAACACCAATTTAAATAACAGAAATCAAGATTTTATCTCAAATTTTTTCACCAGATTCCAACACCCTAAGTCCCAAAAAATTATACTAAAAACAACTCCCATATAAAAATTCAACATCCCAACATATAGTCCCACTTAAAAGAAACACTACTCTCCCATTTTCACATTCCACCCTGCCTTACAATTTTTAAAGATGCCGGCTCAACTTTCATGAAGTGGGGTTGAAATTAAAAGCATTTTGCTCAACATCGGAGCTTAGCATCAACATTTGATTTGGACGGCATATGAGACTAATAATTCTTGGAACTTTATACAACTTTCAATAAGTTTATCTTCCTATTATCGAACTCATGTACGACCACATAAGAATGTGCTTCTCCAATTATGAACGGCTCATAGAAGATAAGAATGAATACTGTAATACTTTCCGAAAAGAGCAGAATTGATGTAACCGAGTTGAATGATAATTTTTTAAATTTTATTAATGAAAGATTATATATATAATTTAAAAATGATTAAAATTAATTAAATTATAATTTTATTTTAAATTAATATTAGAGATAATTGTGTTTATTTTAAAATAAGTTTTTCAAAATAAATATTATTAATTTTAAGAAATATTAACATACACAAATAAAGTTATGATTTATTTTTAAAGTTTTTTTTTTTTTTTAATTAAATTTATTAAGTAAAAAAATGTCTCATTAACAAATATCATATAAAGTGAATATGATTTTTTTAGTATGTGATATTGTGATCTTTTTCTATAATATTAAAAGGAACTTCTAAAAAGGAACTTCTAAAAATTTCCATAGAAACTGATATAAATCTCCCTAAGTACAAATCTTTTTCTATATTTTTTTAAATATGATATATATTTAACTTATATTAATTTTTTTTATAATTAATAATAATAATAATAATAATTTAATATAAATATTAAATTATAAAAAAAGCATAAAAATAATTAGATAATTAAATTATTTAATTATTATTATTATTAATTATAAAAGAATTGAAATATAAGTTATATATATCTAAGACAAACATGGAGCAAAACCTGCAGGTTATCATTGTGCTAGGTAAACACCACAGTGAAGTGTTAGGGATTTCCCTCAGTTTATTTTTTGCTGCAAAATGGCTCAACCATGGCGAAGTATGGACTCCCTATTGTGTCTATAACTTAGTAATTTCTAAAGGTGATAATTTCTCTTTTGCATGAATTCTCGATGGCAGTCTTCAGTAAAGACATGGCATTCGACTGTTTATTCACGCCGAGGTAATTTTTCCTCGAGGATTTATTTAAACAAAATTATTTTCAATGTAGTTCCAGTACGATGGAATTCTAATTGTAGCTATCATTGTATCGTGCAGGGTTTACCAAGGTGATTGTCTCGGTCGGGGTCTACTTCTCCCTGGCTTAGCCTTGGAGAAAAGGTCACAAATTTCCTCATGGTTCTCTCACATTTATCCTACCACGTACTATGCTCTCTTACACATTTAGTGAGTGTGAGGGTTTTTCTTTCCACAACAAAGATCTCGGTTCTTTGGGAGATTTCCGCCTTGAAGTTTAATGAATTTCCTCGGCCGTGTTCTAGTTTTCTGGTCCCTTTTTAAGTTAATGGAACCTACGAGTTCTCATCTCTAATGTAATGTTAGAATTTAACGAGCGTTTTACTTCGGACTTCCAATTAAGTTGCATAGTTATGAATGCTAGTTAAATTATACATTTACTCTGGCTGGTTATTTTATACGGCTATGGGTCTTGGTTAAAGCATATTGTTATAGTTGTAGTTAAATTATACCGGTTGAGGGTTTATTTCGGTTCCAGTTGTTCCAACAAGTTCTCAGGTTTCTTACCTTTAATGTAATCTTATGACCCGATATTTATCAGCGTTGTTTTCTCTGAAAGGAGAATTTTAATTCAAATGTTGAAATGCAGTTGTGTATATTATTTTCTCATTTGGTTTCAATTTAATACTACCTCGTCTCCTTCATAAAGACATTATTATAGCCAGTGATCCACTCGCTTGATGTCCAACTCTAGATTACCTTCAACAATGTACTGCTTCCTTAACAATATTTTTTGTGTGTGTTTTTCTCCTCCATAATATCCCCTTTATCTCTTGAGAAAGGGAAGGTAAATGTTTCTTCGTTATTGTTAAGTAAATAGATTTTTTCCTCTTGATTTTTTACCTGTGGATTCCAAGATTCCCTCACCTTTCTTTTTTATTAGTAAATAAAGAAAATGCCCACTTGACTATATTTTTAATTATTCAATATTATGTTAGGCTTTCACTCAACCATAAAGTCTTTTTTGTTTAATAATAACAAATTTAGCTACAATTTCGTGAAAACTGGAGGGTGTTACAACTTCCCCTTGGAGCATAACACCATCTTCAGTATTTTCTTGTTTCATTTTCCTAGGTGGCCATCTCAGGGCTAAATTTCCTCCATTTCACTTTAACCTGGGTTATGGCTCACCTCTATAATATTTTTTCTCTCTAATTGAGAATGGGGTGGGGTTCTACCAAGAACTGTCCATCCGAATCGACCTATACAACAAACAATCATTGAGTTAGATAATCATATAGACATAACCATTTTAATGTATGTCTTCACTTACTACCTTAAGGCCTTACCTAAGCATCTTGTGAATGAATAACATGTATGGGGTAAATACATATTGTTTTAGTAGTGAAACATGAAATATGCCATGGAACTTTATATGACTAGGTAATGCCAAATGATATGATATTGGTCCAATTCTTTCCAATATCTGGAAATGACCGCAAAAATAGCGGCCGTGTTTTTCACAACTACCACACTTTAAGGTACTTTTTTTTGTTTGGTTCATACATAAACATGGTCTCCAACCTTAAATTCTTAATAAGTTCTTTTTTTTTATCAGCATAAGCCTTCTGCCGATCCTCATAGGCTTTTAAATTTTGTCAGATCTTTTTAACTATTTGTTCCATCTCCATCAACATATCTAGACCTAACATTAACTTCTCTTCATGGATATTCCAGTAAATAGATGTGTTACATTTCCTCCCATATAATATCTCGAATGGGCTCATCTTTAATGACTCATGATAACTATTATTATAATCAAATTCAACCATATGCAAATATTCTTCCCACCTATCAAGTTTCCACATAACAAACATTCGTAGCATATCCTTTAATACTTGGTTCACATGTTTATTCTACCCATATGTTTTAGGATGGTACGCAATATTGAATTGAACTTGAGACACCAATCCTGTGAAAAGAGATTTCCAAAAAGCTAAGGTGAATTTCACATATCTATCTCATATAACTATTTTGGGTATCCCATGGAGTCAAAACAACTCCTTCATAAAAATGCCAACAATCTCGGTGGTTTTATAGGTTGATTGTACATGTATAAAGTTTGATGTTTTTCTTAGCTTATCTACAACCACCATAACCAAATTATTATTCCTCTTGGATTTAGCATCCCAGTTATAAAATATAGTGTGATAACTTCCCACTTCCATTTAGGTATAGGTAATGGATGTAAGAGTAGAGCAGGGTGCTGATGTTCTGATTTAACTAATTGACATTCAAGACATTTCGTTAGATATCTAGCAATATATTTTCTCATACCTCGCCAAAAATAATTATTTTTAATAGCTGATAACCTTTTTTGATAGCCTGGATGGGCACTATATGTACTTGTATTAAATTCATCCATAATTAGTTGTCTAATTGTAATTTAGTCAGGGACACATATTATTCCCATAAAATTTAATAGCTGATCTTCTTTAATACCATAGTCAGTCTATTTGACCTAGTTATCAACTTATTTGGTTTGCTACCATAAGAATTTATATTCACGATCTCTTTGGGTAGATTCCTTAATCTGTTCTAAAAAATTAAATTCTATTCTATGATAATGAAGTTCATACATGCAATGAAATTGCCTACTTAATGCATTAGCAACATGGCTTTATTTTCCCTTTAAATTCTTGACATCAAAATCGAAATCACTAAGGAATTCACTCCACCTAGCATGACGCGCTTTCATATTTGGCTATTTGAAATAACTTTTCAAACTATTATGGTACAACATCAACAAGAATCTATTTCCAAGAAGGCAATGCCTCCAAAATTTTAGTTTATGGATTCCTGCAGTTAGTTCTAGGTCATAGGAAGAATAATTCTTCTCATGCTCTTTCAAGTTACGTGATTCATAGGCTATAGTTTTCCCTTCCTCCATTAACATAACCCCAACTCCTTCCCAAAAATTATTTGTACAGACCACAAATTCTTTGTTAGGATCAACGATTCTTAATATGGGAGACGTGGTAAATAAATGTTTTAGTTGCTCAATCTTTTTTTTCCAATCCTCAATCCACCTAAAGGCTCTTCCGTTCTTTTGCAAGGAGGTAATATGATAGGAAATTTGGGAAAATCCTTTGATAAAGAGATGATAATAGCCTGCCAAACCCATAAAGGATTGAATGCCTGTGAATTTTTTTTGGTACAAGCCAATCCATTATAGTTTTGATTTTTTCCAGATCAACAGCAATACCTTCCACCGAAATGACATTTCCGATATACTAGATCTGGTCTTTATAAAATTTTCACTTGCTAAATTTAGCATACAGTCTTAACACTTACATCACTATCTGTAAATATTCTTCATTATCCTTAACATTTATGGAATAAGTGAGAATGTCATCTATAGATATTAAAAAGAAATAGTCAAAATATTGATGAATATGGATATGGCATCAGCCAATCCATCCCAATTAACATATCATAGGATCGTAAAGGTACAATATTTAAATTAATTTTAATTTTTTGATTGTCTATATTCACACAACAATCTTATACCTTAGCGATCGTTGTTCTCTTCGTCATTGTGGATAGTGGAACTAGCCAAGGACGCTTAATCTTTTGGGTCTGAAGATGGCATTTCTATATAATATTAGGACTGACATATATTAAACTGGCCCCTGGATCTACTAAAATAGACATTTTTTGATCAAATAACTTACGTTCCAACTCTATCATGGTGGGTTGATAGTCTTCTTGGCGATCTTCCAAAGCAACATTGATCCTCAACATATTTCTCACTACCTCTCCAACTGTGGAAGCCTCCTGTACATTGGAAAATTGTTCAAGCCTCACACAATGTGGGCAGTTCTTGTACTAATGAGGTTCTCTTCTGCCCCATTTTTAAGGAACTAGTCAAAGTTTTTTTCTTCTAAATCGGACCTATTCGAAAAGGTTGGCAAAAAACTTTTTTCAAAATTGACTATTTTTTCTTTTGTTAAATGAATTGTAGAAATCTCTTCGTTTGAGGTAAGATATCTCTTTTCACAAATGAATGGATTTGATTGACCTAGTAAATTGAAGGATATATACAAATCATATATTAATACAAACGTTTGGTCACCACTTTGCTTTTGTTATAAATATTTAGGTAAGAATATGTTAGATACTTGTAACTTGATGAATGAAATTGTCTCTTTTTTCGAGTGAAGATGTTCTATTTCATTAATGGGAAAGAAAAATAGACTGTTGTGGATAAGAAATAGATTGAAATTTTTTCCATATTTAACATTCTTCCTTTTTCTATAAATCCTTTCAATATGAGAAGGTAAGTTCTTCCTATAATTTTCTCAAGAATGATGCATATAATAAAAATATTGGAGTGTATTTTATCAGTGAAGAGAAGCTCTCAATGAGCTTTGATTAAATGGTTTCACACGATTCAACCAAATGTATCAATCATTGGATATTATTGAATGATTCCATGTGGTTATGTTCATTATCGAATAAGTCAGTAATAAATGGATGAAATGGTATCTCATTCGAAGGAAATGGTGCAATTGGTCCTTCATCAAACAATAATTTCGATCTTTCTGAAATATTATGGTAATCTACACGAAAGGGTTTCAATGATTTGAAATTAACAATTAAAGTACCATTTGGATCCAACAACTTATTTAATAGTCTATAATTAATACTTTTGAGCTCATGAAAGAAAAAATAATAAATTGAAATGAAAATATGGAACATATAATTGAACTTCAAAATAACATCGAACATTGAATTTAAGATCTCTATAGTACTTTTGAGAAATAGAGGAAAATATTGAATACTATTTTTTTAGGGACTTCAATACCAACGAATCGAATCTCGATTAGTATTATTATTGTTACCTGATTAAACTTGATCGAACACTATTTGAAAATAGTTTTTTAGAAGAAAAAAAGTTTCAAATATTGTAGATAGTATTTGGTCTAATTGAACCATTTACACATTCAAATTGACATCGAATAATAGAATGGTTGAACTATTCTCTTTGATTTTTTCCACCTTAATGAATGCTAGTCAGTTGTATCTTTCGTTACATTATTCAAAATTTCATTTTCTACCCAATTTGTTTGAATTTGATCATTAAATTGAGACTAAACTTGTTTATAAAATAGAATATATTGAATACATTTTTTGAATCCCTAACAATGTTATACTAATCGATTCATACCAATTCAAAGCTTCAGTTCTTTAATTACTAAATGGAGTTCCTATCTCCAAGGGATTTTTGGAATCAATTTGGATCAAATTTTTTTTTTTTTTTCGATTATTTGATCTAAATAATCGACACATAATTTAGATTGGTTCTTCAATTTCTCTCTATGGTTGAAGGTTCGATCCTATCTCAGCTATCTATTCTTATTGAGTTCATATAACGGATTCATGTGATAATCAATATCAAAATAAATTTGATGAGGAACCTCACTAGGCTTATTTATTGAGAGAGTAAATTGATTTGTCATTTTGAGAGAATTGTTGTGCAATACGTATTCTCCTTTGCGTTGATCATTATATATCCATATATATTCCGTTCTATATATTCATATATATGAAGTTTATCTCAATATATTTTGTTTCAGTAAAGACTTACACACATCTATATATATATTATGTATTATTTCTTCTCACTACACACTTAACATATAACTATTTTATTGATGGCTTTTAGAAAATATTAGCTTCTAGAAAATATTCTTACTATATCTTCCATAAAATAAATCAATATATTAATTTATTTTATTGAAATAATTTTTAAAAAATAAAAATATAATTATTATAACTCTTTTAAACCAATCAAAATATCAATATTTTTTAATTAGAGAAATTTAATATTTATATTTTATTTTATTTTCATGTAATTATACTTTTATCAAGTAAATAGAGTTGAAATATGAATGAATGTTATTATATTAATATTTTCTATATGAAGTTTACATATCATTATTAAAATTTTATAAAAATTAAATTTAAATAAACACATTTTTTTTTAAGTTAAACATTTTAATAAAACCACTTCACTTAAAGTCATCAGATTAGTGGGAGGGGGAGAGGTTAGGAAGGGTTAGAATTGGGATTGTAGGAAAGGCGTTTAGAAGATAGGAAGCATACGATGGGTTGCTAGGAGTGATTTAATTGGTAACCAATGTCATGATTAAAGTTATTAGGATGTCTCTCAATTTATAGGGCTTCTTGAATGATCTGGTTGGAATGAAAGGGGGAAAAATCTAAGATTTTGGATTTATCAAAATAGCTAAGGTGCTAGGGAGCATGAGAGTGTTAAGCAATGGATAGCTTATAGGTTAACCCACCTTATAACTTGCTTTATTTATATTCCCTTTTCATAATGTATCTTTACCTAATGCTTCTCTGAGGACACCTACCTGCCTTCCATTTACTTATACTGCCTATCGATAGTCGGTACAATACTACCAACAGTTGTTTTAACCACCCGCCCTTTCTATATCGTCTCAATTACCTCTTGAACTTAGATAGAGTATGTGCTTGACCATAAGGGAGAGGGAGAAGAAATAGTGTTGTACCATGTGTCCTCATACACCGTCCATGTCATGGGAAAGAGTAAATAGTTCCGTCAAAGTAGCCGAACCTGAACCTCATCTCATGAAAACATTGTCATGGGGAATAAACAGAATAGTATTTCTTACTTTAAAAGCTAGGTTCTTTGCCCAATAAGAAAACATATATTCTTCTCTAGTTCCTATCTTATGACCCAAATTTTTGGCAAAGAAATAGTAGAAGAGAAAGGTTTAAGAAAGGAAAGATAATCACTTGAATCCTCATACCATCATAATTTACGATGGTACCTAGTTTTGATTAACTAATATGGGGAAGTTACTAGCCAAGTAAAAGAGAGACCTGACCTATAGAACCTCCCTTTCTATTCATGCCTGCTACTCACCTGAAGAACTATACTTGCCCTTCGTACCACTAACTTCATGAATTTCTTAGGAGGGACTCCTAGAGACCTTCTCTTATAAGCGCTAGATAGATCAACCTACTACTAAACAAAAAACTTCCATGGGAAGAATAAATGAGGAGCCTTAATTTAAATGCTAGCCTTTGTATGCCATTTTTGTTCCGTGGAAGCAAGCCCTGAGGGAAATAAGCCCCGAGGCTGGCTTTACTGTTCATTTTCTTATTATTATGGTAACTAGAGAATTGAGAGTCTTTTCTTGTTTATTTGTAAGCCCGAGTTGAACTAATTCTTACTACAGTTGTGGGATCGTTAGGTCAAAACTACCCTATGGATTCATTCATTACAACCAAATAAATGATGAGATGAGATCAGACATCAAATAATGGGTGGGGGTAAATACTTATAACCTTTTGACTATGAACCCTTTACTTTTTTGCCTGCTTACCTTTAATGTCACCTCCTCCAACCAATCTTCTCTTTACCAAATTCTCAATAGTGGTTGCCTCACTTAAACCACTTAGGGATCCCCAACTTACATACAGTGGTGCAATCGTTGGATAAAATCACCCTTAACCCTTGACAGAAATTGTTAAAAAAATAAACATTTTAATAAAACCACCTCACTTAAATTCATTAGACTAAAGATCCATAAATGGGTTTCCGAGTCACCCAGAGGAGTTGGTCAATTCATAATAATTTCAAATTTTAAGGGTGTAAATGAGGTTTTCCAATCATATATCCCTCTCTAAACTTGAAAAGGTGAGAGGTGAAGATATCCAAAGTTTAACTTCCGCAACTTTGGAAATATGAAAACTCATTTGTTAAAGTCCATAATAACATTCAGATAAAAAGTGATAATTATTATATAGTACTATCATATGAAAATCTAGTATGTTTAACTAATATTATACATGGTTAATTATGGTTAACTTTTTTTAATCGTAGTTAACATTAGTCAACTATAATCTATTGTCATAATGTTATATTACATTTTAATTTATTCAATGTCATATTGTTACATTGGAAAACTTGTGTTTAATACAAGGTTTATAATATTATTTTAATATTAGGTTTAGACTAATGAAGTTTAATATTTGGTTTATAATTTTTAATATTAGGTTTTATAATATTAATTTTATGGTTTCATATTAATCCTTCGGGTTTATTAATCATTTTTGTTTTTAATATTAATCTTTTAAGTTCATCAATCCCTTAGGTTTATAATATTAATCCCTTGGGTTTAAAATTATTTCTCCCACTTTATAATTCATTGAGTTTATAATATTAATCCCTTCGATTTATTTATTCTTTGGATTTATACTATTAATATTTTGGGTTTATAATATTAATCCTCGGATTTATAATATTAAATTTAGGATTTATATTCCTAGGGTTTAATATTAATTCTAAGGTGTAATCTTATTCCCTTCAGTTTATAATTTATCGAGTTTTAAATATTTTAAAATTAATTCAATAGTTTTATTCATCCTAAAGTTTCTAATATTCATCTATTAGTTCATATTCCTAGGGTATAATATTATTCATAAAATTTTTAATATTAATTTTATGGTTTAATTTAAATCTCTTTGGTTTATAATCTATTCGGTTTACTATACAACTTCTTTAGGTTTAATAATCACTTTGGTTTAGAATATTAATATTTTAGGTTAATATAATACCAATCCATTTGGTTTATTAATAATTATTTTCATTATTAATTAATCATTATTAATATTATTAATCTTATAATAATTAATATTTAACACAAATATTTATATTATTTTTAATTATAAATGATTATTATTTATATTTATCTTATGTGTTTATTGGTTATTTAAAGTTATTTAATAATAATAAAAATAATAATATGAAATTTATAAATAATAATAACATTATTATTATTAATATTAATATTAATAAATAAATAAATAATATTTTTGATATATACTGATAGGTAGTTATCTACAACATTTATTATAATTGTGATGTAAGAAACAAATTTATTAATATTATTGTGCTAATAATTATTATGGAGTACCAATAATATAAATCTATACTTTCACCAGAACTTGTACTTCGATTTCGAAATCTCATGCCCATTGCTCTCACATATTCTTACACTACCGTAAATTCTTATACAAACTAACTAATTAGCTTCCACCGTCAGAAATCTGCTGATTAACAACATAGGAAATTGCGTGCATGAAAACCGAGTAATGGAGATTATATTGTTGAAAGGGTCGTCCCACTACTCACATCATTTATATATTTCAGAAATACAGTAGAACATTGAATGAATTAAAAATCAATTCAATAGCTTTGAATTCATTAAGTGGTCTAAAATCAATCGAATTTTTGTTGTGCGAAATTTTGATCATTTTCTAGAAGTTTTGTCTATTTCAAAACAATCTACATCACATCATTAATTATAATTAAAAAATAATTGTAAAAAATCTTTTGTTGACTTATTTAAGCCCTGTTCACATATACAAATTTAATATTCCAACTTATCATCTAACTTAGAAAAAATATGTGATAATCTTATTAAAGATAACTAGTGGTAACTAATTAAAATACAATTTTTAATTATGTGTTAAACAAAAAGAGTGGAATTATTATTATTGCAGAAAAGTTATTTCTTTTAAGAGTAAATAGCTAGGAATAATGAATTAGTTAAAGTAAATAGTTTCATAAAAAAGAATAAAAGTTGATGGTAAAGTTTTCCAAGAACTGAAAATGGTTGGAGGGCAATTGGGGAAACAATTATCTGCTCCTCTGGAAATAAGAGATGGATTACAGTGAGGAGTGGGGGTTCTGTATTTTTTAGACAAAAGAAAAGGAAAGAGTGCAGAAATTTCAAGAGCTGGTAGAGACCAGTGGAAATACACTCAACATTCCTGAGAAATTGTTTCTAGAATTGACTAGACAAGAGGTCCTAAGGTCAAGCAGATAAGTCCATCGCTGACCCATACCATCCAGGACTGGAGCACGGGGGCAAGGAAAGGACGTAATCGCCTTTTCTTGGAGGTTGGGAGGAAAATCATCAGCAACAAGTTATTTTCCAGATAAGTACTTTAGTGTTTGTAGTATTCAGTTACATAGCAGGATATTTGTACTGCATTATATAGTTATTTAATTCAAGTAGAGCTGATCAGTTTAATCCTAGTGATATGAACTAAAAGAATCATGAATGGTAATCTGTTGGTACAGTACATACTATATATATAAAAAAAAAATGAATAGTATTATGTATGACAGAACACTGTTGTTAAAGATAGAAAAACAATATTGTATGCCTCGCAGTAATTTATTTGATATATGTACCAAGGGAAAAAAAATAAAAGCTGAGACAACTATTTCTCTCTAGAAAATGCAATGTCATCAAGGAGTGACTATTTAGTAAACAGAGTAAACTTTAAACAATGTTCGTTATTTTCATTTAAGAGAATACAAAAAATAATTACTTTTGTAATAGTCTTTAAATAACTTAATTCCATTGGTTATTATAGAAAAGAAGGTGTATATTCTGAAGATTTAGAAAATATTAAAATTTCACACAGAAAGAAAATTTTCAAGTTACGTTGAACTGAAATTGTACATGACTATTATCTATGAACAAAGAAATTTTAGTTGGGTAGCTAGTAAAGCTTGAGTCAAGAAGCTATTGGTTCTGAGTTTGGGAGTTATAATTCCTAACACAGATCTGGTCGCTTCTCTATAAACCCTCTATACAGGGAAGTTGAATAGTTGGTGTTCCGGACACATATTTATCAAGTCTAATAACACAGAAATAATATTGATGCTGTATAACAGGAAAAGACAGAAGACTCTTCTTCGTTTCTGAAATAGCAAATATCGGTCATGTATTTCCAGAACCGACCAAGAGTATAACATATAAATGGAAAGTTCATATAATCATACAGTAATCCATGCAACAGAAATGACATAAAGTGGTGTAAGCAAACGCATTGGTGCATCAACGACAATAGTATGTTAAGTTCATTTTATAAAAAAAGAACCGAAGTCTGATAATAAAATACTACTAACAGTAACCCGGCCATCAAAGAAAGTACGCTATTATTACATTCAAATTAACTTACAGTAAAAACATGAGTTTCTATGCGAGAAGGAGAATTACGCATTTCACCAGAAGTTAAATACTAAGGTGCTTCATTTAAAAATATAATGTAAGCCCTTTACAATATAAGAACCCGAAGAGAGAACTTGATAAAATATCACTGAGCCTCACAGGCAAAAATTTAACAAATAAAATAGCATATGGATTCACCTAACACAACGGTCCAGTGTTGGGTCTTGTAATGGGTAGTTAGGCGAAGGTCTCGAAGTACCTGTAAGGACCGGTGCACCTTTATAATGAAGATTCGAACAAAAGAGTAAGAGGTGATCTAGCCAAGGAAGTAGAGTACATGTGGAATTAAAATAACAGGAAAGGGTTAAATCTTATCATTACTGACAAAGAATGTAATAGGAGAAAAAGAAAATAGATCCGAGTTAGCATCTTACCCATTCAAAATGATAAACCCTGAATACAGTTCCTCTATGAGCTCATCTGTAGGTTTGAGAGAAGAGCCAGGGTTTATAAATCTTGGATAAACATTTACAACTCGAACCGAAAAGAATTTTAAATATAAAGATATATCGTTCTTGTTTTTAAAATAAGCCATACCGTGCCAAACAGAGATGACAGCCATCCTTTCCGCAACAAACCAGGTGTCTCTGGAATGAACATCACCCTTGATGGGAGATAAACCTCGATTCTCAGATTTCGTCTGCCTGGTTTTTTCTTTCCTATCACAACTTAAAATAGGCAGCAAGGGAGTAGTCGTTTTCTCAGAAAATGGAGTGTTCTTGCAGAGACCACAGAGCGATAAGATGGAAGGCGGAACTGAATGGGTAGGGTAAGTGTGTGAAGCCCAAGAATTTTTTCCCGCTTGCATATCACCGTAGGTATTGGCTGGCATCTGAAAGTGGTGATTGAAGTGTGATCTCGAGACCCACAGACTTCACACAGAAATGCTACAGGTGTTGGATGATATTTATTATCCAGTACTATGGAATTTAAGCCCTCCCTGTTGTGCCAGCGAGGTCGCACTTATTTCGAGAGTGAAATATCTCTTTGTTAACTGATGTTAGGTTTCATACGTTTTGCAGCCAGAACTAAGGTATAATAACAAGGTTAACACATATAATGCAAATTCCTATAGTTAACAAGAATTAATCTGGAATTGCAGAGTATCAACTTATAAAGCGGGTATGGAATGTTCAATATTATAATAACGATATTTGTATTGATAATATAATATCCATGGTATAAGAATCAATTTTTGTATTTCTTGGTAAGAATTTTGCTAGGTAAGTTGGTAAGTTATTTTTATTTGTATTTTTATTATTATTATTTTTTTATGGTTGTGACAAAACAATAGCCCATCTTGAAAACATTCCACCCTACCTTACAATTTTTAAAGAGGCTGGCTCAGCTTTCTGGAAGGGGGTTGAAATTAAAAGCATTTTGCTCAACACCGTAGCATAGCATTAACATTTGACTTCAACAACATATGAGACTATTAATTATTGAAACTTCATACAATTTTCAATAAGTTTCTCAATGTATTATCGAATTCATGTACGACCACATAAGAAGGTGCTTGCTGCAATTATTAACAGCTCATTGTAGAATATCAGAATGAATACTGTAATACTTACGAGAATATATATATATATATATATATGGGTAATTAATTATTATCTAGATAGTAAGGATTTGATGTTTATGGCAGATTAGTATACACAAATAATAAATAAAAATCTATTATTTATTTCCAAAGTACTTTTTTATTTTATTCATTTTACTTAAATTTTTTAATTAAATAATGTCTCATTAACAAGTATCATATCAATTCAATTATGATTTTTTGAGCATGTGGTATTGGCCTATAACATTGTATCAAAGTTTTTAAAATTTCCATAATTACAAATCTTGTTCTATATTTTTTTAAATGTAGTATATATTTAACTTATATTTTAACTATTTTTATAATTAATAATAATAATAATAATAATAATAATTTAACTAAGTATTAAGTTAAAAAAAACATAAAAATAATTAAATTATAAAATTACTTAAATTATTTAATTATTATTGTTATTATTATTAAAAAAATTAAAAATTAAATCAAATATATACCATTTAAAAAAATGAGTAATAAAAAAACAAAATAATAAATTATAAAAGATAAATATTTTTTTTTTGTTTATGCATTCACACATGCAACATAAAACTAAAACTCAACCATAGCCTTGGCACAATGAGTTTTGGTTTTATGTTCAATGCGCCAAGGCATGTTTGAACTTGTTTCCTATGTTGGTGTCGGTGGGCACCAACTGTCCGCAGTATCTGAGGTTTGCCTCAAAATTTCCAACCTGTTTCCACATGGAGGATCCCTCACCGTAGATATTTTAGGGTTTGATCCAACCGTCTTGGTTTTCTTCCAAGAGTTAAGGCTTCCTCTCAACATTTTTCTCTAGATTTTGGCACTTATTCGACTTGGTTACTCTGCTATGAGCTTTGCAGGAGCTCCGAACAGCTTTAGTGTGAATTCCCTTTCAATCTGCATTCCATCACCACTAATGTTTATCCTCGTCAACCCTGGTTTCATTATGCTAGGCAAATACCACAATGACGTGTTAGGTTTTTCCCTCAGTCTATTTTTCGTTGAACTCTCGCTCGACCATGGAGAAGTATGGAATCCCTCTTGCATTTGTAACTTGGTAATTTCTACAATGATAATTTCTCTTTTGCATCAATTCTGGGTGGCAGTATTCACTAAATAAATTGCATTCGATCCTTCAGTCACGCCGAGGTAATTTTCCCTCTAGGATTTATTTAAACAAAATTATTTTCAATGTAGTTCTAATATTGTGGAATTCTAACTGTAGCTAGCATTCTATGGTGCATGGTTTACCAAGGTGATTATCTTGGCAGGGTTTTTCTTCTCCCTGGCTTAGCCGTGGAGAAAAGTTCACGAATTTCCTCATGGTTCTCTCATATTTATCCTACCAGGCACTGTGCTCTCTTCTGCATTTAGTGAGAGTGAAGGTTTTTATTTCTAGCGAGGATTTTGCTTTTCACAACAAATATCTTAGTTCTGTGCATAAATAATTGTATTTTGAGAGATTTCGGCCTTGAAGGTTAATGAATTTCCTTGGTCGTGTTCTATTTTTCTGGTCTTTGTTTAAGTTAATTGAATCTGTGAGTTCTCATCTCTAATGTATTGATTGAATGTAACCAAGGGTTTTTACTTTAGAATTAGAGTTACAGTTGTGTATACTCTTTCCTCATTTAGTTGCAATGTAATACTACCTCGTCTCCTTACATTTTTCTGTCTTATTTATTCTCTTTACATGGCTAACCTCCTAGGACTATGTGACCTGCTCTTAGTCCTTCGTGGGAACTAACTAGGTTCAGTTTACTATACAATTCAGGTTATTACTTATCATAGAGATGAGGGAAGTGTTGTGCAATACAACAACCCCCCATTTATTTTTTAAAGATAGGGACCCTTTAGAAATAAATAGGATTTTTTTTTTATAATTTCCTAAAATAAAAAGCTTAGAAAATAAAATAGTCTTATTTTCCTTAAAGCACATCGCATATTACATATATTATTTCAAAAAGAATTATAAAACGTAAAATATGTGAATTGCGAAATGCGCTCGAAGCCTTTCTGAAGAAATAATTAAAAAACCTTGTAAAAACATCGAATCATCGTTTTATTTAATTTTCCTTTTTTCATCGCACTTTATTTAATCCATGAAGCTTTAAGAAGCAAATTATATAATTTGTGATACCCGCGGACCCGACAAGAAAATAAACCAGAAAATATAAAATCTTTTGCTATCACGTCACTTTAAGTTTTTCGCAATTTTCATTGCGTGCAACTTATAATATATACTCAAACACTATCCTATAAAAGTTGTGATCTACGATTTGTGGAGATGGCATTTCACAACCTTTAAGGGTCAAGCATCACGAAATATTATAAGGAATGATTGTGATTTGCATACTAAATTAATTTAGCGTGTGAAAACAACTTGTGTCATATCAAATGGAATTTAAGGTCTTAACGACTTTGAAACAATTGATAGATCTTACGTGTGAAGCCATTTGAAATATTAAATTAGGAATTATGAAAGATGATTGATAGATTGACATCTTATCGTGTTTGTTTGAATTAAATGATTGATTTACTCTCATAATACTCCTTATGTGTTAAATTCACTTCGCTCTCAGGAAACCCATTACCGGATTGAAGAAGTTCAAAATGAGAAAAAGGGGCAAAGAAATTTCTCAAACACCATCCACAGAAGACACAGATATGTCTTCATTACTTTCAGACATTGTCTGTAACAAAAACTACGACATTTTGACATGGGAGGAAATGTATAAACTCTTCGAAGACGAAGGACCAAGGGTGATAAACAAAGTTTTTGCAACGAGCATTGATTCTACCTCTATTGCAACCCTTTTTCATGTTGCATTCTTGTATATTCACAGGATAGTTGTGAGACCAAATATTCTTCCTTATACAGACATGGTTAAGTGGGAAATTGACCACTTAAACATTGAACATAGTATGTTCAAGAATTTGAGAGGAGAAACTATAGGTTCTTTCAAAGCAGAGGATTTAGCAGCAATGTATCACCTGCCAACCCCGCAGCAAAAATACGACAATAAATATGTGCATAATTTCAAAGAAAAACATCCAGATCTTATAAAAGTATTCCATGAATGGAAGGACAATGAAGGGAAATTGAAGCAAGATAAGTCTGGTATGTAGCCAATTTCACAAATTCTTAATCCTTATTGTTATGCTGCTGGTATGTTATGTAGAATATTTGCCGAGCCTGATAGTACTAGATTTTCAAGAGATTGGGTTCCCCTAATTGACACAATCGTCAATTCATCTATGTTAAATTGGGTAGAAATTTTATCCAATTACCTAGCCAAGCATATAATTGAATATAGGAATAAAAGAATTGTTTCACTCAGAGAAATACTTACTTTTTATATGTCTGCCTATGTCATGGACACTATCTATTTTACTTCTAATTTTCCTACCATGGGTTGGAAATGGACTACCAAAAACCTTGCCCCGATTCATATCTACCACATAGAACTTTGGGATTCTAAGTTCCACTTACACTTTTATAAAATCTGCTATGGAGTCATATTGCACATACATCAAATGATTTTCAACAAAAAGGCTCCTAGGGTTTTTGAAGAAGCCAATGTAGATATTATTCTAGTAGCTAGATGGTTTGCTGAATAAATGTTCACACATATTAGAGTATTTGGGAGTTATGCTCCTCCCTATGTTTTACCTTACTATGTTCCAGATAAATTAGTTGCGAAAGAAATAGCATATCAGCTTATCAATGGTGTCACAAAACAACTAAAGGATGGTAAAAGGGATATTTGGCCTACTTTCCCTCTACAGTTAGGCACTTTTTCTTTGCCTAATATTGGCCACACATTCAAAGAGGTTCCTAAGATTAAATTATTGAAATTGTCATTTATGCCAGGAAGATTATATGATCCCAATTATGTGATTAAAAATTACATCGCAGAGTTAAAAATGAAGCCTTTTGTAAAGGAAGAAGATGAATTTGATGACTTCTTCCAAGGCATGGAAAATTTCTCTGATATTATCAAATACATTTGTAGTCAATTAAGTCAAGAGGATGTTGAATCTTTTCAAGCATATAGAAACAAGAGACTAGAAAATGTTCCTTTGAATTTGTTGACTATTGAAGATGAAAAACACATTCCAAGTGTTATTCTGGATGATGAAATGAAATATATATCTGAAAATGAATCAGGTCAATCATAACAACAATCTAATAATTTGGATCAATATGAAAATGAATCCAAATCTAAGAAATAAAATTTAGAAATTGACCAAATTATTCAAGAGATATAAGTGTTAGAGAAAACAAGGAACAATGGGACAAAATCAAATTCAGAAACAGTTCAACATATTCATAGCATGTTAGATCAGTCCAAGCCATCTCAAGTAAAATATCTGATGAATGGATGGGAAGAATTTTCTGAAGCAATAAATACTTCCAAAGAAAATCCCAATAATGATCAAGCATCGAGTTTCCAAACACCAGAACCTTCACAAAAAATAGTTGAGACTAATAATCTGCTACAAAGAGTTCCAGTAATGCATGACAAAGAAATCATACTGGCCTACCATACAGATTAGATAGTTCTACAGATTGAAGATATTCCTTCATTAGATATTTTCTACAGTCCTAACTACAAGGTTGTAGTTAAAAGAAATAAAAGAAGAAGGATTGATGAAACAACTCCAAAACCAATAGATGAATCATTTGATGTACTTTGGAAGGATTCCTCAGATGATCCCACTAAACATCTAACCAAGTTATCACAATATGCAGGGGCATATGCCACTACTACTATTGATAAAGCTACTGAGGTTAGAGTATTGTTGAAACAAAAGGAAGCCAAAGTACAAGAATTAGAACAGTTGTTAAATGAAGAAAAAGCCAAGTCCATTGAGTAGATCAAAATAAGCACAACCCAATTTCATGAAGATATTAAAAGCCTCAAATCAAAGTATCAGACAGATCTTAATGAAAAGCAAGCACATCTGGAGAGAGAAATGGCTGAGTTACAGAGTCAACTACGGTTAGAACAATTCATCAAAGAAGCAGTTGATGTAAACACCATGTTAAAGAAAGAACAAGAAGTGTTTTGTCACCAAGCTTCCATGATTGCTTCTTATTGTGATTCCAATAAGATAATGATTCAGCAAATAGCAATTCAGAAACTTGAATGTGAAAGACTTGAAAAGAAAATCGAAGAACACATTCAGTGGAAAATTTCAGAAACAGGAAATCAAGCTAATCTACCACAAATAGATAAGCTTCACAAAGAACTGTTATTTGCAGAATGGAGAGCACAAATTAATCAAGCAGAGAAAGTAACGACCAAGACATCCAAGAAATCAAATGAGATTATTCAGTCTATATGTGATCAATTGTTTAAAACATAACTTCTTAAAGAAAACACGTGTGATGTTTTTTTAGGAACAAGAGAAGTAGAAATAAAGTGGATACAGAGAGCAGATACACAAGAGGAAATGATCAAAAAAGTTAATAAGTTTGATCAGGAAAATTACTGGATTTTTTTTTATCAAACCTTACCATCAACATCAAACTCTTCAGTCTCTTACAGATTCAAGAAAAATATCTCAGTCAGTAATCTCAAATGCTATTTTCAAGGGACAGATTCGATCACGGATATCACAACCAGCTCAGCTTAAAGCAATGCTAGATATTTTTCAACACTTAGAAAGAAGGGCAGGGTTCGCAAAATCAAGATTGTTAGTTTAAAATTCCTAGATTATTTTTTATGTTAAGATTTTAGAGAAAGGTTGTTTGGAACCTCCTCTGCATTTTTGTAATAATTTAATTTAATTTTATAGTTAGTTTAGTATTTAAACCATTTTCATGCATTTAGAGAAGGGTCCAGAATTTTATTGAGAACATTTGCAAAGAATTCTTAATTAAAAGTAAGTTTGTGGATGCCTTGATAAAATAATGGAACATAGCCTTTTCAGTTATATATCATTTTGTTGAGCACTGTTGATGGAATTTTGTATTCTTTGAAAGACTTACTGATAGAAGAGTTGAATGTGGCCTATTATCATTAATCAGATGAACATGACAATACACATCTAGTACTATTATCATGTATGCTAGTTCTGTTTTGAATATTAGTGATGAATCCAGTTTTCATGAATTATATATGAAATCGATTGTTTTTGTTTGAAATATCAGTTGCATTATTGTACGATATGAATATAGAAATTGGTTTTTTATATATGATCATCAAATATATGCGATATGTTTCTCATTTTATTTTGATTAACTATTTTTCAAGAGAATCATCTTACAAAGTAATAATTCTATTAAATCTGTGATGATCTTAATCATCACAGATTGAATAGATATCATTCTAGATCGCATCAAATTATTATTATCCTGGGTTAGATTAAATTATACTTAATTCAAAGTTTTTCATTTTAGAATAAATTTGTTTTAGTTTTTAGTAGTTATTCATGCAAATCCTTTGAGATAAACCCAACAATCAAACAAAAAACCCAACTCTGGGAAATTGGTCCCATTATACCCAGTTAGAGCCACTATCCCAAATGGAAATGGAACTGTCTTAATGTCCGGACTGGGTGGTTATCCCCCTTGTTGTTGCCACATATTTCTGAGGCCTCAATAGGAATATAACCTCCTCACCTCGGATATTTTCAATTCTATAATAGGTTTTGAACATGAAATTATTTTCTAGGAATACTGCCTTTTGCTTTTGGCTTCCAGTGTTGAAATGCCATTGTGGATTTTTTTTGTTTTGTTTTACTACTGGCTATGCTAATTACTCTCTCTCTCTCTCTCTCTCTCTCTCTCTATATATATATATATATATATATATATATATATATATATATATATTTTTTTTTTTAGTTCAAAGCATAACCCTCATTACCTATATTTGTTATTTCTTTGAGAAAAAACATGATTTCCATTCTTTCACAACATTTTACAATACTTCCATTTTTTCTTATGAATACATAATTCTTTTACAATTTTCGAAAGAAAACAACAAAACAAATTTTATTGATATTTTCACATTACCATTTCATTACATTCAGTCTTCTAACATGAATGAATTTTGTCATTAATATTACTTATATAGTTACATTAAACAATTCACATTCTCCATAAATACATTCTTATACCCAGTTCTCATAAAGAGACTAGTAGCCTATGTAATTATGATACTGTAATGATCTAGAAAATTTATATGGAACTTATCACATGTTCAAGTCTCAGGGAATCCACATGATAACTAGACCTCCTAACCATGAGAAAATGTGATTACGTCCTTTTTCTCCCCCCGATAACTCCTTACCAGCACAATTATGATTATTAGCTCCCCAACTGGGTTGAATTCTTAGGTATGATAACCCATCCAAAGGTTCGATCTGGAATAAAAAATTTAACAAGGTTTCTCCATTGGCTCAATGTGCAACTCTAGATTAATTTCAGCAGTGTCTTGATTCCTTAGCCGTATTTTTCTTATGTGGTTTTCTCCTTCATAAGATCCCCTTCATCCCTTCAGAAAGGGAAGGTAACTCTTTCCTCATTAATTCCAGGTAAGTAGTTCTATTCTTCTTGGTTTTTCATCAGTGGATTATTCCCTCGCATTTATTTTTGTTGTTAGTAAATAAAGAAAATAACCACATGACTACCTTTTTAATTATTCAATGTTATGTTAGGTTTTCACTCAACCATAAAGTTTTTGTGTTTAATCATAACAAAATTAGCCGTAATTTACTTACTATTTACCAAAACTAGAGGGTGTTACATCCTCCCCCTAGATCATAACACCTTCCTGAGTGTTTCCTTGTTCCTTAAACAACTCAGAATAAAGTTCGAGCATAAATTGTTCATATTCCCAGGTGGCCTTAGGGCTGAAGTTCCTCCAATGCACTTTAACTTGGGTGATGGCTCGCCTCCGTAATATTGTTTA
Organism: Pinus albicaulis; assembly: GCA_034641835.2. Lineage (NCBI taxonomy): Eukaryota > Viridiplantae > Streptophyta > Pinopsida > Pinales > Pinaceae > Pinus > Pinus albicaulis. The sequence goes on from CM076578.1 coordinate 1,555,648,536, forward strand.
TCTTTGCTCGAGCATGTGCTGGGGTTATTCCGGGAACTCTCCATCCGACTCGACCTATTAAAAAAAATACCCATTGTATCAAATAATCATATACACATAACCATTTTACTGTATGTCTTCACTTACTGCCTTAAGGCCTTACCTAAACCTCTTGCCAATGTAAAACATGTCTGAGGTCATATACATATTTTTTTTTAAGTCAAACATGAAATACATTATGGAATATTATATGACTCATTCATGCCAAATGATATGCCACTTATTCAATTATTTGCAATATCTGAAAAGGACCACAAAATAGGGGGCCTATTTTTTCACAGCTACCCCACCTTAAGGTACTTATTTTTGGTTTTATTCATACATAAACATGGTATTCGATCTTAAATTCTTGTTAAGTTCTTTTCTTATCAGCATAAGCCTTCTGTCGATCCTAAGAGGCTTTCAAATTTTTTCTGATATTTTTAACTAACTATTCCATCTCCATCAGCATATTTAGACCTAGCATTAACTTGTCTTCAAGGCTATTACAGTTAATAGGTGTGTTAAATTTCCTCCCATATAATACCTCGAATGGGATAATATTTAACGATACATGATAACTATTATTATATGCAAATTCAATGATATGGAAATATTTTTTCCACCTACCAGGTTGCTACATAACAAACATTTGTAGAATATTATTTAATGCTTGGTTCACACGTTCATTCCGCCCACCGTTTGAGGATGGTACGTAGTGCTAAACTTAAATTTAGTCCCCAATCCTGTGAAAAGAGATTTCCAAAAAGCCAAGGTGAATTTCACATCCCTATTTGATATAACTATTCTAGGTATCACATGTAGTTGAAACACCTCATTTATAAAAATATTAGCAATATAGGTGGTTTTATAGATGGATTGTATAGGTATTAAGTGATTTTTTTCCTCATATTATCTGAAACCACCATAATCGAGTCATTATGCCTCTTGGATTTAGGCATGCTAGATATAAAATCAAGTGTTATAACTTCCCACTTCCATTAAGGTATGGGTAATGAATGCAAGAGGCCAACATGGTGTTGATGTTCTGATTTTACTATTTGAAACTCAAGACATTTCATTAGATATTCAAAAATATATTTCTCATATCTGGCCAAACAAATATCTTTTTAATATTTGAAAACACTTTTTGATAGCCCGGGTGTGTAGTGTATGGACTTCTATTAAATTCATCCATAATCAGTTGTCTTATTGAAATATGGTTAGGGACATATATTCTTCCCCTAAAATTTAATAGTTTATATTCTGCAATACCATACTCGATCTATTTTACTGAGTTATCAACTTGTTTGGTTTGCTTGCAGAAGAAATTATATTAAGGATCTCTTTGGTAAACTTCCTTAATCTATTCTAAAAAAATAAATTCTATTCGATGATAATTCAGTTCGTATATGCAATGCAATCACCTTCTTAGTGCATCAGCAAAGAAGATTTTTTTTCCCTTTAAATACGTATATGAAACTTAAACTCACTAAGGAATGCACTCCATCAAACTATTATTGTCCATCATCAAGAATAATTTCTTTCCTAGAAGGTAATGCCTCCAAACACTCAGTGCATGGATTACTGAAGTTAATTCCAGGTCATAGGAGGAATATTTATTCTCATGCTCCTTCTAGTTACTTGATTCAAGGCTATCGCCTTCCCTTACTGCATTAACACAACCCAACATATTTCGTGACAAGCATCTATGCAAACCAAAAATTATTTGTTAAGATCAACAATTCTTAATATGGGAGTAGTGGTCAATAAATGTTTTAGTTTCTCAAAAAAAAATTTGGCAGGTCTTGATCAACCTGAAGTCCCTTCCTTTCCTTTACAGGGAGGTAATAGGATAGTAAATTTGCGAAAATCCTTCGATAAAGCGATGGTAATACCCTGCGAGACCTATAAAGGATCCAATGTCTATGAAATTTTTGGGTACATGGCAATCCATTATAGTTTTCGTTTTTTCTAGATCAACAACTATACCTTCAGCCGAGATGACATGTCCTATATACTAGATCTAGTCTTTATAAAAGTCACACTTACTAAATTTAGCATATAGTTGATGTTATCTTAGCTCTTACACCACTCTCCCTAGATGTTCTTCATGCTCCTTAACACTTCTAGAATAAATGATAATGTCATATATAACTATTAAAACAAACTTATTCAAATATGGATGAAAAATACCATGCATAAGGCTCATAACAGTTGTTGGTGCATTGGTCAACCCAAAAGGAAACATGACAAATTCATAATGTTTGTAGAGTGTCCTAAAAGTTGTCTTACAAAAATATTCATATTTCACTCTAATTTGATGATATCCAGATAACAAATCGGTCTTGGAGAAAATTTTAGCACCCTTGAATTGATAAAAAAATATTATCAATTCGGGGGAGTGAGTACTTATTCTTAACGGTCAATTTGTTAATTTTCCTATAATCAATACAAAATCTTATAGTTTTGTCTATTTTCCTTACAAAAAATACTGGGGCTCCCCACGGTGACACACTAGGATGAATATATCCTTTTTTCGAGTAGTTCTTACAACTGCATCTTGATCTCTTTCATCTCAGGTATGCTCATGTGGTAGTGAGTTGTCAATACATGGGCTTCCCCATGAACTAGGTAAATTATAAAACTGAACTCCCGCTTTGGGGGTAGTCTTTGGATGTTTTTGAAAAATACATCCATAAAATATTGAATCGCGGGTATGTTCTCTAATGTGGTTATTTTTTCCTTGGAATTGATGTATCCCACCTTATCATCATAAATTTAAAACCCTTTCCTTATACATTTTTCCAATTGAGAGGTAGTGATGGAATGCAAGTTAGGTGCCTTTTTTAACTTCGTCAATTTCTTGTCTGAAACCATCTTATGTAAGATATATAATAGATTTCTCCTTTCCTTCTAGATATTCCATCCCAATTGACATATAATAGGATCGTAAAGGTTAAATATTTAAATTATTTTTAATTTGTTGATTTTATATATATATATATATATTCTTATGACAATATGATACCTTAGTGATCATTCTTCTCTTCATCCTAGTGGCTAGTTTCACTAGCCAAGGATGCTTAAATTTTTGGGTCTGAAGATGGAATTTTTCGACAATTTTAGGGCTAACATAGATTAAACTGGCCCTCATATCTACCAAAATAGACACTATTTGATCAAATAACTTACCTTCCAACTCTATCATAGTGGGTTGATAATCTACTTGACGATGTTCGAATACAACATTGATCCTGGGAATACTCCTCACTACCTCTCCAAATGTGGAAGCCTCATGTACATTGGCATCATGTTCAGGCCTGGCATGATGTGGACAACTCTTGTAGTAATGAGGTTCTTCGAAATCCCCTTTTTAAGGAACTAGTCAAGGTTGTTTTCTTCTAAATCACATCTATTGGAAAAATTTTGGTAATTTTGTTTTCTTCCAAATTGACTAGTTTTTCTTTTGTTAAAGGGGCTAGAGAAATCTCTTCATTTGAGGAAATATATCTCTTTTCACAAATGAACGGATTCGATTGACTTAGTAAATTGAGGGATGTGTACAAATCATATATTAATAGAAACATTTAGTCACCATTTCAATTTTTTATATATAAATATTTAGGTAGAAATATGTTAGATACTTGTAACTTATGAATGAAACAATATATTTTTCCGAGCGAAGAGGTCATATTTCATCAATTAGAAGGGAAAATACATTTTTTTGGGTGAGGAAAATATTTAACAATTGTCCATATGTAATATTATTCCTTTTTATATAAATCCTTTCCATATCAGAAGGTAATTTCTTCCAATAATTTTCTCGGGGATGATGCATATCATAAAAAATTTGGATTGTATTTTCTCGGTGAAGAGAAGCTCTCAATGATATTTTAGCATATGGTTTTACACGATTGAACCAATTATATCAATCACTGGATATTATTGAAAAATATGTGTTATCAAATTATTCCATGTGGTTATTTTCATTATCGAATAAGTCAATAATCAATGGATGAATTGGTATCTCATTCGAAACAAATGGTGGATTTTTCCTTCATCAATCAATAATTTCAATCTTTGTGAAATAGTATGGTCATCTAAAAGAAAGGGTTTGAATGTTTTGAAATTAACAATTAGAGTACCATTTAGACCCAACAACTTATTTAATAGTCGATAATTAATACTTTTGTTCTCATGAAAGAAAAAATAAAAAATCGAAATGAAAATATGGACTTATAATTGAACTTAAAAATTGCATCTAACTTTGAATTTAAGATCTTTACAATACTTTCAGAAATGGAGGAAAACTTTGAATACTATTTTTTTGGGCGAATTAAAGACCAAAATATTGAATCTCAATTAGCATTAGTATTAGTACATGATTCAACTTTATCGAACACTACTTCAAAATAGTTTATTTTACAAAAAAATTCAAATATTGCAGATAATATTTAGTCTAATTGAACCATTTGTACACACTCAAACTTAGATTAAATAATAGAATAGTTTAACTATTCTCTTTGATTTTTTTCCAACTTGATGAATGCTAGTCAATTGTATATTTCGTTACATTATTCAAAATTTCATTTTCTACCCAATTTGTTTGAATTTGATCTTTAAATTGCGACTAAACCTACTTATAAAATATAATCTATTGAATACATTTTCTCAATACCTGACAATGTTATACTAAATCGATTCATATAAATTCAAAGATTCAGTTCTATAATTACTAAATGGACTTCCTATCTCCAAGGGATTTTTGTAATCTATTTGGGTCAATGGTTTGTGGATTATCTAATCTAAATAATCATCCACATTATTAGTAATATTGAGTAGGACCCATAAATATTGATTCTTCAATTTATCTCTATGGTTGAAGGTTTGATCCTATCTCAACTATCCATTCTTGTTCAGTTCATATAATGGATTCAAGTGATAATTAATATCAAAATAAATTTGATCATGAACATGACTAGGCTTAGTTATTGATAGAGTACATTGATCTATCATTTCGAGAACAATTTTTTCATTTTCAATCCAAAATTGTTGTGCAATATGTATTGTCCTTTCCATTGATCATTATATATCTATGTATATATTTTTCTATATATGCACATATATGAAGTTTATCCTAATATATTTTATCTCACTAAAGACTTAACACACACATATATCATTTTTTCCACTAAAGACTTAGCATATAAATATTTTATTGACGGCTTGAAAATGAAATATTTTTACCCTATCTTATGTAGAATAATCCAATAGATTAATTGTTTTCTTACTATAATAATTTTAAAAAAATAAAAATTTATTTATTATTATTATTTTAAACCAGTCAAAATAAATGCTAGCATGATGAATCTAGGGTCCCTCACCTTGATGGTTTCATTCTTTGGTCTGGTTGGAATAAGAAATCCTCTAGGAGGGTTTTTGGTGGTATATCCTACTATATAAGGAACACTCTTTCCTCTCACATCTGACTTCATAAGATCGAAGCCTTCAACCACCAATAGGATCTTTCTTACAATATTCTATTTTTCTCCTATCAAATCTACATCCTATGAAAAGAAAAATTTGGATAAAAATTGTCCTTTCAATTCTTTAGAAGAATACATCTTCAAGTTGAGAAATGATGGTAATGTCCTTTTACTGGGAGAATTTAATGCTAGAAATTCTACTAGCCAAGTCGTTACATTAAGCAACAACTGTAACCCTCACCCCTTGTGGCTTTATGAAGATAGTAACTTAGCTAACAAATTCAAGAGAAAATATGAAGACATGATCGAGAACTTATTCAGTACCAAGCTCCTCAAAATTTTCAGTTCCCAGGACCTAATTATTTGTAATGGTATTAACAAGTGGCCCCTCTCTGGTCAGATGACATGTTTCCATGTGTTGGGTGGCACTGTCGTGGATTATGCAATTTATGAAATCCTCGTCCTCATCCATATTACATAATTTGAGCTTCTTAATGGATTCGATACTGACTTCAACCACAAATCTTTGTCTCTATCCCTCAATCTTTCTATGCATACCACCCACATGCAGGAGAACAAAAAAATAAAAAGACACATTCTCTTCGATAAAAGTAAAACCAACCTCTTCTTAAGGTCTTTAGAGAGGGATTTAGGCCCCGTGAATTATAATAATAACATTGATCAAATTTAGTACCATTTCAGTAATATCCTTAACAAAACCATTAGTCAGTTGTCTAATGTGATTTTATTTATGCAATCTAATAGAATTTCCAATCCATGGTATGACAAAGATTGCAAAATTTCCAAGAAAGCGATCAAAGATGCTCATAACGAAATCATTAAGCTACAGAATATCAATATATACAAAAATATCATCAACCGGAAAAAAGATATCATATATTAATAAAATACAGGATTATCTTCTCCACCTTTCTAAAGTCACTCCCAAAAGTTTTTGGCGGAATGTTCTTGTCCGTAAAACCAAATATAGCTATTCTATCCCCTTAGAAAACTTGGACAACTATCTTAAGAAGTTGTATGACTCTCCAGACACTATGGGCACCACCTTAATCACTCCAATTAAGGAGGATGTATTCTCTCTTGATGACATTGAGTCTGGTATTAATAAGCTCGCTAATGGGAAAGCTAAAGATATTGAAGGATAGCAAGCTTAGATCCTTAAAATCAGAATATTCTATCCTCATTCCTTATCTCCATAAGATTCTCAATTTAGTTGTAACGCATGGCTTCCCTCGGCTTTGGACGCAAAGCCTTATTGTACCTATATTTGAAAATGGGAAAAAGAGTGTTCCATACAACTACAGGACCATTATGGTTATCCATATCATGGCCAAGCGTTACAGGCTCATTTTGGAGAAGAAGCTAAGCCTTTGTCTTGAGATTGAGGGGAAAAGAGCTAAAGGACAAGCTTGTTTTAGGAGACATCACTCGAATATTGACCATCTGATCACTCTTAGAATCATTTTAGAGGAATGTAACAATAGTAAAGTCGATCCCTTTTGTTTCTTTGTTAACTTTAGGAAAGATTTCGACACTATTCCTAGAGATAAACTTTGGGAGAGACTTAAATAGATCATGGTCCCTCCTCAGCTGAGGATTTCTGTGGTCCGCCTCTACAAGACCATCACTGCCAAGCTTAAAACCAATGAGGGGTGGCCTAACGACATTAAATTCAATATTCAAGTTAAGCAAGGGTATCCCCTATCCCCTACCATTTTTGGCATATACATCGATAAGCTAGAGGAGTTTTTGGAATCTACGGGGTGCAAGGAGTTTTATACTAAGTCAGTTGATCTTTACATTTGGAGTAAAAATATTTTCCTCCTTGATACTCTTTTCACCCTTGCTGTCTTATATGGATGTGAAGTTTGGGGTTGCAGTATATCCAGAGAGTCGTGGAGGAAGATCGAAATGATTCGAAAGAAATTCATAACCTACAACCTTAAGATCAAGGGAAATACTCCCTATCATATCCTCTTGATTAAATTTGGTTTAGCCCCCATTGAAATTATGACTATGTTTAGATATCTGATGTATAAGAAGAAGCTTGAAAACATGGAATAAAAAAGGCTCCCTAAAATTGCTTCTAACTATATTCAAAACACTCAACTTCGTCTCAAGCATGGGTGGCATAAGGATGCCCAGTCCTGGCTCAACCATTAGGGAATTAAGGAGGAGGTCAGTATGGGAAGCAAAGATGATATCAAAAATACTATTACCTCCAAGTTTAAGTTCAAGTTGTGGGAGGATCAAGAGTTGGAGGGTAAAAGGAAGCTAAGATAGTATAAGGAAGTGATCAACCCCACCCTTGATAATTATAATTATCTCTCTGTGTTGTCCAACAATAAGAAAAAAATGAACATTGCTAAGATAAGAACTAATTCCCATGAGCTTCGGAGTGAGACTGAATGGTGTTCTATTCCCAAAACCCCTTGGAATGATAGAATCTATCAGATGTGTGATTCTAAGTAAGTGTAAGATGAAAATCACTTCCTTTCAGACTGCCTGATTCTTACTCATATTCGCTCTGAATTTCCTACCATCTACCACACTTCCAATCTTATTGACCTATTAAGCCAACCCACCTATAGCAATCTCAGAGCACTTATTTCCCTTCTCTTTGACCATAGAAACAAGATTTTAAATAATCAAACTTAAGATTGTTTCTCCTCTCTTATGATCCGATAGATAGCACTGGTCTTAGCATATGGTAACCATCATCATCATCAATATTATCTATATGAAATTCACATACCATTATTAAAAGTTTATAAAAAATAAATTTAAATAAATGATTTTTTTAAAAAAGGTTAAAAATTCTAATAAAACCACCTCACTTAAATTCGACTAAATATCCGTAAATGGGTTTCCGAGTCGCCCACAGGAGTTGGTCAATTCATAATAATTTCAAATTGTAAGGATGTAAATGAGGTTATCCAATTATATTTCCATGTTTGAACTTGAAAAGACGAGAGGTGAAGAAATATAAATTTGAACTTCAGTAACTTTGGAATTATGAAGATTCTTTTCTTAAAACTCCATAGTAACATTTAGGTTAAAAGTAGTAATTATTACATATTATCATAATATGAAAATTTAGCATGGTTAACTATTATTATATATGGTTAATTATGGTCAATTTGTTTTTATCATGGTCAACTTTAATCAATCATGGTCTATTAGTGTCATATAATATTACATTGTAATTTATTCAATGTCACATTGTTATATTACAAAACATGTGTTCAATACAAGGTTTATAATATTATTACCTTTTAATATTATTTTTGTAATATTAAAGTTTAATATTGCGTTTATAATTTGGTTTATAATTTTTAGTATTAGGGTTCATAATATTAATCTTATGGTTTCATATTAATCCCTTGGGTTTAAAATTATTTTTCACAGTTTATAATTCATTGAGTTTATAATTTTAATCCTTCAGATTTATTAATTTTTTAGATGTATATTATTAATTTGTTGGGTTTATAGTATTAATCCTAAGCTTTATAATATTAATCTTAGGAGTTATATTCCTAGGGTTTAATATTAACAGTAGAGTGTAATGTTATTCCTTTGAGTTTATAATCCAGAGGGTTTTTAATATTAATTCAATGGGTTACTTAATCCATGTGATTTATAATACTGATCCTAGAGTTCCTAAGATATATTATTATTCTTAATATTTTTAATATTAATCTTATGGTTTAATTTAAATATCTTTTATTTATAATCCATTGGGTTTATAATACAAATTCCTTAGATTTATTAATCTATTTGGTATATAATATTAATATCTTAGGTTTACAATATCAATTCATTTGGTTTATTAATAATTATTATAATGAATAACTATTAATATTATAAATCTAAAAATTATTATAATGAATAACTATTAATATTATTAATCTTGTAATGAATAATCTTTAATATAAATTTTTATATTATTTTTAATTATAAATTATTATTGTTATTGTTATTATTATTTTTTATTTTTTAAAAGTACATAATAATAATAATAATTATCTAATTTTAAGGTCACGGCCAAGTAAGTCACCAAATTGGTGCATGAGAACACTTGTTTGTGGGACAAGGGACCCACTTCCAACAATGATTTGACTGCTAAGTCTATCAAGGCATACTTACTCTACCCCTCCTCTCACATCTTAAGAAAAAACACATGTTCTTAACCATTAGGCCCACTCAATAATAATAAGAATGATAATATGTAATTTATAAATAACCAGCCTAGATCCATCTTAACTCTGGATCTATCAAGCGTCGAGAGGGATCAAATCTCTCAAGGCGAAAACCTCTTTTTTGAGTGCAAAACTTGAGGAAAGGTTTTCACCTCGAGAGATTTGATCCCTCTCGGTGCTTGATAGATCCGCAGTTAAGATGGATCTAGGCTGGTTTCAGTCGTGTACGACCAAGGAAAATCTATCGATAATATGAGGAACATATGCTTAGGAATATTGCTTCTGTGATCCATAAATTGTGAAAAAAATCTTACGGTAAAAATCACATCCAAATAAATTTGGTCGACGCGTTTCGAACCAGCCAGTGTGGTTCATCATCAGGACTTCAAATGATGAACCACACTGGCTTGTTCGAAATGCGTCGACCAAATTTATTTGGATGTGATTTTTACCGAAATAATTTTTTCACAACATATGCTTAATTTTATCAATAATATGTAAATACATCTAATATTAACATAACCATTTTAAATATGTTAAATATGTCTAAGATTCATTGAGTCATTTTAATTTTAAATTTGATTAGTTACCTCAGTTTGTTGAGATGATAAATATTGTAAGATAACTTTAAAGATGAAATAAAATTTTGAACGCAAAGTGACAATGTAATAATATTGAATGATATAAATTGTGAATAATAAGAATGTAGTCAATTACGAAGTCTTCATTGTGATCGATTTCAAACTATTTTCTTCTACTATTCTTATTTTCACCCATGTTAGTTTTGTCATATTTTCATATTGATTATTTGAAAAGGATAGTTGGAATTGTAAACCATTTAAATATTTAGCTCGAGCTATTGTAGTAAACATCATAGCTTGTCTCCCTTGCTCTCCAATATTAATAGGTTGAAATACTATAATGCAAAAATCAATGTACATTGTCAATAATTTTTTGTGCTTACACTGAAATCCTTGCACACACACTATTAATCCAATGACTTTAAAATTAATGTACCATCATACATCAAATTAGAAATCAACATATACACTAAAATCAATGCAACTAATGCAAGAAATCAAATAATAATAGAAAACAACATCTACACTAAAATCAATGCTTATAATGCAATTAATGAAATATGATTAGAAATCAACATCTACACTCAAATGAATGAGTCTAGTGCAAGTAGGAAAATAGGATTTAAAGCCAACATCTACACTGAAATCAATGCATCTAGTGCATGCAATCAAATAGGATTAGAAACCACCATCTACACTAAAATAAATGAATTTAGTGCAAGGAATCAAATAGGATTATAAATCATCTACATTTAAATCAATGCATTCAATGCAAGCAATCAAATATAATTATAAATCAACATCTACATTGAAATTAATGCATCTAGTACAAGCAATCAAATAAGATTAGAAATAACCATCTACACTGAAATCAAGGCATTTAGTGAAAGAAATCAAATAGGATTAGAAATCACCACCTACATTGAAATCAATCCATTCAGTGCAAGAAATCAAATAGGATTAAAAATAATCTACATTAAAATCAATTCATCTAGTGAAAGAAATCAAATATAACCAAAAATCAAAATATACATTAAAATTAATGCATCTAGTGAAATCAATCAAATAGGATTAGAAATCATCATCTACATTGAAATTAATGCATTTAGTGCAAGAAATCAAATAGGATTAGAAATCATCTACATTAAAATCAATCCATCTAGTGTAAGTAATGAAATATCATTAGAAATCAACATCTACACCAAAATCAATTCATCTAGTGCAAGAAATCAAATAGGATTAGAAATCACCATTTACACTGAAATCAATGCATCTACTGCAAGAAACCTTCTTCCCTATCTCCCCCATATATATCTATATATCCATCCATATCTCCTTCCTTTTCTCTTTATCTCACCCGACCATACACACACTCTCCCTCACTCCATATCTATCAATTTCCTTGTCACTCAATACTTCTCTCCATCTATCTTTTCTTCTCTTTACCTTACATCTATATCTATGTCTCACTCTATCTCTCTATATCAACTCCAAAACATAAACTCTCTTTCTCCAATCTATCCATCTATCTATCACTCCCTCCTCCTCCTCCTCTCTCTCTCTCTCTCGCTTCTATCTCTTTTCCTTCCTGCTACACTTTCTCCCTCTCTCTCCATGTTCTTTATCACTCCCTCTCTCTCTCTCTCTCCACCTTTCACCCTCTATGTATTTATTATTACCTCCCCCTCTCTCCCTCTCCATATTCATATCTCTTTCCCTACCTCTCTTGACCCTCTCTCTTCCTTTCTCTCCCCCCCCCCCTCTCTCTCTATCTTCACCTTCCAACTTTGTTACCATATGCCTCTCTCTGTCCTTCTCTCCCCCCTTCTCTCCATATCTCCTTATTTGTCTCTTTATCTCACCCCAAAACATACACACTCTCTCTTCATCTCTCCCTTGTCACTCCCCCTCTCTCTCCACTACTCACTCTCTATGTATTTATTCTTCCCTCCCTCTCTCCTCATCCAGCTCCATCTCTCAATCTTTCCCTCTCTCCCCCTCCAAATCCAAATTTCTATCCCTCCCTCTCTCCTCTCCTCTCTCCTCCTCTCTTTCAAGTCCCCTCTCCTTCCCTTCCTCTCTCTCCCTTTCTCTCCTACCTCCCTTTCTCTTCCCCCATCTCTCTCTCTCTCTCCATCTCTCAATCCCTCCCTCTCTCCCCCTCCAAACCCATATTTCTATCCCTCCCTCTCTCCTCCCCTCTCTCCTCCTCGCTTTCAAGTCCCCTCTCTTTTCCTTCCTCTCTCTCCCTTTATCTCCTACCTCCATTTATCTTCCCCCATCTCTCTCTCTCTCTCTCTCTCTCTCTCTCTCTCTCTCTCTGACAATCCTCTCTTCCCCCATCACTCTCTTCCTCTCTCTCATCATTCCTCTCTCGCCTCCTTCTATTTGACCCCCCAGCTATCTTTCTTTCTCTCTCTCTCTCTCTGTCCTCCAATCCTCTCTCTTCTCCCATCACTTTATCTCACTCTCCAACTATCTTACTATTTCTATCCCTTTATCCTTCTCTCCCCCCTTGTCTCCATCATGCCTCCTTTCTCCTTCTCTCCCCCCTTGTCTCCATCACTCCTATGTATCTTTATCCCACCCATAAGCATACACACTCTCTCTCCATCTCTCCCTTGTCACTCCCTCTCTATGTATTTCTTCTTCCTTTCCTCGCTCTGCCTCCAGCTCCATATCTCTATCCCTCCTTCTCTCCTCCTCCTCTCATCCTTTCTCTCCTACCTCCCTCTCCCTTCCCCCTTATTTCTCTCTCTCTCACTCTTTACCCTACAATCCTCTCTCCTTCTCCCTCCCTCTCTCCTTATCTCTCTCCCACCTCCATCTTTATGTCTCCCTCTCCCTCTCTTACCCTTCTCTAACTCTCTCACTCTTCTCACTCTCTCTCTCTTCATTCCTCTTCTCCCTTCTCCTTCAATTTATCTCCATATCTCCCTCGTCACTCCTCCTATTTCTCCACCTCTATCATATATCATGATATATTAATATATATTACACTATAATAAATTTAATATTGTATTAATCTAAACATATTAAATTTAATAATATTAATATTTTAATATTAATGTTAGGGTTAATAATGTTTTTTTTTGCATGGTATTAATAATAATTTGGTCCATGGTATTTGACCCTTATACTTCATATATAATTAGATCTTGATTTCTAATCGTATTTGATATATTTTTATTTATTTACCTTACCTCTTTATACCTCTTTTATATTTACTTATTTAACATACCTATTTTATAAATACATTATTTGGCCCATGGTATTTGCACATGGTATTATTAATAATTTGTCCCATGGTATTAATAATAATTTGTCCCATAGGCTTCACCTAAATAAAACCTGTTTTTGAGTTTTTGTAAATATAAAGTGGTTTATTGAGTAAATATAAAAATCAGTTTTATTTATTTACCATACCTCTAGTTTATTTATATTTATATTTATTTACCATACCTCCTGAGTAATATAAAAATCGGTTTTAGTTATTTACTATACCTATGGTTTATTTATATTTTTATGTATTTACCATATATTATTTATTTATCATATCTCTTTTTTGAGTTTTAGTAAACTCCATATTTTAAGTTTATATGGTTTAAATTTATTTTTAATAAATTTTTAATTGTTCATTTATATGTTTATGTAAGTTATTGTTCAAGCAGACATTTTTTTTGGCTTCCGACATACTTACACATCGGGGTCACACTGAGCTGTAGAATGCGCCTCTCAGCGCAATAATAGAATTATTACCTTTAATATCAATAAATAGAAAAAATGTAATTAATATACCTTTATTCTTATTAATCAATTATATTTATTAATATTGTTGTGTATTGATAGATATACACCTAACAGATACATTTATTAATGTAATTATTATATATTACCCATAGTATAAATGTGTAATTTCACCAAAACCTAATACTTTGATTTGGAAATCTAAGACCCATTGCATTTCACCAAAACCTGTACTTTGATTTGAAAATCTGAGGCCCATTGCTCCGAGATTATTCTCACCATACTGTAAATTCTTAGACAAATTAACTAGTAGCTGTTATAAATCTGTTGATTAACAACGAAAATGCGTGCATGAAAACAGAGTAATGGAGATTATATCATTGAAAGGGTTGTCCCACTACTGACATCATTTATATATTTCAGAAATACCCTAGAAGATTGAATGAATTTTGAAAAAACCGAAAGACTTTCAATGCAAAACCATAATTACAAAATAGAGTGAGGTTTTCTAATTAACGGGACATACTATAAGTGAAAATGGCAATGGCAATCCATTATTCAAACTTTAACGTTATGTCATCATAGACCATGAGTCATGCGCTTAGTATATATATATATATATAAAAGGGTAGTTGTAGAAATAGAGAATACATCAACTGAGAAAATTCAAGAAATAGATATTGCATCAACAGAGAAAATTCATATACCCCTTCCAGTTTTTCTCTTGAATCAACACTGACCATGTTATTCCATCTCACCATGTGCTTGAAAATGGCCAACTCTTTCTATTGGAAAATTTATTGTACTACTAACCATTAACCATTGGCCATGAAAACTTCATGCTTTGGCTCTCACAACTTGCCGCTGCTGATACGGATTTTTTTGCTTTCATTTCTTCTTCCATGGCCGATTTTGTTTTATCAGCAGTGGCAGCTTGAAAGATTATTTCTTCTTCAGCATTAGGAATGGGCGGCGCAGGACTCGAAGACGACACCGGCGCGCTACAGAAAGCAAAGGCTAGGGCTCTCCATGGGCGCTGGTTTCCTAATGTTGTTCGCTCATTAAATAAATAATAAGGGCCAGTAATTGTCTACATCAGAAAAAAGTAATGGTCCATGACTTAAGGCTCAGTGACTGTCTACTATTAACGAAAAGTATCGGAAGCTTCGTTCAGTGTGTCGGTCGCAAATTGCATTGCTAAAATCAATTCAATAACTTTTAATTCATCAAGTGGTCTACAGTAAATAGATTTAATTTTTGTGGAGCAAAATTTTGTTCATTTTCTAGAAGCTTTGTCCATTTCAAAACAATCTACATCACATCATTAATCATAATTAAAAAGAAAAAGAAAAAAAGAGTTTCTTGACTTATTTAACCCCTGTTCACATATAAAAATTCAAGATCCGAACTTATCTTTCAACTTAAAACAAACGACCACTTATCTTGAAGACATTCCACTTCAGCTTTCTTGAAGTGGGGTTGAAATTAAAAGAATTTTGCTCAACACGGACAGCATATGAGACTTTATTTATTCTTGGAACTTCATACAACTTTATTAATATTTGACTGGGACAGCATATGAGACTTCATTAATTCTTGGAACTTCATACAACTTTCAATAAGTTGCGTAAGATGTTAGCGTACTGCTACTGCCATCTGTTCTTTTTATCGAATTCATTTACGAACATAAGAAGGTGCTTGCTGTAATTATGAACAGCTCATAGCAGAAGATCGGAATGAATACTGTAATATTTTTTGAAAATGGCAGAGTATGTTTTGAAATGAGGTTTTCAAAATTTTAGTTTAATTAGCAGTAATTATTGTGTGAATGATAAGAATTTAATTTCTATAAAATATTAGTATATACAAATAAGATGCTATGATTTATTTCATTTATTTTCACATTTTTTATTAAATTTATTAATTAAAAAAAGTGTCATCAATAAAATCATATGAATTGAATTATGATTTTTCCAACATGTGATATTGACTTATGGTATTGTAACAAAATTTTAAGAACTTCCATAATAAACTTATGTCAATTACTATAATTAAAAACTTTGTTTTATATCTTTTAAATATAATCTATCTCTAATAATAATAATAATAAATTAAAACATAAAAATAATTAAATAAATTAATTTGTATTTTTTTCAAAAATTATTATTATTAATTATAAAAGAATTAAAATTTAAATAAGATATATATACCATTTTAAAAAGCAAATAACAACCATAAAAAAAAATATAAAATATAAAAATATAAAAATTTATAAATTCATTATTTTTGTTTTTAATTATTAATATTATTAATTTAAAAAAAAAAATGAAATATAAATACCATTTAAAAAGAAATAACAGCAAGATAAAATTAATAATTAAATTAATTATTTTATTATGTTATTATTATTATTATTATGAATTATAAAGAGAATTAAAATATAAGTCAAATATATACACATTTAAAAAAAACATGAAATAAGAAAGTTTTTAATAAGGAGATCCATTCCACTTTATCTCTAGAATTTTAATCTTTAAATAGGTTTTCTTACAATACCATAAACTAATACCATGATCAGTATCAATGAGATAGAGAGATTAAATCTCTATTATCTACCCACTAGTGTAGAGCAGTCGGTGATGGGATACACTGTTAAGGCACTCCCTATGCAAGGTCACTAGTTTGAAACCCATGCGTGATTAAGATTAGTCTAAACTACAAAAAAAAAACACATTATATATATATATATATATATTAGGATCTCCAAAAAACGCAAACTCCAGCGTAATGGTAATGCTCGGCTAGGGACCTGTTCAGTGCTGGTCCAGGAAGCACGCTAGCAGGGAATCAGAGAGATCAAAGTATTGAGGGTAGCATGGCAGTAGCCTCGGGAGGGGGGGCCGACTCCCTCCTATCGGAATATAACTACTGCAGAACAGAGTAGCAAACCCTCAAATTCGCAAGGGGGGGAAAATCAGAAAGGCGGACTAGTGCTTGGTGTTGAGTGGCAAGAAAAAACCAGGGGACAATGCCTGCCTCAGGCATTGAAGAAGCCCAGATTTGTAATTCCACCGAATAAATTGGATGAATATAGAGGATATATGAAAGACCATGCACTCATTTGCAAATTCATTGGCGTATGGTCAACCCAAAAGGACTTATTGAAATGGATTCAAGAAAAATGGCAACCAAAAGGACATATTGATCTAAAATTTGGACCACGAGGATTCTTTACAGTCATCTTCACAAATCTTTTGGATAAAGAACAAATATTTGAGGGAGGGTCATATTTTTACAACAATGCTAGACTCTTCCTTAGGAAATGGGAAGAATGTTATAAACTCGATGAAGAACAATTTCTGGTTGCACCTGTATGGATAAGACTATTCATTCTGCCAATGGATTTCTGGGATCTAGATATTCTAGAAGGAATAGGTAATTCCTTAGGGAGCTTTGTGAAAATTGCTGAAACAACTTGCGGTGGTAGGCACACTTCCTTTGCTCGCATCTGCATGTATATGAACATTTCTGAACCACTTCCAGAATCAATAGAACTTGAATATGAAGGAAATATTTGGCAGCAAACCCTTAATTATGAATATATCCCATTTCGCTGCCGACGGTGCCATGAGTATGGCCACCTCTACAAAACCTGTCCTCAGAATATCCCAAAAAATAAAGGAGGAAAACCACCAATAAGCAACGAAGCACTCCAAGAAAAAGATGATGGATTTGTAATTGTCAGCAACAAACAAAAGAATAGCAAGCAACAAGTGAGTCCGACTAGTGCCCTAAAAAAAAAGAGTAGCCAAAATCGATATGAGAATCTGCAAGAAGAATGGAAAACATCTAAAGATATGGAAGAAACTCCAATCCTAATTTAGGAAACGGTGCAACAGAAAACACTGGAAATAAAATGGAAAGCACCCCAAGAACAATAAGAAATTGAGGAAATAACAGAAGTGGACCAAACGCCAATGGAAATAGAACAACAGAAACAGGATTTAAGTGCAGAAGAACAGGTACTGAAATGTCTATTGCATGTGTGAAGGAAATTGGACGATAGATTTATCCTAGAAGATCAAAAGAAGCTATATAAAGAAACATTCGAGCATTACCTGACTACTCATGCCAGAAAAAAGTAAGTACCCTAGAGACCATTTCCGCTAAAGAATCAAATACTCAAATAAAACCAGGAAAGAAAAAAGAAAGAAGAACTTTGCATGATTCAATCCAATTATTGGGATAAATTTTAGTAAATACTGTAAAGATAATACCGTTAACAACTGTATTCCAACAAACTCCAAAAGTTTACCAATGAAAGTACTATCCTGGAATATAAGAGGACTAAACAGTCAAGGCAAGTAGAGATATTTGAAAGAGAAGTTAAAAGTTGAAAAACCACAAGTTATGTTAATTCAAGAAACAAAAGTCTCTACTCAAAAGCTAGCTACCATATTAGAGTCATTTAAACCACATTATGAAGTCATGGCCAATGATGCCCGAGGAATAGCAGGAGGTATTGCCATATTATGGAACCCTGCTAAAGTAACATCAGATGGTTGGATAGTCTTATCATGCAGCCTCACTGGATGCTTTAGACAAGTGGGAACTAAGGAACATTTAATGGTTTTGACAGTTTATGGCCCTCATATCCAAGGAGAATGAGAAGCATTTTTAAATAGCATCAAAACTCTACGATCTTTGCATGAAGATAAATATTGGCTAATAAGTGGAGATTTTAATATGATTTTGAATCTCACGAAAAAGAAAGGCGGAATAAGAAGAGAAGAACTAGAAATGGAGTCATTCAAGGACCTCCTTACGTACCTCAAATTAGTATATATACCAACTGTAAATGGTGTATTTACTTGGAACAATTGGAGAGGGGAGACACACCAAATAGCATCCAAATTAGATAGATTTGTAGTCTCACAGGAATTGGTCAGCTTAGATGTTTACTATGAAGCTGCAATTATACCTTCTTTAGGGTCATACCATTGGCCAATAAGTTTGGGAATTGATATAAAAGAAGGCCCAAAGAATCGACCATTCCGATTTGAATTATTTTGGTTAAGGGATCCAGCATCTCCGAAAAAAGAAAAGCAATGGTGGGAATCCACAATCATTCAGGGAAGGAACATAATACATTTGTTTAAGTTGCGGTTGAGAAATTTAAAAAATAAATTAAAAATTGGAACAAAACTGAATTTGGAAAAATTCATTCAACTATGCACCGACTGCAAGAAAACATGAAACAAAATCAAGAACTGATGATTTTACAAGGACGTATAGAAGCACTTTCCGTAGAAGAAGGGAATATTTTGAGTCAACAGGAGGAGCGAAGGAAGCAGGAAGAAATATTATGGAAACAAAAATCATGGGTGTAGTGGCTTAAAGAAGGCAAAAAAAATACAAACTTTTTCCATAAATCTTTGATACAAAGAAGGCAACATAATAGGATTTTTTCATTGAAGGATGCAAATCGAAATCGAATCTATCAACACACAGAAATGGAAGCATTGCTAGTAAATCATTTCAAGGACATGCTTATTGAACCAGATCTCAATAGAGAAGCAGCTATACATAGAATAACTCGTCACATTCCTTCCAAGGTCAGCAGAGATCATAACTTAGCTTTAATGAGAGAAATGACCTTGGAGGAGGTGGAAGAGGTGGTGAAAAATCTCCCAAAAAACAAGGTCCCGGGGCCTGATGGTTTTATGACATAATTTTATCAAACAACTTGGCCTTTTATGGGAAAGGAGATTTGGGAGATGGTTGAAGAATCTAGGCAATCAAGGAATCTGTACTCAACATTAGATTTAATGCTCATCTCACTCATCCCAAAACAAGATAATACCGATACTCCTATGGGGTTCAGAGCTATAGCATTATGTAATGTACTTTACAAGATCCTTTCAAAGATTATGGTTAACCGGCTAAAACCAATTCTCCTCAACATTATATCCCCTAAGAAAACAAGATTTGTGAATGGAAGACAAATATTGGATGGGATAGTTACAGTACAGGAAGCAATGCATTCTCTCTAAACTCAAAAAATTAAAGGTATGTTGATCAAATTGGATCTCTCAAAAGCCTATGATCGTCTAAACTAGTCTTACATGAAGGCAGTTCTCTTTGCTTTTGGATTTGATTCAATATGGATACAATGGTTGATGTCATGTATTTCTTCCCCAAACTTCTCCATTTTTCTTAATGGAGCCCCATCCCAGCCTTTTAATGTAACTAGAGGACTACGTCAAGGAGACTCTATTTCACCATTCATGTTCATCATTAAAGCTCAAATAGCTTTAATGATATAACTATTTCATGGGAATAATTTCATGAGAAATTCAAATCTTGATACCTTAGTGAGAGGCATTATGATGAAAAAACAAATAAAAAGGTATTAGATTAAGTGGGGACAACTCACTATCGATGAATTTGTGACTAAATTCATAAATTTACTTCATTATGTGCCTTACATCAGAGAAGAAAAGGCCAAAGTATAATGATTTCTGAACTGTCTTACCATCATATACAAAGAAATAATTGAAATTGACAATTATAATACTATGATAGAGGTTGTTCTAAAAGTACGATTGTGGTATAAGTAATTAAAAGAGAGGACCGATAAATCGAAAAAGTAGTAGAAGCAGGAGAGGGGGAAGGTGACAGCAAGCACGAAAAGATCAAAGATGGACAAATAAATATTAATCAGCAATGATTGAAATTGAAGGTATAAATTCTGGCCAATATTTGTCTTTTTTACTTGATTCGGTAATAGAATTAAGTTATATCAACCTTAAGATAGTGGGAAAAAGTAGTTTAAAAATAGAAAAATTTTAATACTATTGGCTGGTGTAGATAGCTAGAGGAACAAAGAGGAAAGTCACTCATAACCTAACCAAAATAATTTTAAAATTAAATTCATATGGTACAATGTTCCAATAAAACATATTTCCTTTAAATTCGTATGATCTTCTAGTTGGAATGGATTGGATGGAACAACATAAAGCTATAGTGAATTGCTTAGGAAGAAAAATAGGTACTTACACTGAGGACGTAGGAAAATTTCATATAGTTAATGAGGAAAACAAAACTCGTAACCATTAGACAACCAACATAAATAAGTATGTTGAAGACTTATCTGTAATCAAGAAATTGAGGAATGTAATTTTAGAAGAAATGCAAGGATGTATAGATTGAATACTCTTGAACGATAAGAAATGAAACTCCACTTACAAAAGTTGTTAGATAAGGGTTACCATAAACCAAGTGTCCCTCCGAAGGAAGTGCTAATGTTGATGTTAAAAAGAAGGAATACATCTATAAGACAACCTTATGAACTAGATAAGAACATTGTGAGGTTGAAATTTTAACCTTTGGACCTACAAACACCTTGCTACATTCCTACATTCATGTACTTAATTAAAATAATCTACATAAACAATTGGACAAGTTTGTATTAGTTCATAGAAGATATTTTGGTATGCTCCAATAATGAAGAAGAACAATAAAAGCATCGTAGCATAGTGTTGAAAATATATTAGAAAATTATATATTACAGAGCAATCCAACACATAAAATATGTGGAAACACAAACACAAAAATCATATAAAACCAGAGAGACACATATATACGTGGTTCACCCAATTTGGGCTATGTCCACCCCGAACAACCACTCCTTCCTTTCTATTATCAAACAAAATTAAGAGACACAACCTACATCATATCTGTTGTAATATCCTATGTTTTCTCTCATAGTCTCCCTTTATGTTTTTCACTCTGACAAAAAAAATACAATACGCAGCCCCAATACAATACCCTCATACAAAATGAGGGGTCACCTTCTAGGGAAAAAATTCCTAAATTAAACATAACTTCTACTGTCAGATTATTCATCTAATGAATGGCTCAGATTGACTAGAAATTATAATACTTTTACAAGGCAATTTTACATCTGTTTTAGCTTTCAGGGGTAACGCCCCCGAAACCTCCCACCAAGGGGGGCTCCATAAAGTCACAACTGCATACCCTAGACCCCCCAGGCAGTGTTTAAACAACAGGTGGCATTGTCGCCCCATTAAGAATAGAATTCCAATGCGGTGATACATCTAAATAGAAAGATAATCAGGCTCCACATCCAACGATCTCCTGCTTGTAAACTGATTATGGAAACTCCTCTGCTGCTTCATTTGTTGGAAAATTACTCCACTTTGGACCTCGCTATTTCTCACCTTCATCATCATACTTGAAGACCAATTGA
This sequence comes from Pinus albicaulis, assembly GCA_034641835.2. Classification (NCBI taxonomy): domain Eukaryota; kingdom Viridiplantae; phylum Streptophyta; class Pinopsida; order Pinales; family Pinaceae; genus Pinus; species Pinus albicaulis. Next base: position 1,555,670,863 of record CM076578.1, read on the forward strand.
AACTAATCGTAATCTTAGTTTAGCCCCAGTTTCAAATTTTTTTAGCATATATGTAGGATTCTGGCTAGTGTGTACCTTTTCTAGCTTCAATTGTCTATCTTCCAACACTGACCGTATGAAATGGTACTTGAGTTGTATGTGTTTAGTCTTGGAATGAAATTTTGAGTTCTTTGCAAGGTGAATGACACTTTGGCTGTCAGTGTATAACATGCCGATCTCATGTTTCTTACCCAATTCATCCATAAACCTTTGTAACCAAATCATTTATTTACTAGCCTCTATAGTAGCAACATACTATGCTTTTGTTGTTGAAAGTGCAACAACACTTTGAATTTTTGAAACGCAACTGAAAGTTGTTCCACCTATAGTAAATACATACCCTGTAGTGCTCCTCATGTTATTTCTATCACCTGCCATATTTGCATCAACGTATCCCTGTAGAGAAATGTTTGAACCACCAAATCATAATTCTTAATTTGTGGTACATCTCAAATATCTGAGAATCCATTTCACTACCATCCAATTTTATTTTCCTTGATTGTTCATGTACCTTCTTACAACTCCCATTGCATGTAAAATATTAGGCCTTATGCAGACCATTGCATACATTAAGCTTCCAACTGTTGATGCATATGTAACTCTAGACATATAATCCATTCCTTCTTGGGTCTTGGGGCACATCTCCTTACTAAGTTGAAATGGCTAGAAAAATGTGTACTAACTGGTTTTTCATTCTGCATATTAAATCTTTTCAACACCTTTTGTAATTACTGACTTTGACACAATGTTAGTTTGTGATTTTTCCTATCTCTAGTTATTCTCATACCAAGGATTTGTTTTGCAGCTCCCAAATCCTTAATTGCAAATGAATTTGCCAATTTTCTTTTAAGCGCATTTATTTCCTACATGTTAGACCCTGCAACAAGCATGTCATATATAACAATAACAATATAATATAGCTACCATTATTTTTCCTTTTCAAATAAACACAATGATCAGAGTGAGATCTTGTTCAGACATAAACCTGTCAAATTTTGGATACCATTTCCTTGGAGCCTGTTTTAAGCCATATAAGCTCTTTTTTAACCTGCACACTAATTTATCCTTCCCTTTGACCTCATATCCTTGTGGTTGCTGCATATATATCTCTTCCTCCAAATATACATTGAGAAATTATGTCTTTACTTCTAAATTTTCAAGATGCAAATCTTACGCTGCTACAAGAATTAAAATATCTTTGATTGAAGCCATCTTCATAATAGGAGAAAATATTTCATAAAAATTAATACCTTTCTTCTGTGAAAACCCCTTCACCACAATTCTAGCTTTTTACCTTTGTTTTCCTCCATATTCTTCCTTCAACCTGTAAACCCATTTATTCTGCAATGTTGTTTTACCTATAGGAAACTTGACTAAGTCCCAAGTCTAGTTATGTATTAAGGATTCCATCTCTTCTTTCATGGCTATCTCTCACTTATTCCTAGTTTCGACTTGCATTTCTTCTTCATAGCATTCAATTTCACCAGAATGAGAGAACAATAAATAATATAATGAAGTAGAGTATCGTTTAGGTGGTCTACTTATCCTGGTAGATTTTCTGACACCATTTTTAGGTGTTTTAGGCACCTTTTGTTGTTGTGGTATTTGTTGTTGTTGTGGTTGTTGATTATTATTATTTTCAGGCACCTTTACCTTTTCTGTGATCTCATCAAGAACTGTGTATTATTATTTTTCTTTTTCTTGTTTCTTTTCTCACAATTGATTCTATACAAGACCTTTTCATTGAACATTGCATCTCTTCTCCTAATGATTTTGTGATTTTCTTAATCATATAAGAAATAACCAAAATCATTAACACCATATCCAATAAAGGTACATTTATTTTATTTTTCCTCAAGCTTTGTTCTATTTTATTTATTTAATTATAAATTATTATTATTATTTAATCTAATTAATCTATTAACTAATTCAGTCCTTTTTACTTTACTTTATTCTATTCATTCTCCCCATTTTATTTTTATTTATTTATTAAATTATAATTCCTAACCATCCATATTTCTTTATATATTAACCCATTAAAAAAAATATTTAATTAATTAAAATTCTAATTCTTAATTAACTAACTTGTTAGTTCCCAAATCCACCTCAGGCTTAAATAAGGCAGAAGAAGTACAACACCAAACCACGCTCAGCCGCGTAGCTAGCCCTACGAGGATAGGAGAGAGCTCTCTCCGGGTCAATCTCAATGAAAATATTCAAAAGGGCTTGAGATGACTAAAACAACAACTGATCTTAGGCTAGATAAACAAATAAGAGGGTTTGATTTTTTATTTTTAGGGGTTTTTTGTTGAAAAAAGGGAAAAACAATTTTGGGCTTGGGGATGAGGCCAAATTCTTGCAGAGTTCAAGTTGGGGCGAGGTAGGCAGCGGCTTTTATGTATTAGATCGAATGAATGGATTGAAAAGACTACTGAGGAGCTGAAGAGGGCAAGAGAGTGCAAGGATCATCTTCAAACTGATGAAGAACATAAAAAACTAAACAAAAGCTTAAGGCAGAGCACTAGCAAATCAATGAATTCTACCTCAATTACTCATTTGTTTAATTCAAAAGCATAGAGAAGGGAAATGGCATACATATAACATTAATAAAACTTACAATAACATGAGAAGAACATCATCAAAACTCCGAAGCCACAAGGATCCCAACAAGTGCTGCAAAACTCTGGTCTTTCCTTTGCCAAAATCTGAAATGAATGTACAATGAGGTGCCAAACTTTTCCCAAGTATCCAACCCTGAAAATGTCTTAGAAAATACAATATATAGACCATCCTAACCCCTTCCCATGCCTCTAGGGGTCGAGCTCATCCTTCTAGGAGTTGTTTCAACCAATTCTAAACATGGAGCTAAAATCTAGGCAACCAAACAACTTGCCTCTATATGCTAGGAAACTGATCCATTCACTTAATTTTCACTTTTTAGTGAATGAATCCTCTAGAACACGTAAAAACATGCCAAATTTACATCATGGTTACCAAATTACATCAAGACAGATCAATCATCACATGAAAAAGTAAAACTAGTCAAAACTGGGCATATTTCTGAGCTGAAGAGTGAAAATGAGGCAAAATTTCTCTCTGCGCCGCGCTCAAAAAGTCAATGCGTCGCTCCATTTTGACCCTATTTTTGGGGCACTTCTCGAAATCTAAATTGAGCTCATGATAGCTCGTTGGAAATCCCTGGATGTCTGCTATCCTACCCAAGTGGAATTTTCCAATTTGGATGTCATTTTCCCTCCAAAACTGCAATCTCCCAAGACTGGTTCCTGCTGATGCAAAAAGTGGCAGAAAGGCCATTGTCAAGATGTTTTTGGCCCTTTAGGCAGCCCAGAATTTGATGAAATGCTTCGACCATTCCTGAACATACATAATGTATCATGAGAAACCCAAAAATGCAAATTTTTCCTCCAGAAGATATCCCAAACGTAAGCACGCGTCGGGTGGCGCGACGCATCAGGCGGAAAAACCTGTTTTGCAACCAAAATTTTCAAAATGACAAAATCTTCTCCAAATTTGCTAAAATTTGGAGTGAAGGTCTCCCATCATGTCTCATGCTCAGCCAAGGAAGCTTCGGCCAAGATTCAGATCAGATCCGGCCTTTTCCGACGTTTTAGTGCTCTTCTCAACCTCGCCTTCAAGATCTTCATTTTTGCTCTGAAAACGTGTGTGCGGGCCCAATAGTGATACTTCATATGTCTGAGCATGTCTTTGTCCCTATTGGCCTTCGCCAAGAGCTTCTCCAGATGAATTTTGACGTGCGTAAGGCAAGTCTCTCGCTCAACTGGTGTCATGTAACCTGGTCTCTTTCGGGCCAATTCTCGGTCTTCATGGATTTGCCGCAACTCTATGAGTGTCTGCTGATCCTCCAGTTGTTTATTCTGCTGCTCCAAGTAATTTATAACCCACCGAGCTCTCTGCAATTTCCCGGTTAGTGTGTCGATCTCAGCTTTCTTCTCCTGGATTATCTCTTTCAGTTTTGAGCTGGGAGAGCTCGCATCAACATCGATGAGTATAAAATCAGTGTCTTGCCCTTCTGAAGGGCCCTCATCGTGCATAGGCTTCTTGCCTCTGTCCTGTACCTGTGCTGATGTAGAAGGCGAGACCCCTTCCACGCCATGTGGAGATAGTACTCGCGCTCGCTATGAAGATAACGAGACCCGTTCCACCAAAATTTTCAAAATGACAAAATCTTCTCCAAATTTGCTAAAATTTGGAGTGAAGGTCTCCCATCATGTCTCATGCTCAGCCAAGGAAGCTTCGGCCAAGATTCAGATCAGATCCGGCCTTTTCCGACGTTTTAGTGCTCTTCTCAACCTCGCCTTCAAGATCTTCATTTTTGCTCTGAAAACGTGTGTGCGGGCCCAATAGTGATACTTCATATGTCTGAGCATGTCTTTGTCCCTATTGGCCTTCGCCAAGAGCTTCTCCAGATGAATTTTGACGTGCGTAAGGCAAGTCTCTCGCTCAACTGGTGTCATGTAACCTGGTCTCTTTCGGGCCAATTCTCGGTCTTCATGGATTTGCCGCAACTCTATGAGTGTCTGCTGATCCTCCAGTTGTTTATTCTGCTGCTCCAAGTAATTTATAACCCACCGAGCTCTCTGCAATTTCCCGGTTAGTGTGTCGATCTCAGCTTTCTTCTCCTGGATTATCTCTTTCAGTTTTGAGCTGGGAGAGCTCGCATCAACATCGATGAGTATAAAATCAGTGTCTTGCCCTTCTGAAGGGCCCTCATCGTGCATAGGCTTCTTGCCTCTGTCCTGTACCTGTGCTGATGTAGAAGGCGAGACCCCTTCCACGCCATGTGGAGATAGTACTCGCGCTGCTGATGAAGATAACGAGACCCCTTCCACCCCTGGTGGAGATAGTACTCATCGTGCTGCTGCAAATAAGGCTCTGTGGCCTCTCTGATATGTACACACACTGGAGCACTAATAGGCTCAGTCTCAGGAACCTCAAACTGATGTGAAGGCTCTGCCTCATCACGAACAATCTCTGGAGGAGGCTGGGGGGCTGCAAAGAAGTCACGAGAGATGAACTCGTCCCATGTGATGCCCTGCAATCCAAGATGATGTACTACGATGATTTTGATGAGCGCGTAGTGATAAATTTTGGTATGCTGCTGCTCCGGAGTCTTATTCTGCACAAGGGTAGTCATACGCTCTATGTTTCAGCACATGAAGTATGGAACATTCATCATTCGCACTCTCATGAAATGCATCAAAAGTCTGATATGATATGCATAAAGGCGCGAGAATCTACCCTCACAGCTGAAATATCTAATGATGAGCTTCATTAATGGCGCATAGGACTCCTTTAGAAACCGGAACAGGAAAACTCTGCTCAACTGCCTCAAATATCCCAGCCTGATGTAAGGCTCATAATACGCTCTATCCAGCTATTGTCTCTTATTCCACTCCTCACCAATGTTCGGTATCCCGGTCGCATCAGAAATGGTCCCTGGTGTCAAAGTGAAGTTCACTCCAGCAAGATTTACATGACCATCACGCAAATGTAGGACAAATAAGCGAACCAACTTCGGATGGTGCTGAATCTGAGATATCATCTTGCAATACCGAAAACATGAATGTTGCTGAAAGCATGTCATTGCAAGCGGGCATGCCTGCAATTGAGCCGAAGAAGTGGGCTCCTTCCTGACGTGCCTGCCACTCTTATGAGACCTCCTCGGTACATTTAGCTCTGTGCTTGAATCACTGTCCTGCTCATATCCCTGCTCATATGATGAATTTGTTTCTGACATGGTGCTGAAAACAAGGTGTTTGACAAATATATGTTGATATATGTATGGTGAAAACAAGAGTTTTGGTGTATGCTTTAATGCCAATATGTGCCACATATAATAAGGTGCTATGAAGAAATATCACAGTGGGAAAAGGACTGTCAAATGAGATATAAGTGTGAGGACAGTCACTGTTTGGGGAATTTAGGGATTTGGGGATTTATAAGTAATAGGAATGGGTGATAGTGATGGGGGGGTAGTTTAGGAACAAAATTTAATGAAATGGAAACATATAAGTGCAGTCAAAGACATAAAGGCCACCCTTGAATCTTGTGGAAATTACGATTTTATCAATGAAGGGAAATGGTGACAAGTGATAGGGTTTGGGGATTCCAAAACATTGGGACAAAGGGTAGAGGGATATGGTACAATGGGTATAGGAGAAGGGATCGTGATATAATAATGTGACAGTGATAGCAGTGACAGCAATGATAACAATGACAAGAGCACAAATGACAATAGAATGAGAGTTTAAGCACCAACGTTTCAAGTTTTAACCACCTCTTTCAAACCCTAAGAGCAAATTTTGATAGGGATATAGGGTTACATTTCACCATTTCAATTCTTTGATGTCTTCGCTCCTAAACCACAGCACCATAGCTGAAACTCATTAAACCGGCTTTGATAAACTTACTTGGTGAAATTTGAGCTGAAACAAATCGAATTTTCATAGCGCGAAAGTGATTTGGCCTTTGGGGCTCTATGCGCCGCGCGCAATGGGTGCGTCGCGCCCTTAGGAATTTTCACTGCGTCTTCCGGCTCTATGCGCCGTGTCGCGCCTATGCACCGCGCCTATGCCCAATGCGCCGCGCGCAACTTAACACACAGTCAGCCTCTCTCAAAACACAGTTTGGTCTCTCAACTTCCAACTTCGACTTCTCCCTTGGATTTTCTGAATGCCTCTTGATGCAAATGAATAAATAACTTTGAGAAATATCTTGAAAAGAGATGGTTTTAATTTTTTCTTCTCAAAACCCATTTTGTAATTTTTTTTACCTTGGCACTTTTTCATTTAATACAACTTTTGTCTTTTTGTTTCCTCATGACTTTCTGAGCTTCGAATGATGAAATTGGTTGATTTCTTGCAGGGATGTTGGCATCGATCCTTGGCAAAGGATGACCAGAGTTTGCATGGTGAAGTACATCATGGTGATAAGATACATTTTATTACAAAAATAAATTTTGACAATTTCTTATTCAAAACAGAGTTTTGAACAAGAAATGTCCTTGAGCATGTTTGATGATAAAAATTTTGAACTGAAAACTTATTGAAAACCTCCTCATGGCCTGCGAGCATTTTTCAAAATTTCGAAAGACCAAACCCTAGACCTAGAAACTAAACTGACTCTTTTTGACCAAAACAGCATCTAGGACTGTAGATGACATGAACTGAACTTTGATGAATTTTGAGAAGATTTGACCAAATCAGTAGGTACAAGCATGAGGGAAAATGAATGAGCAAAACCTTTCTGTCAGACAATGGCATGCCCCTAACGGAATGCAGATGAATGAGCGGAATGAGACACCTAAACAATGAAATGCAATAAGAGAAATGATCTCTGACGGAGGGCTGTAAAGACCGACTCTAACATTGGCTCCAATGGGGATGGTAGCTCCTTGGAGGTGCCAAGAACGGCAGATCTTTGGGAGAGCAGACCAGTGCCTTCATCCATTGGGCTATGGATGGTCAAACAACTGCAAACCCAAAACAACTCATACCAATCCCAAAACATATACATACTGCAACCTATACATAAACCAATACCGGAAACTGAAATGTTGCCTTTGACAGCTTATTTATTTACAAATCTACCCTAATTTGCTGCGAAACCAATAGATCAAGTAACACTGTAATTCCAGATCAACCAATCAAGTAACTGTGACAAAGATGCTGCTTGAAAGTGCTTCAACCAGGACACAAATGTAAATTTTGACAGGCATACATGCACATAATGAGTCTGGTTATGTAAAAGAAAATTTGAGCTATCATTCAAACTGAAAAAAATTTCCATCTACGTTGCAATAGGATCGCAAAAACCAGACTCTGTTTGCTGCCCCAACTCCAAAATACATGCTTCCAGTTGCAAACTATCAATGCAAACATCCACGGGCAGCTCTATTGTTTCTTGTTTTGAAGGAGGGAGAGTTTCCAAGAACTTTTTGGGATCTTGGAATTCATATGATTGGATCTGATCATTTAAATATTGAATCTCCTTCTCAAACTTTTCAACAACTAACTCAAAGAAACCAGTTTTAGCTTCCAGAGGAAACTTTGGAGATCTCAAAAATTGAAGCACGACAATGAAAAATACTTCATCAATTTCAATATCCACTAACTAATCTCTAACTTCTTTTAAAAATTCACAAAGCGCAGGGTTTGCCACATACCCTACCATTTTATTTTAGTGCATGAAAGGATCAGTGAGCACTGGAATCTCTGGATTGAGTTGGAGTCACCAGGTGAATGTTTCAAACTTCATATGTGTCTGACTGTTGTCCACCATCAACAATCAGATCTGAACTTGATACATGTTACTAAGGAAACCAGATGTTCAGTTCATAAACTAGACCGGAGATTGACTGAAGTAGCATTCATCTACTTTCGCTAATGCAAAGCAAGAGAATTTCAAAGGCTACCTGGCTAACTTCAGGCTCCGTATGTAGTTTATAAAGAAAACAACAAACTTTTCGTCCCCAGTATGGTTGCCACTATGTTAGTTCCCAAATCCACCTCAGGCTGAAATAAGGCAGAAGAAGGACAACACCAAACCACGCTCAGCCTCGTAGCTAGCCCTACGAGGAAAGCAGAGGGCTCTCTCCGGGTCAATCTCAATGAAAATATTCAAAAGGGCTTGAGAATACTAAAACAACAACTGATCTTAGGCTAGATAAACAAATAAGAGGGTTTGATTTTTTATTTTTAGGGGTTTTTTGTTGAAAAAAGGGAAAAACAATTTTGGGCTTGGGGATGAGGCCAAATTCTTGCAAAGTTCAAGCTGGGGCGAGGTAGGCAGTGGATTTGATGTCTTAGATCGAATGAATGGATTGAAAAGACTTCTAAGGAGCTGAAGAGGGCAATAGAGTGCAAGGATCCTCTTCAAACTGATGAAGAACATAAAAAACTAAACAAAAGCTTAAGGTAGAGCACCAGCAAATCAATGAATTCTACCTCAATTACTCATTTGTTTAATTCAGAAGCATAGAGAAGGGAAATGGCATACATATAACATTAATGAAACTTAAAATAACATGAGAAGAACATCATCAAAACCTAAAGCCATATCCCAACATATTTTGAAAACCCCGTCTTTCCCTTTAATCCTGAATGAATGTACAATGAGGTGCCAAACTTTTCCCATTATCCAACCCTGAAAATGTCTCAGAAAAAACAATATATAGACCATCCTAACCCCTTCCCATGCCTCTAGAGGTCGAGCTCATCCTTCTAGGAGCTGTTTCAACCAATTCTAAACATGGAGCTAAAATCTAGGCAGCCAAACAACTTGCCTCTATATGCTAGGAAAATGATCCATTCACTTAATTTTCACTTTTTAGTGGATGAATCCTCTAGAACAAGTAAAAACATGACAATTTTACATCATGGTTACCAAATTACATCAAGAGAGATCAATCATCACATGAAAAAGTAAAACTAGTCAAAACTGGGCGAATTTCTGAGTTGAAGAGTGAACATGAGGCAAAATTTCTCTATGCGTCGCGCTCAAAAACTCAATGTGTCGCGCCACTTTGACCCTATTTTTGGGGCACTTCCCGAAGTCAAAATTGAGCTCATGATAGCTCTTTGGAAATCCCTGTATGTCTGCTATCTAACCCAAGTGGAATTTTTCAACTTGGATGTCATTTGCCCCTCCAAAACTGCAATCTCCCAAGACTAGTTCCTGCTGGTGCAAAAAGTGGCAGAAAGGCCATTTTCAAGGTGTTTTTGGCCCTTTAGGCAGCCCAGAATTTGATGAAATGCTTCGGCCATTGCTGAACATACATAATATATCATGAAAAACCAAAAAATGCAAATTTTTCCTCCAGAAGATGTCCCAAACGTAAGCGCGCGTCGGGTGGCGTGACGCGTCGGGCGGAAAAACCTGTTTTGCAACCAAAATTTTCAAAATGACAAAATCTTCTCCAAATTTGCTGAAATTTGGAGTGAAGGTCTCCCATCATGTCTCATGCTCAGCCAAGGAATCTTCGGCCAAGATTCAGAGCGGATCCGACCTTTCCGACGTTTTAGTGCTCTTCTCAACCTCACCTTCAAGATCTTCATTTTTGCTCTGCAAACGTGTGTGCGGGCCCAATAGTGATTCTTCATATGTCTGAGCATGTCTTTGTCCCTATTGGACTTCGCCAAGAGCTTCTCCAGATGAATGTTGATGTGCGTAAGGCAAGTCTCTCGCTCAACTGGTGTCATGTCACCTGGTCTCTTTCGGGCCAATTCTCGGTCTTCACGGATTTTCCGCAACTCTATCAGTGTCTGCTGATCCTCCAGTTGTTTATTCCGCTGCTCCAAGTAATTTATAACCCACCGAGCTCTCTGTAATTTCCCGGTCAGTGTGCCGATCTCAGCTTTCTGCTCCTGGATTATCTCTTTCAGTTTTGAGCTGGGAGAGCTCGCATCAACATCGATGAGTATAAAATCAGTGTCTTGCCCTCTTGAAGGGCCCTCATCGTGCATAGGCTTCTTGCCTCTGTCCTGTACCTATGCTGATGTAGAAGGAGATACCCCTTCCACGCCATGTGGAGATAGTACTCGCACTGCTTATGAAGATAACGAGACCCCTTCCACCCCTGGTGGAGATAGTACTCGTCGTGCTGCTGCAAATAAGGCTTTGTGGCCTCTCTGATATGTCACACACACTGGAGCACTAATAGGCTCAGTCTCAGGAACCTCAAACTGATGTGAAGGCTCTGCCTCATCATGAACAATCTTGGGAGGAGGCTGGGGGGCTGCAAAGAAGTCACGAGAGATGAACTCGTCCCATGTGATGCCCTACAATCCAAGCTGATGTACTACGATGATTTTGATGAGTGCGTAATGATAAATGTTGTTATGTTGTTGCTCCGGAGTCTTCTTCTGCACAAGGGTAGTCATACGCTTATGTTTCGGCACATGAAGTATGGAACATTCATCATTCGCACTCTCGTGAAATGCATCAAAATTCTGATATGATATGCATAAAGGTGCGAGAATCTACCCTTGCAGCTGAAATATCTAATGATGAGCTTCATTAATGGCGCATAGGACTCCTTCAGAAACCAGAATGGGAAAAATCTGCTCAACTGCCTCAAATATCCCAGCCTGATGTAAGGCTCATAATATGCTCTATCCAACTGCTGTCTCTTATTCCACTCCTCACCAATGTTCGGTATCCCGGTCGCATCAGAAATGGTCCCTGGTGTCAAAGTGAAGTTCACTCCAGCAAGATTTACATGACCATCATGCAAATGTAGGACAAATAAGTGAACCAACTCCGGATGGTGTTGAATCTGAGATATCATCTCGCAATACTGAAAACATGAATGTTGCTGAAAGCATGTCATTGCAAGCGGGCAGGCCTGCAATTGAGACAAAGAAGTGGGCTCCTCCCTGACGTGCCTACCACTCTTATGAGACCTCCTCGGTACATTTTTCTCTGCGGTTGAATCACTGTCCTGCTCATATCCCTGCTCATATGATGAATTTGTTTCTAACATGGTGTTGAAAACAAGGTGTTTGACAAATATATGTTGATATATGTATGGTGAAAACAAGAGTTTTGGTGTATGCTTTAATGCCAATATGTGCCACATATAATAAGGTGCTATGAAGAAATATCACAGTGGGAAAAGGACTATCAAATGAGATATAAGTGTGAGGACAGTCACTGTTTGGGGAATTTAGGGATTTGGGGATTTATAAGTAATAGGAATGGGTGATAGTGACGGGGGGGTAGTTTAGGAGCAAAAGTTAATGAAATGGCAACATATAAGTGCAGTCAAAGATATAAAGGCAGCCCTTGAATCTTGTGGAAATTACGATTTTCTCAATGAAGGGAAATGGTGACAAGTGATAGGGTTTGGGGATTCCAAAACATTGGGACAAAGGGTAGAGGGATATGGGACAATGGGTATAGGAGAAGGGATCGTGATATAATAATGTGACAGTGATAGCAGTGACAACAATGATAACAATGACAAGAGCACAAATGACAATAGAATGAGAGTTTAAGCACCAACGTTTCAAGTTTTAACCACCTCTTTCAAACCCTAAGAGCAAATTTTGATAGGGATATAGGGTTACATTTCACCATTTCAATTCTTTGATGTCTTCACTCCTAAACCATAGCACCATAGCTGAAACTCATTAAATAGGCTTTGATAAACTTACTTGGTGAAATTTGAGCTGAAACAAATCGAATTTTCATAGCGCGGAAGTGATTTGGCCTTTGGGGCTCTGTGTGCCGCGCGCAAGCCCAATGCGCCGTGTGCAATGGGTGCGCTGCACCCTTAGGAATTTTCACTGCGTCTTCCGGCTCTATGCGTCGCGTCGCGCCTATGCGCCGCTCCTATGCCCAATGCATCGCGCGCAACTTAACACACAGTCAGCCTCTCTCAAAACACACTTTGGTCTCTCAACTTCCAACTTCGACTTCTCCCTTGGATTTTCTGAATGCCTCTTGATGCAAATGAATAAATAACTTTGAGAAATATCTTGAAAAGAGATGGTTTTAATTTTTTCTTCTCAAAACCCATTTTGTAATGTTTTTTACCTTTGGCACTTTTTCATTTAATACAACTTTTGTCTTTTTGTTTCCTCATGACTTTCTGAGCTTCGAATAATGAAATTGGTTGATTTCTTGCAGGGATGTTGGCATCGATCCTTGGAAAAGGATGACCAGAGTTTGCATGGTGAAGTACATCATGGTGATAAGATACATTTTATTACAAAAATAAATTTTGACAATTTCTTATTCAAAACAGAGTTTTGAACAAGAAATGTCCTTGAGCATGTTTGATGATAAAAATTTTGAACTGAAAACTTATTGAAAACCTCCTCATGGCCTGCGAGCATTTTTCAACATTTTGAAAGACCAAACCCTAGACTTAGAAACTAAACTGACTCTTTTTTACCAAAACAGCATCTAGGACTGTAGATGACATGAACTGAACTTTGATGAATTTTGAGAAGATTTGACCAACCCAGCAGGTACAAGCATGAGGGAAAATGAATGAGCAAAACCTTTCCGTCAGACAATGGCATGCCCCTAACGGAATGCAGATGAATGAGCGGAATGAGACACCTAAACAATGAAATGCAATAAGAGAAATGATCTCTAACGGAGGGCTGCAAAGACCGACTCTAACATAACTAACGACTATTTCTTTTATTTTTGTAAAAAAGTTACCCTCCCTAATCTTTTTTACATTTTATTATTATACAAAAAATTATTAACCCCGCTTTTTAATAAAATCTTTAATTTAATTAATTTAATTAATTATTTAATTATTTAATTTTAGTTCTTAATTAACTTTCTAATGGCTAGTTCTTAACAACTATTCCTAATGGCTAGTTCTTTACGGCTATTTCCGGGTAATGATGCATCTTTACTATTTATTCATCAGGATCGTTTTGTTTCCCCACCTTGTCCTCAGGATGAACCACATTATTTGGTTTGAAACGTCGACCAAATCCTTATTATGTGATTAATTCGAAAGACGTTAATCTACATTGTGTATCACAAAAGTCTTAGATTTAACATAATAAAATAATAGTTATAAATTTTGGAGGGAAAAGAAGAAAAGTACCTTTTTAAATTGTATTTTTAGCTTATCTCCTAATAGGTTTATTCAAATTTCATGTGTAGAAGCTCGTTCGATGCAAAATTAAATTCCACATCCAATGAGTACCCATTATGCATACTTTCGAGAAGACCCACATTTATAAAAATTATATATACAATTAAAAAATGTGTTAAAATGTGTTTTTAATATATCTGCATTTTTTCCCAATGTGGGTCTTCTCGAATGTATGCATAATGGGTACTTGTTGTATGTGGAATTTAATTCAACATCCAACCACTTTCTACAATTGAAATTTGACTAAATCTAGAAGGAGATAAACCAAAAATACAATTAAAAAAAGTAGTTTGTCTTCTTTTCCATCTGAAATATTTACATGTACCTCTTTTTAAATTTAAAGGATTTTGATTGCTTTACATATTATTACATAGAAATTACACGAAAATTTCATGGGCACTTTTAGAATGAAATTTCCTCTAATGTTTAGTGATAACAGATTATAAGTATTCCTTTACTCAAACAAAATGAAATACCAGACAAGCAAGGTGGTTAGTTTCCTCAGTAAAATTGATATGGAAATCAAACATAAAAGAAAAAGAAAACCGAATTTTTGATATGTCAAGTAGACAGTCTCATCAAATTTTGGCATATACACATAGAAGTGTAAGATTTGAAGTGAAAGAACAAATGCAAGGAGCATTGTTGCTAGAGCCACAAAATGAAAGATTTTAGCAAGATGAAATTGCATGATAGATACTAAGTTAGCAAAGACTGTCTAGTTATTAGTAAAGAGTATATGATTCTAATGTATCTACTTTGAAACATGAAATCTTAGATGAATAGCATCAAAGACCTTAGGCATTTCATTTCGTTTATACAAAGATAATAACAGCCTTGAAGAAAATTATACTTTGACTAGGGATGAAGAAGAAGGTAACAAAACCCTTGACACGGTGGTTGAAATGTCAACAAGTTAAAGTAGAACATCAGCACCCTGCGGGTCTACTAGATTCCCTCCCTATTCAACAATAGAAGGAGAAAGTGGTATCAAAGGACTTTAGTTCAGGACTACCAGGTACCAAGTACCAAGTACCAACATGATGCAATTATGGGAGTAGTGGACGCTCTAACTAAAACAACACACTTTCTGCCTATATAATCTAGTTTTGACACAGTACAAGTGACCAATGGATTCATGAAATAAATATTTATATCCATTGAATCATAAAATTGACTATCTCTGATAGAGATGCCAAAAGTACATATACTTTTTGGAAAATCATGTTTGGAGGAATGGGGACAAAGCTCAACTTCAGTACAACTTACCATCCTCAAACGGATAGAGAAACGAAGAGAACAAAGAAAATATTGGAAGACATGTTGGGCATGTATGTGCTAAATAAAACCAATAAGCAGGAATAATTTCTACGTTAATAGAAATTTCTTACAATACCAGCTAAAAAAATTGCATTAAACTAAGTTCATTCAAAGATCTGTATGGAATAAAATGCCTCACTCCACTTAGTTGGAGTCAATAGAAGGAAAAAATGGTCCTAGTACCAGAATTACTACATGAGGTGGAAACAGACTATGGAAAGAATTCAACATAATATTAAAGTAACTGAAGCTCATCAGAAGAGTTATGCAAGAATTCATAGAGAATTCAAAGATGGAGATCAAGTATATCTAAAGATTTAAATTCACAAAAAGGACATTGCATGCCGACAGTTTTACTAAGAAACACCTCGATATTATGGGGCCTTTGAGGGTTGGAGTGAACTTAAAAAATCACTCTACTTATTCATATTAAAATGGTTTTCATAATTAATTATTGAAATAAATAATGTACATGAACCCTCTCACGTGATTGACTAGACTCTGATATAGGTGGAAAAATAAGGGAACTTTCTTTAAGAACTACTTCATAGATTGGAGTAGGAATAAAAAATACTCTGGAATAGAACAGTAGCTCGGGTGAAAGTGCATTGGAAGAACTTTGCACCTGAGGAAGGGACTTGGGAGCAGAAATATATGATGAAAGAAACATAACCATCACTATTTAATAAAAAAAACAAAAATATTGGCAACATGGAGGACGGTGTTTTTGTTTTAGAGGGGGACTATGTAATATCCATATTTTCAACATTCTATAAATGGGGAATAAACATAAACATTAGGTGGACCTAAGAAATAAATTATGTATTTATATATTAATTGTGGAAATTAATATATAAATGTGGAAATTATTTTATTATATAAAGACATAGTAAATTGAGATCAGGAATTTTGATCCATGAGGATGGACTAGATTCCCAAGGCTTTCCAAAAATTCTCTGGAAATCCTTTGAAGAAAAATAAAATAAAATAAATTTTATTAGATGGGAGAAAAATATCAAATAAAATCCTCAGTAAAGTGGAAATTTACTGAGAAGAGGTAATATTAAAGCAAGGCTAAAGAAAACCGAGTTTTAAAAGAAGCTTTTGTGGAAAAAATAAAATAAAAGCATAGGCCAAGGGAAACAATATCCCAAAATAACTGGATGCAGTCATGGAAAAAAACTATGGGAAAAAACACTAAATATGATATTACTAGTGTGACAAGGGGGCTGTCTACACTAAGGAAGAATTGGTCTCTACTCAGGGGAGAGCTATGGAATAAGCTCAAGGTTGGGAGGAAAACAGTCTTTATATAGTGGTACGTACATTCTGTGGACATTTTCTGTTATACCCTACTGTTATAAATGATACTAAATAAGTACTAGAATGCAAAAAATTTAGTGGTTCATAAATTTTGGATAGAATTTATGTAAATTAAATTTTAGATTTTATGTGTATTGTGTAGTGTCTTGTTTCATAAATGTAATTGTCATATTATTTGAAAGTGTCCTAACTACAAAGGATTATATTCAACTCAATGGTACGGTTACATGGACTTACTTAAAGTAGTTGACAAACAAACCAAATCTCTAAACCTTTCTCCAAGGTCTAAATATGTTGTTTAAGTCCAAGTTAAACATATGTAATTAAACTAAAAAGTTACAGTATATGTACAAGAAAAATTGGTATATTATCTCACGCCTGCATATCAAAATTTTCTCTAGGCATATATCATTTAGTAAAATTATTAACAGAATAAATTGTAGATAGATAGCATGAAATTAGATCCATATCTGAATTAACTACGATGTTGTTTTCATTCATTAACATAAGTAGCTAAGATATTTTATACAGATATTGTGAATTAAAAGTACATATATGAAGTTATTCTATGTTGATATATATCTCAGATAAGGATTAAAAGAAAAATTTAAGCTATGTTGTAGAATGGAAAATATAGCAAAATTCTATGCATGAAAAACTTGGTCATACATGGCTTAAAATGATATAGACACAAATGGAAATCTGTATTATCTAACTTCTATATAAATTGAAGTACACCCAAAATCCTCCAGTGGAATTGAGGATGAAATATTACAAAGATAATTATAAGTGAAATATACAGTATGATGTTATAATTATAGTAGAGTCATCATTCTAAAAATATTTACAAATAATGATAACAAATGAAGCAGAATGGAAGAGATGATGGAAGAGCCTCCGTTGTGCTGATGACCAACCTGAAAAAGTATGATGTTTACGGTAGAGTACTATGACTATTGATCATAGAAAAATAATATAATGGTAGGAAGACATTATGACAAACTTCAAACAAACAATGCGATCAAAGTTAGAACTTCAATTGAAAAATTGTCTACCGAATTAAAGAATATGTACAAAGTGAAGGGCATACCTATAAGTTTCTCTTTAAAATTGAATAATTCCTCCTTACACCTAAAGTGAAGAGAACGGTAAGTAATGCTGGAAAAATTAATAAAATAAACAAATTTGATAAAATATTGTAGTTGAATGTAGAACAAACCTAGAAGAGGGGAATTATAGAATTCATCATTGAAGAACTAGTCTAAAATGTAATACATTCAGCTTTGAACATAAACTAAAATAAAATATTACTTACAAAACATGTAAATGAAAAAATATTTGGATAAGAATTATAATTATAATTAAAAGTAGGACTGAAACTTCAAACCTTGGTTTTAACAACCTGACGAAGGTGGGTATACTTGTCAAGTTGAATCGTAATCCGCAGTAAATTTTTATGCTAATTACTACTAGAGTAGTGGTGTAAATTTTTTATTAAATGACTAGAATGAAATATAATTCATTTAAATATTCTATAAATTATGTGAAATAGTAAACTAAATTCAAAAATGAATTTAGTTCAATGTGGAAATTTATAAAATTGTGGAATTTAAGGAGGGGAAAACCTAAATTTGGCTAGTTGAGCATGCGTAACCAATATTATACAAATTACAGGAGAGAGATAAAACAAGTTGCAATTATATAAATTTTAATCATATGACTATAATTATAAGAAATTGAATGCTAAGAAATTCGAAGAATTCTTATAACAGAGAAAATAATTTCACTGTGTCATTATAACTATATAATTGAAAATTATAATTTCCTCTATATGAGATGGATAACGTATCATAAGGTTCCTCCAAACTCAATGAGGAAAAGAGGAGTATATAATCCCAAAACCTTAAATAATTCAAATCTATGTATTTTACAACTTGACGAAGAGAAAAATATTTCGCCAAACATATGCTAAATTTCTCTCACACAGAGAATAGATAGGATATATGATTGATAAAATCAGAAGTCCCAAATTGGTAGCATCGAGACAAATTAACAAACTTTGTCCTGTAACTATAAGGATAACTAATGCATAAAGTCAATTTACATTTTTTTGAATGTTATTATATATATATATATATATATATATATATATATATATATATATATATATATATATATATATATATATATATATATATATATATATATATAAGCTCTCGGAAATTGAAGGAACAAGCATAACCATATATAGAAATTATCAAAACGTACATGGTAAACTAGAAATAAATTAGTCATGTTACTATATGAAGAACAAAATCATTAATTGGTAAACTTTATTTCATAACTACGAGATGAATTTATTAGCTGAACCCCAAATATAATACTCATAGAGAATATAAATTCATAGAAATTCTAGGTTTTGTGAAATATAATAGAGAGGATTGAGTAGATGTATTATCAAGTTATTAGTGGTGACTATATATCATATAAGTTACCCATAATAGAGATTCGAAAGAGTAAATGTAGTTAGGAAAAATATTGGGGAAATATACAAAACAAAAATAAAACCGAGAGCTCTATGAAAATCATAAATACCAATGAATTACAACCTTCATTGACCCAATGGAATCGTTGAATTTTAGCACATTTTCAAAGAAAATGAGGAGAATGAAACCGTGGGATTCTCTTACCTCAATTTTGTACCTAGGCCATTGTATGTGTGTGAGGAAGAAGAACCAACATAGGGTTTCTCTCTGGGATAGACACATGCACAAAATATTTAATTAATGAAAATCCTTCCAAAACAATGCTGTGAAGGTTTCTTAGTAAAATCATTTTCAACGTTAGAAATAAAAATTGAAATTTATGGTGAAGCATTACCTGTATTATCTTATAAATTCTTCCCTTCCATGATCCACAACTCTTGCATAGAGTAAGGAAACTGGTGGCTGTAAATTTAACCTCAACTTACCAAATTGAAGGGCATAACATTTGTTTTAGAAATTAAAATGAATATTCTCTTATGGTTCAGAAATGCTACCAACAAAATTTCCGAAAATGTCAAGAGCTTTGTGCATGGATTGACAGGGGAGAAATTCGTCCAGAGGCCAAAATTTTGGAAGAGTGAAATGCAAAATGCGGAGTAGTCTCAACCTTTAGGGTTTGAATGAAAAATCTCCACCGTCAAAACTCCAATGAGGATCCTGAGTACAAGTGTCCCGGTTAATAACTCTGATCACATGGAGCCATGTGACAGATGGTACAAAAGTTAAACATTGGATAGAGTCCAGGTAAGGCAATCCATTAAAGAGTTACTACGAATTGGCCATTACAACCCTCGGGTGGAGTTATATATGAGCCAAATTTAATTATTTCCAACTAAATTATAATTTAAACAATTTACACCCTTACTGTGCATCGAATTCAGGAATTACGTTGATAAGGAATTCATATGGAAATTAAATTTAACCAACATGAAATTCGAGTCAATTCAAACCTTAATTTTATGATCAATTAAAAGAAACCATATGATGAAATAATAACAAATTTAGATTGTACAGTGGGGTTATGAATTATACATTCACGCTATGAATGTTATGAATTATATGTTTGATTTATGATGTTGGAAGTATACACCTCATAGATCTTGTATGGTAAAGGTAAAAGAGGATTAGGAACTCATGAATGAATATAAAGGTTAGATATTATTCGAGTCCTAGGTTATGTTTTAGTATTACAACAACTCTCGATTATCTAAGTAAAATAGATTAGAAAGGATAATGGGGAACCTTTAAAATGTTTAGGTTAATGTTTATTTTGGAAATAAAACTTAAATATAAGATTCTATTATATTAAGTTTTAAAAAAATAAATAAAAACACCTAAAAGGAACCCTCAAACCTAAAAAGCATAAAAGCGGGGCGAAAACATCAGTAAAATTGTGAACATTGAACCACTGAAATAGCACAATGTCAAAATCCAAGCAGTGAAATTACAATTCCAAAACGTAGAAATGTGAAGTAACGAAATTGTCACCTAAAGGATGCTGACATCGCAAATCGTCATCTGACAGATGCAAATATTGCATATTGTCTCAAAACATCGAAATGTGGCACTTCACGTTTCAGAGATTACTTTCAAGCGTTATAACTCACCAACAACGAAAACCGTCCATCAACAAATCCCAATGTGACAACATTTATCAAAATCACATGAACCCATGCTTGTAGATTTAATGTTAATTCAGGTGTTTTTGTGATCTCGAGGCTTGTAATTTATTTGTAATGATTTCAAATATTAATACTAAATATTTCCCATTATGCATAAGTTAAGTTGACAAGACAGTTAATATCATTCGAAGTGATTTCCTCTTATCCTTTCTGGTTTTCATTTTCAACATGGAAATTCCAAACACTTAGGCTTAAAAGGATGTCAAGGTTGATTAAAGCACGGAGTAAATCCACCACCCCATCATTGTTATTCATACAGCAAGAGGAAAATAGTGAAATGGCTCCCTTAATCTCGAATACTACATGCAACCCATAAATTGGTTCTGCAAGTTGGGAAGGGATCTATCATTTTTTCAAGAACGAGAAACCACAAGTAATTCTAGACAGAAAATATATGGTCGATGATACTTTGTCCAATGATTCTGAATCATGCACGAAAACTACTAATTCTTTTATTCATAGAATTGTTGCTCATCCTAAGATGTTTCCATACACTGACTTAGTGAAATAGGTGTTGGACAATGTAGATATCAGAGATTGGCAATTTTTTACTCGAAACAAAACTACCATTGGCTCTCTTAGTCTGTCAAATTTTAAGAATATGTATAAACTTCCAGGACCCAAAAAGGGACATGACACCCGAATTGTTCAAGATTTCATGCACAAGAGTGACCATCCTGTAACTATAATTAAAGAATGGAGAAATGATCCTAACTGGCATAAGCGCAACAATAAGGGTAGGTATTTATTTGTCTCTCTTATAACCCCATTCTCTCAAATAGCTGCAATGATGTGTCATCTCTTTGGATCGGTAAATACGACAAAGTTTAAAAATAATTGGACACCCTTGATACAATTAGCCTCTGATCGCTATATTCTAGATTGGGTTACTATTATTTCAGATAATTTGATCAGGTTTATCACAACCTATAGAGAAAATCGAAATGCCCCACCCAATGTAGTCACTAATTTTTATATGACTTCCTATATCTTAGATGCAGTGTGTTTTCCCTTTGAATTTTAATCATTAGGATGGAAATGGACCAAAGAAGTTGAAAACCCCATCTACGTATAGTTATATTTCTTATGAGAGTCAAAATATCATTCTCACATGCTCAAAATATGCAATGACATAATGTTCCCAGTCTTCCAAGTCATTTTCGAAAGAAAAATCCCTACAGTCACCTCTGAAGCCAATAAGAGTCTCAAGTCCGTAGGTATGTGGTTTGGTGAAGATAATTTTACATACATCTGTATTTTTGGAATTTATGCCCATCCTTACATCCCGCCCTTGTATATACCAGATAAATTATTGCCCAAAGAAATTTCTTATCAAACAGTTGGTAATCATTTGAATAAAATCCAAAAATATCCTAAAAATACTATTTGATGAACTTTTCCTTTGTCTCGTGCTTCGTATGCCCTAGACAATTTCAAGCATGTCTGTCTTGAAATTGATCTATTAAAACCTTTCAATTTTCCAGTGTTACCCAATAGAAGTTATGATTCCTACGGTATTGCTAGAGAGATAATGAATTCATTCAAGCTGCGAGCATTTCTAGGTGAGCCTAACAAATTTGACGTTGTGTTTGAATCAATTCACGAATTTTCAACAGTTGAGGAGAAATAAGTTGAAAGTCTAGGCCCCAAAATATTTGTTAAGATTCAAAGTGTATTGAGAACAGATAAATTCTCATTTGTCATATTATTTGTTTCACAAACCAAAGCCGAAGTCACGACATGTTATAGTTGCAATAACTTCTTATGTACCAGTATGAGTTCAAGAAGAATAAATTGCTAATGTTCAACATTATGATAAATCCAGCCAAAATTGGGAAGAATTCGGGAAATCACTGTCAGAGACTGATACCCCTTCCATTCAAAATGCCATTCAGTCATAAACCATGCTTATTGTGGGTGCTACAAGTTCCATAGATCATACAGGTGAGCCAAGTATGCAACATATTTATATTGATATAGATAAATCCAAGAATCAGGAATAAATCAGAGAAACCTCATTCACTACAGAGGATTCCAAAAATATTCTTCAGCAAAGCCAGATCCAAGGATACAATGATATAGAGGAGAAATGAGAAGAAACACCAACCTAAGATATGGAAATCGTCCTGACTTTTCCAACTACATAAATAATCCTAAAATTTGAAGATATACCTCCACTAGACGTGTTTTATAGTCCAAGACACAAAGTTGTCATGACCAGGTCAAATAATAAGTGAAATATGGAAGAATATCCAAAGCTTCCTATAAATTCAACACTAATGCGAGTCCTTTGTAAAGGAACTCAATCATCTCTAGGGAAAGAGCTTAATAGGTTATCTTAATTGGTAGGTGCTTATGCAAACACAACAATTGATAAGGAAACAGAGGTTGAATCATTGATTATAGAAAGGGACTAGAAAATTTCTCAAATGGAGCAAGTTTTCTCTGATGAAAAACAAAGGATCGAGCATGAGCTTCATTCAAGCATGAATAATCTGCAACAAAAGTTTGAAGGTCTCAAACTCAAACTTGAAAATGAAATTAAAGAAAAAGATCAAATAATTCATCAAATGTAGCAGAAGATTGAAAAGCTATAGGAAAATCCTGAAACCAGTGAAGTAAAGAAAGAATCAATAGATTTTGAGGCATTCCTAGCAACACAACAAGCAATTTTCTATCAAAAGAATAATAAAATTCAAGAGCAAGTTAAGACTAGTGATCAATTAATTACTCAGATTTCAGAACTTATTATGAAGAAATTGATCACAAGGTGTGAAAGTACATAGATTAGCAAGACACTATGTAGGGTAGAGTAGTCAATCTCCCTCGTCTTGAAGAACCAATTAACGATACAATATTTGGAGAATGGGATATTAAAATGAAGTCTTTTGAATTGGCTATTATCAGAGCTAAGAATTTATCTTCTAGCATATCTAAGTATATAAGATATTATCTTCTCCAATCCAACCTGATTCATGAAGCATCAAAAGACACCCTACCAGATATCAGTTTCCTAAGGAATTCCTGGCAAGAGACATCAAGCATAAAGGCTCTTAACATGGAAAATATGACAAGGTTAAATATGGAGATTTAAGCCTCATAACCAATTGATAATGTTGAGGTGCCTCTCCAATGCAACAAATCAGCTTCTTCTGACACTGAACAATGTATATTCATGGAACAGATGCAAATGCAGCCAATTCATCCCCCCCAGCTTGAACATACGATCAAAGCATGCCATCTCAAGGACTAGCTAGAGAGTCAATCCAGGAAACAGTCATAGATTGTTGCAACTTATGCATTTTATTTTCCTAGTTTATAGTTTTATGGTTTAGAGTAATATTAGAAGACATATTTTACAAGTCTTCTATTTTTGTAATGTCAACTAGTATTTAAACCCCTTTCATGCATCTAGAAAGGGGTCTAGAATTTTGAGAAGACTGCTTTTGAACGAAATTTATCTAATTGAAAGTCTGAACCTTGAAGCTATCTTTTTACATCTAAAGCTATGATGCAACGGGTACTATTATCTGTGTATTGATTGTTTTATGTTTCTGAAATTTTGGAAAACTTATTATTTCTATTAGTTTCATTCTGATAAGCATTGAAATTATATATGTTCTTATTACTATTGATATAACATATTGAACGATATGTTGCTAGATGTGAGACTTAGAAATATTTTATGTGATTAATGTTCTTCATCAACTAAATCAATTAAACTGATTTATTTTCTTAAATGTGCTTACATTCACTAAGTATGCCATGATCTATATTATTTGATGCTTGCAAAATTATATGCCTTAATCATATATATGAATCTAATCCCGGGAAGTAGTTAGATTAGTTTCTATTTATGTTATCATTATAATAAATCACCCTGCTAGTGTTGATTTAATTTATTTTTTTATATAAAATTTCTTTATACGAGAGACAGGTCCCTTTATCCCGAATTTGACCCACCATTTTCAATGGAAAAGGAGTTGTTTCCATCTCCCGACCAAGTAGAATCCCTAATGTTAAGGAAGTCACTTTCCAACCTTCAAAATTTTTGGCTCTATAAGGAGGGCATTTGACTATGTATGGCATATAAAGCTAAATATAGATAAAAATTTCAACGTAAGATTCAATCCCCCTCTAGAGCTTCTACAACTTCTAGATCTTGTTCATTATCTCCAGGTCGTAAGTCTAAAGTTGTAGAGCCATATCTTTCATCTCCTGAAACATTACCTCTTAGACATTTTTTAGATCATATTCCTGAGTCTCCTGAATTTCAGTCTTTGATTGAGAATTTAGAACAAATAACTATATCTCAAGATAAGTTTGTTAATCCTGAAATTTCTGAAGAAAGTGTTGCATCCATATTTCGAGGTACTAGTGTATTAACCCAATCACAAAGTGAAAAACTTGGGATAACTCCTTTCAAGTTTCCTATTTTATCTCATCGTAAAAAAGCTTCTACATCATCATCTCAATCAGGTATCAGTGATATCACATAATCTTAATCTCCATTTATTTCTACCTTCTCTTCTAATCAACCCATTTATGCTCAAACAATTAGTGCTGCTATAAGTAGTACTATTCCAGCAGTTAGTTCTTCTCCATCCACATCTGCTCCTAGAATTACTATCTCATCTTCACAAATAACAATTCAAGTTATGGGAAACTGACCATGGGTCAATCCGAGTGCCGTTCAAATTGTAAATTTACATCCTCTCCCAAATCATCTAGAAAAATGGTTACCAAAGTATAACCCTGATGATGGTCTTCCTGTTGAAGAACATCTCAATAATTTCATGTTAGCCATGAATCTTAATGACATTGAACATGAGGATGTTGTAGTTAGATTTTTTCCATATAATTTCCAAGGATATGTAGGATCCTGGTATTTTTCCCTCCCTTCATGTTCTATAGGCAATTGGGATACTTTTCAAGAACTATTTCTTACCAAATTTGGTGATGATAGGACAATACGTCATTGATCAATGATCTTTCTAGTTTAAAATCTAATACAGGTGAAAAGACAAAATACTTCAACTCTAGATTTAACAAGTTATTGAATAAAATTGCAGCTACCTCTAAGCTTGGATTGGAAGTAAAAATAGAATGGTACATATCTTCTCTTCCTTCTAATATAGAAATTTTTGTAGATAGAGCTAATAAAGTCACCCTTGTAGAAAACATGAAAGAAGCCTTGTCTGTTGAAAGAATAGTTTTCTCTTTAGAAAATAAAACAAATATTGAATATAAAATATCTAAAAAGGTAACATTAAAAGATGAGCCAAAGAAGAAAACTCCTAAAGATCCTTTTCATCTTGAGGGATTACAAAAAATTTACAAAACTATGTCTGATGATATGGTTGAAATCAAAAAATAGGTTGTTGAAACTTCTACCAGGGAGCCCTTTAAATCATTTAGAAAAAATCAATTATTTATCTCTTAGCCTCCCAATGTTATTTCTAATGTTGAATCCGACCAAGAGGAAGAAGAAGAAGAAACCACTACTTCTGCAATTGAATCGAAAAATGAAGAAATCACTCAATTGCATGGATTATGGGATTTCATTTTACCTTCCTATGATGAAGAGACAGAAGCTGAAGACATGCTTGTTAGCACAAGAAGTAGAAATTTTTTAGAACCAACTCACTTAACAAAAAATAGAAAATCCTGACTTCTATTTCTAAAGATAAAACTGTCAGTTAAAAACCTCCAGTCAAATTATCTCAGCAGGTTATCACCGATTCCCAACCAATTACAATCTACACCCAATACTCAATCTAAAACCTTAGTATTATACAAAACTATTAAATATCATATCGAGGATATGAATAATATTAAAGCGAGTATTTCTCTTTATGAAGTTAGCAAATTAAAAAAAAAACATAAAATTTTATTGAAAGAGTTGAATGTAGTAACAACATCCCCTCTTCCTCCAACTATTGTAGCTAAAGCTACTAATGGAACAGGAAAAACTCAGATTGACAATTCAAATAATATTAATGCTTCAGACTCTATTTTGATTGATGATAAATATAATTCTCATACTCCTCCTTTTCTTTTAACTTTTGAAATCTACAATAGAAATGTTCATAATTGTTTGATCGATTCTAGGGCTTCATCCAATATAATGCCATATTCAATTTGTGAAAAATTAAATATCACACCCCATAAGTCATCAGTTAGTATAGTTTAATTGGATAGAACGAAGGTTAAATTCTTAGGAGAGATAAACTCGGTAAGTATTAGATTGTCATCAAACCCAAAAGTTTCTCGGATTATTGATATATTGATTGCAGACATCCCTGAATATTACGGTTTAGTTCTTAGCCGAGACTAGTTTGAATAATTACATGGATATTTTGTAAAAGACAACTAGATCATATGCGGCTTCCATATAATTTAAAGCCAAATAAAATTATATTCGATCGTGAACAACATATGAAATACTCACTTACAGACCTTGGGGAAGAAAATGAGCCTGTAGCATTTAACATCAATATTTTGGGCAATTACTCTGTAGACTCATTCTTAGGATATTTCAATGTGAAAAGTTCAACTTTTTCATTTAATTCTATTATCTCACAAGTTTAATTTTTTTCTCAAAATGATTCCATTAGATGTTTCATTTCGAAAAGGAAACTATATTCCAATCTCCGTTTTGGAAAATTTATTTTGACGGATCAAGATCCAATGATGGTGGACGAGCAGGATGCATACTTATTAGCCCAAAGGTAAATAATACCATTCTAGCTTGTAGGTTAGAATTTCAATGCACTAACAGTAATGTTGAATACGAAGAATTTCTTCAAGGTCTCTGAAAAGAAATTAGTCTTGATATACAGTATACTCAGGTGTTTGGAGATTCAAAGATTGTTGTAAGACAAGTGAGAAATACTATTCATTGTCTCCCAATTCACTTGAAACATTACCATTCTTTTGTTTAGGACGTCAAATCACATTTTATTGCATTCAATATCTCTCCTATTCCTAGATCACAAAACTCAAACACCAA
Source organism: Pinus albicaulis (assembly GCA_034641835.2). Taxonomy (NCBI): domain Eukaryota; kingdom Viridiplantae; phylum Streptophyta; class Pinopsida; order Pinales; family Pinaceae; genus Pinus; species Pinus albicaulis. The sequence continues at coordinate 1,555,698,451 of CM076578.1, forward strand.
ACTTTTAGCTAATGTTGCCTCCACGCTTATTCCACCAGAATATTTTAGTCTTGATAGATTCTCTATTGAATTAATTTTTCGACCATCTGTACCCGATAATATTAGTATTTGGCGGGTTTTTAATTACGATAGTGATATTTTAAGTTTTCTTACTTTTGATAAATCATATGATGATCAAATTTTGGACGAGGATGAACATGATAATCAAACCAAGTAACAAACTGATAAAAATACTTTGCCAAAGTCTATGGTTGATCTTGAAGATTTATATGATTTAAAAGATATATTCAAGAAAGTGAACAATTCTAAACTACAAAGTTCTACTCTAAGGTATGAATTAATTAACTTAGGACCTACTTATTTACATCAATATATAAATCTAGGGCTTAGACTCTCTTCTGAAGAAGAAATGCATATCATTTCATTATTAAAGAGATACAAATATATTTTTGCATGGAATTACCAAGATCTTAAAACATCTGGCCCACCAATCATTCAACATACTATTCTTATGGTACTCGATCTTAAACCTATTCAACAAAAGCTCAGGAAAATGCATCCAAACTTGGAAGCTCAAATAAAAAATGAATTAAACAAATTATTGAAAGCCAAGATAATTTTCCATGTTAGACATTCAAAATGGGTTTCTAATTTAGTACATGTTAGCAAAAAGATTGGAGATATTCGAATTTGTATTGATTTCAGAAATCTAAAAAATCATGTCAAAAGGATATTTTTCCTTTACCATTAATGGAACAAGTTTTAAAATTAGCAGCAGGTTTTCAATTTATGTCTTTTCTAGATGGATTTTCAGGGTATAACCAAATTTTGGTTAATCCATAAGATCGTTTGAAAAAAACATTTCAAACCAATTCAGGAACTTATGCATATCAGAAGATTCCCTTTTGCCTAATGAATGTAGGATCCACATTTGAGAGAGCCATGGATATTGCATTCAAAATATTGATAAATAAAACAGTGGTAGCATATTTTGAATATATAACCATATATTGAAAATATAGAAACAATCACTTGCATGACCTAAAGCATATCCTTGAAAGATGCAGAAGATTTGGGATCTCTCTTAATCCAAAGAAACCAATTTTTTCTTTAAGAAAAGATAAAATTCTAGGTTTTATTGTCTCAAAGAATGGAATTTGTAGTGATCCAGACAGGATTAAAACAATTTCAGAAATTCCACTACCACATAACCAGAAGTCAATGCAATCCTTTTTAAGACAGATAAATTTTGTCAAACGATTCATTCCATATTTTTTACATATAGTTCTTCCACTAAAAAAAATGATCAAGAAAGATACAGTGTTTAAATGGGGAGAAGAGGAAAAGGAAGCGTTTCAAATTATCAAACAAGCAATTGTTGATGCTCCTTCTCTTTCAACTCCTAATTTTTCCAATCATTTCATTTTATATACTTTTTCCTCAGATCTATCATATGTAGTGGTCTTAACTCAACCAAATGACTCAACCAAATGATAAAAAACTCGAAACCAAATTGATTTTTTCAGTTTTAATTTTCAAGAAGCTAAATTGAACTACTCAGGAGCCAAAAAGTAGGCATTTGCAGTTTATAAAGTAGTCAAGTATTTTCGACCTTTTCTTTTGAAAACTCATGTCAAAGTAATAGTTCCTTTCTCATCAGTAAGACAAATACTTATATAGAAGGAACTAGGAGGAAAAAGGGACAAATGGGTAACGACAATGCAATAATACGATTTATAGCTAAAACCCGCTAAAATTATAAGAGGCCAAGGATTTTTCAAGTTGATTACAAGAATGAATGACACATTACCAAATGAGGTAACAATTAGTATTGAACAGTTTACAGAGGTACTCATTGTTAACCCTCAATCTCAATATGTTGATTTAATATTTTATTTAAAGAACGATCATGCTCCACTTAATTTGGATTTAAAAGGAAGACAAGTGTTAATATTGAAAGCTAATCAGTATCAATTATTAAATGATCTGTTATTTCGAAAAAATTATGACTCTTGCTTACTTAGATGCTTAGAAAAAACTAAAATACCTCATGTTCTCCAGGAACTTCATGATGGACCGGTAGGTGGACACTTTCGTGGAGACACCACAGGACATAAAATTTTACATGAAGGAAATTATTGGCCAACTTTATTCAAATATGCACATAGTTTGTCATAAATTATAATATTTTTCAAACTGCAGCAGGAAGACAAAGAAAAGCTTCAATTCCATTTTAACCAGCCAATATGGAACAACGTTTCAAACAATGGGGACTTTACATAATAGGTGAGATTGTTCCTCATACCTCTAAACATCACACATATATATTGCTTGTTATAGACTATTTTACAAAGTGGGTAGAAGAAATACCTCTTAAGACAGCCAATTCAAAAAACATTATTTATTTTATTGATCGATTCATCATTACAAGGTTTAGTGTTCCTAATGCTTTGGTATTTGACAATGCTTCTTATTTTTTGGGCAATGCCATGAATGAATTTTCTTTGAAAAGAGGCTTTAAATTAAAATATTCTGCAAATTATTATCCTCAAGGAAATGGTCTAGAAGGATCAACAAACAAAAATGTCATAAGGATAATTAAATGAACTATTGATCAAAACCCGAAAGATTAGCATAAAACCTTAACTTTTGCATTATGGCTAGATAGGATAAGTAGAAAATCTTCAATAGGAACTTCTCCTTTTCAGTTGGTATATTGGAAAGAGGAAATTTTACCATTGAGTATAACTATCCCATCAAAAAACCTAGTTCAATTCATTAATGAAGAACCTTTCTCTTCATTACAATTAAGAATGTCTTAAATTAAAATGGAAGAAGAAAGAGAGAAAGAAAAAATGGTATGCAGTCATCATCAACAGCTGATTAAAACTTCGTTTGATTCAAATACAATCAAAACTAAATGGTTTGAGATCAAAGATTTGGTATTGAAATTGGATAAAGTTCATGAGGTTAAAGGAAAACATACAAAATTTCAGAAACTCTCTCTTGGCCAATTTCAAATAATCGAAAAAATATGTCCATTAACTTTAATTTTTCAATATTTACGAAGCCCATCTTTTAATCACTGCCAGGGGGTCTAGGGAGGGTGGCGGTGACCTTTTCGAGCCCCCCCCTAGTGGGGGTTTTCAGGGGCAGTGCCCTCGAAGCTAAAAACAAATGTAAAATTTCCTTGTAAAATATTGTAATTTCATAGTCAACCTGGGTTTTTCATTAGGCGGATGATCTAAAGGTAGAATTTATGTTTAATTTAGGATTTTTTTTCCCTAGAATTCAACCCCATGTTTTGTATGAGGGTATTGTATTGCGGCTATGTATGGTATGTGTATTATGAGCGAGAAACAAAAAGGGGGACTGTGAGAGAGAGTAGAGGATATTACAGTGGATCTACTATAGGTTGTCTCTCCATCTTTCTGGATAATATAAAGGAAGGACTAGTTTTTTGGGCTGGATGTAGCCCAAATTGGGCGAACCACGTATAATTGTATCTCTATTATTTTATATGTTTTCTGTGTTTGTGTTTCCACATATTTTATGTGTTCCATTTCTCTATAATAGATAATTTTCTAACATCTCAATCTTTGTGATGTATAAAAAGTAAAAATTTAAGAAAAAAATACAATTCCTACATTATATAGAAAAATTGGATTGGATAAATAAATAAAAAAATTTAAAACATGAAGTACATTACTCACTAAAAAAACCATAGGCTTCAATATTACTTAAACTGAATTGGATTAAAATTAACAAATAGGAAACACAAATAGTATTGGATGCTACCAAAACTACGAAAATCACAAGTTTCAATATTTAGGTAAACCAAATTGGGTTAAAAATAAGAAATTTGGAAATATAAAGAGCATTGGATGCTCTTAAAATTATAGGTTTAAATTTAGTAAGTACTCAATATTGTTGGACTAACTACTTATTCAAGGTAATAACAAGGGTTTGGAATGTTACTAATATGTCAAGTTTTGTTGTAATGGAAAACCTCAAAATAGTATCATATTCATGCCCTAGGTTTCATTCCCCCAAGTCACGTCGAAGGGGCGGTTTCAGACGACTAGCCACACATCAATCAAGTGGACTAACTGCCACCCTCCATTACTACATAATGGGGGGTTTTATGACAAAATTTAAGACAATTTTTTACTAAAGTTTCTTAACTTGAGACAAAAATAAAAACTTGTAAAATGTCTTAAATATTGTCTTTAAGCAAGTGTCTCAAATTATTGTCTTAAAAAATTGTGTCTATGAAGACAACATAAAAAAAGTATTATTGTCTCTTAAGAGACAATTCATTGTTGTCTCTCAAGAGACTATAGCTATGAATTAAATATATATTGTCTCTATGGAGACAATATATCTTTAATCCTAGTAGTTGTCTCTACAAAGATAATATAAAATTATCTTTAGAAACAAAATATAGAATATGAATCCTTTTGTTCCTTCAATGATTAATTCATATTATGGAAATATGGATTCGAACCACCAACCTCCTGCTTTCAAAGTACATACTCTTTCATTGATCTAACACCCTTTAAATAAATGTGTTATCTCAATCAGAAAAGAAAAAAATCAAATATCGAAGATGATATATTGAATGCAATACATTACACAATGTCATAAGTGTAAGCCTCATGCAATGTATGAGTATATTATGTTGATGTATTAATATTCCTATTTTCCTAGTGTCTATTGATACCATCTTGAACATGGTGATGATCAACATTGTCAATGACCTCAATCATTGCAATCTTGGCAATTGCAGAGAACATGGCCATAGTTTTTTTCTCTTTTAAAGATAAGCATATAATATTGGAAGGGAGGTTTTTAAATACCCACATAACCATGTTTATCTAGAATTATACGTTTAACACTCCAAGCCATAAGATTTCAAGAAACCTGAAACCCAAGTGTAGGAACAATATGATTGATGTATAGTGGAGGCTACTCTATGTTGAGGGTCTCTAATCTCCATCAACAACCCTATAGAATTGGAAAGAATCATATGAATCCCATTTCAGTATGGATTCACTTCTCCATTTATATGTTTTAGTTTCCGTAACGAAGTCCAAGAATCTCCATTCTCTACATCTTTCAGGAAATATATTGCATGACCAATACTAGGGACTGAAGCTTTAAATAATAGAATTAAAAAGGGGTCCAAATGAATATGAATTTTTTTATGTGTATCAGTTGTGAATGCTTCAGGTTTTTGCATCAATTGGGACATTTTTCATCTTCTTTATATGTGCATCTAAGTTCAATACATCCAATGTTGAATTTTTTACTAGGATTCTATTATTCTTGGACATCCACCAATTCAATTGTATTTAGTTCAATAACAAGTCCTCATGAATGAAATATGTAGTTTTTATCTTGGGGAACTACGACATTACAAGCGGTTGTTGTAAAATGAGATCGCCACTCCTTTACATGTTCGACAATGAACTAACGAGTTCGACCTCCTTTTGACATTGATACATTTTCAATTGAGAGGAATGGATATGAACTTGTACCATATAATGTATTTTTTCCAATTTGTGGTATTTCAATAGATTTTTTGTGTTGTTTATGGGTAAATAATTCTTCCAGCACTAAAATACCATTAAGGGTGAAAATTATAAGCCACTAGGAAAATTTATCCCAAATAATTATGATTCTTTATGCAGAGAGGGCTAAGACATCTACTCTTTTTATTGGTAACTATTTTATCAAACATCCTCTTGAAATTGAATGAAGTGACACACCACCTCACATCAAAAACCATAGGTGATGAACTCTTAAAGATGTCTCCCATGGTACTTTCCATAAATGTAGTGGCCAAAATTAAAAGAAAGTCTTGCACAATTTTTTGGGCATTCTCTACTTCATACTAATCACATGAAAACAATGATCAAGACTATATCCAATTTCTCCACTGGATCTTCAACTTCCACCCACAACAGAATATAAATCAAGTGTACTAGTCTCTATAGACATCATGGATGAATACGTAACTGCTTCATAATGGATATCCTTAAACTATCCTTAGTAGCATATTTTTTCTCATTAAAAACATAAAGACCTGAATTTTTTACAAAATACAATATTTTAGAAAAACATTATGTGAGATGGCAAAGAAATGGATTAGTCGTTGTGATAAACACCTTATTTTCCACTCTATTTATATCCATAGTATAAATGTGTAATTTCATCAATACTTATACTTTGATTTGGAAATCTAACACCCATTGAATTTCACCAAAACCTATACTTTGATTTGAAAATCTAAGGCCCATTTCTCTGAGATTATTCTCACCATACTGTAAATTCTAAGACAAATTAACTAATAGTTGTTATAAATTTGTTGATTAACAATGAAAATGCGTGCATGAAAACCGAGTAATGGATATTATATCATTGAAAGGGTTGTCCCACACTGACATCATTTATATATTTCAGAAATACCATAGAAGATTGAATGAATTTTGAAAAAAACAAAATACTTTCAATGCAAAACCATAATTACAAAATATAGTGAGTTTTTCTAATTAACAGGACATACTATAAGTGAAAGTGGCAATGGAAATCCATTATTCAAACTTTAACGTTATGTCATCATAGACCGTGAGTCTTCCTATATATATATATATATATGGGTAGTTGTAGAAATAGAGAATACATCAACTGAGAAAATTCAAGAAATAGAGATTGCATCAACGGAGAAAATTGATATACCCCTTCCAGTTTTTCTCTCGAATCAATGTTGAACATGTTATTCCATCTCACCATGTGCTTGAAAATGGCCAACTCTTTCTATTGGAAAATTTATTGTACTACTAGCCATTGGCCATGAAAAATTCATGCTTTGGCTCTCACAACTTGTCACTGCTGATACATATTTTTTTGTTTTCATTTCTTCTTTCATGGTCGATTTTGTTTTATTAGCAGCGACAGCTCCTGTAAGGTTAATTATTCTTCAGCATTAGGAATGGGCGATGCAGGACTCGAAGACAACACCGACGCTACAGAAAGAAAAGGCTAGGGCTCTCCATGAACGTTGGTTTCCTAATATTGTTCACTCATTAAATAAATAAAGGCCTAGTGACTATCTACATCAGAAAAAATTAATGGTCCATGACTTAATCGTCGATTTGGCCAATATTAATGAAGGGTATCAGAAGCTTTGTCCAATATGTCGAGAGAAAATTGCATGCTAAAATCAATTCAATAACTTTCAGTTCATTAAGTGGTCTACAATTAATAGATTTAATTTTTGTGGTGCAAAATTTTGTTCATTTTCTAGATGGTTTATCCATTTCAAAAAAATCTATATAACATCATTATATAAAAATAAAAATAAAAATGAAAGAGAAAGAGAGGGTTTCTTTGCTTATTTTAACCCATGTTCACATATAAAAACTCAATATCCCAACGTATCTTTCAACTTAAAAACAAACATCTGCCCATCTTGAAGACATTCCACCTCAACTTTCTTGAAGTGGGGTTGAAATTAAAAGAATTTTGCTCAACACAAACAACATATGAGACTTTATTTATTCTTGGAAGTTCATACAACTTTATTAATGTTTGATTGGGACAGCATATGAGACTTTATTAATTCTTGGAACTTCACAAAACTTTCAATCAGTTGCGTAAGATGTTAACGTACTGCTATTGTCATTTGTTCCTTTTCTCGAATTCATTTACGAACATAAGAAGGTGCTTGCTGTAATTAAGAACATCTCATAGTAAAAGATCATAATGAATATTGTAATATGTTTTGAAAATGGCAGAATATAGTTGTGTTTATTTTGAAATAAGGCTTTCAAAAGTTTAGTTTAATTAGTAGTAATTATTGTGTGAATGATAACAACCTTTGCCTTTCGTTTTAATATCCCTATTTTCAACTTTTTATAAATGGGGAATAAATATAAAGGTCAGGGGGGCCTAAGAAATAAATTATTTATTTATATATTAATTGTGGGAATTACTATATAAATGTGGAAATTATATTATTGTATAAAGACAAAGTAAATTGAGACCAAGAATAGATTCCCAAGAATTTCTAAAAATTTTCAGATATCCTTGGAATAAAAATAAAATAAATAAATTTTATTAGATGGGAGAAAAAATATCTAATAAAATCCTCAGTAAAGTGGAAAGTTACTGAGAAGAGGTAAGATTAAAACAAGGCTGAGGAAAAGCTAGTTTTAAAAGAATCTTTTGTGGAAAAAACAAAAGCAAAGCCTAGGCTAAAGGAAATAGCATCCCAAAATAATTGGACGCAGTTATGGAAACAAGCTGAGGGGAAGCAAGTTTAAATAAAATTTTCCTAGTGTGACAAGGGGGTTGTCTACACTAAGGAAGAATTGGTCTCTGCTTGGGGGAGAGGTGTGGAATAAGCTCAAGGTTGGGAGCAAAACAGTCTTTATACAATGGTATGTACATTTTTTCAAAAAAATTTGTTATAGCTTACTATTATAAATGATACTATATTAGTACGGGAATGCACAAAATTTAGTGGTCCATAAATTTTGGATGGAATTTATGTAAACTAAATTTTATATCTTATGTGTATTGTATAGTGTATTGTTTCATAAATGTAATTGTCATATGTATTTGGCAATGTCCTAACTATAAAAGAATATAGTCAAGTCAATTGTACTGTTACATAGACTTACTTGAAGTAGTGGACAAACAAACATAATCTCTAAACCCTTCTTCAAGGTCTAAATCTATTGTTTAAGTCCAAGTTAAACAGATGGAATTAAATTGAAAATTTTCAGTTTATGTACATGAAAAAATAATAAATTATCTTGAGATGCATATCATAATTTTCTCTAGACATATATCATTCAATAAAATTCTTAACAGAATAAATTCTAGACAGATAGCATGAAATTAGATCTATATTTGAATTAACTACCATGTTGTTTTCATTCATTAACATAAGTAGCTAATATATTCTATACATATATTGTGAACTAAAAGTACATATATGAAGTTATCCTATCCTGATATATATCTCAGATAAGGATGAAAAGCATAATTTAAGCTATGCTACAGAATGGGAAATATAAAAAAAAATCTATGCATGAAAAACTGAGTCATACATGGGTTAAAATGATATAGATACAAACATAAATATGTATTATCTAACTCATATATACATTGAGGATGAAATAGTACAAAGATAATTATAAGTGAAATATACAATATGATGTTATAATTACACTATAGTCATCATTCTAAAAATATGTACAAATAATGATAATAAGTCATGCAGAATGGAATAGATGATGGAAGAGCCTCCATTGTACTAATGACTAACCTGAAAAAGTATGATGTTGATGGTCAGGTACTCTGATTATTGATCGTAAAAGAATAATATAATGGTAGGAAGAAATTATGACAAACTTGAAACAAACAATATGATCAAAGTTATAAATTCAATTGAAAAATTGTCTAATGAATTAAAGAGTATGTGCAGAGTGAAGGGGATACCTGTAAGTTGCTCTTTAAAATCGAATAACTCCTCCTCACACCTACAGTGAAGGGAATTCTACGAAATCATGGAACAATTAATAGAATAAACAAATTTGATAAAATATTGTACTTGAATGTAGAATAAACTTTGAAGAGGGGACTTATAGGTTTGCATCATTGACAAACTAATCTCAACTATAATACATTCAATTGTGAACAAAAACCAAAATAAAATATTACTTATAGAACATGTAAATGAAAAATATTTGGATAAGAATTATAATTAAAAGAAAAACTAAAACTTCAAACCTTGGTTTGAACAACCTAATGAAGGTGGGTATACTTGTCAATTTGAATCATACTCTGCAGTAAATTGTTATGAAAATTACTACTAGAGTAGTGGTATAAACAATTTATTAAATGAGAAGAATGAAATATAATTCATTTCAATATTCTATAAATTAAGTGATATAATAAACTAAATTCAAAAAGGAATTTATTTCAATTACTACTAGAGTAGTGGTATAAACAATTTATTAAATGAGCAGAATGAAATATAATTCATTTCAATATATGTAAATTAAGTGAAATAATAAACTAAATTCAAAAAGGAATTTATTTCAATGCGGAAATTTATAGAATTCTGGAATTTAAAGCGGGGAAAACCCAAATTTGGCTAGATGAGAATGGGTAACAAATATTATACAAATTCCAGGAGAGAGATAAAATAAGTTGTAACTACATAAATTTCAATGTTATGACTGTAATTCTAAGAAATTGAATGCTGGGAAATTCACAGAATTCTTATAATAGAGAAAATCATTTAACTATTTCATTATGATAATATTGAAAAATCTAATTTCATCTATACGAGAAGGATAACGCATCGTAAGGTTCCTCCAAAATCAACGAGGAAAAGAGGAGTATATAATCCCAAAACCTTGAATAGTTGAAATCTATGTATTTTACAACTTGATGAAGGGAAAAATACTTCGTCAAACATATCCTAAATTTCTCTCACACAAAGAACAGACGGGATATATGATTGATAAAATCGGAAGTCCCAAATTGGTGAAATGGAGACACATTAACAAACTTTGACCTGTAACTATAAGGATAAATAATGCGCAAAGTTAATTTACACTTTTTTTAATGTTATTATAAATTTTATATATATATCATTTCAAGGAGAAAGAAAAACGGTATATAGAAATTATCAAAACATACATGGTAAACTAGAAATAAATTAGTCATGTTACTATATGAAGAATGAAATCATTAATTACTAAATATTATTTCAGAACTACGAGATGAATTTATAAACTGAACCCCAAATATAATACTCACGGAGAACATAAATTCATAGAAATTATGGTTTGTGCAAAATATAATATAGAGGATTCGGTAGATGTATTATAAAGTTATTAGTGGTGACTGTAAATCATACACGTTAACCACAACATGGATTCCAAAGAGTATATGGAGTTAGGAAAAAAATTGGGTCAAACATACAAAACCAAAATAAAAATCGATAACTCTAGGAAAATCATAAATACTAATGAATTATAGCCTTCATTGACTAAATGGAATCATTGAATTTTAGCACATTCTCAAACAAAATGAGGAGAATGAAACCGTGGGATACTCTTACCTCAATTCTGTACCCAGGCTATTGTCTATGCATGAGGAATAAGAAGCAACATAAGGTTTCTCTTTGGGATAGAGACCTGCACAAAAAAAATCAAATAACCAAAATTCATTCAAAACAATGCCGTCAAGATTTCCTAGTAAAATAATTTTCAACGTTGCAAATGAAAATCGAAATTTATGGCAAAGAATTACCTATATTATCTTATAAAATATTCCCTTCCATGATTCACAACTCTTACAAAGAGTAAGGAAACTAGTGGTTGGAAATTTAACCTCAACTTGCGAAATTGAAGGGCATAACATTTATTTCAGAAATTAAATTGAGTATTCTCTTATATTTCAGAAATTTTACCAATGAAATTGTAGAAAATGGCAAGAGCTATGTGCACGAGTTAACAAGGGAGAAATTCAGTCAGAAGCCCAAATTCCAGAAGAGTGAAATGCGAAATGTGAAGTAGTCTCAAATCTTAGGGTGTGAATGACAAATCTCCACCATCAAAACTTGAATGAGGATTCTAAGTAAAAGTGTCCCGAGTAATAACTCCGATCACATGGAGCCATGTGATGGATGGTACAAAATTTAAATGTTGGATATATATCAGGTAAGGAAATCCATTAAAGAGTTACTACAAATTGACCATTACAGCCCTTAGGTGGAGTGATATATGAGTCAAATTTAATTCGTTCCAAGAAAATTATAATTTAAACGGTTTACAACCTTATTGTGCATCAAATTCAGGAATTACGTTGATAAGGAAGTCGAATGGAAATTAAAGTTCACCACCATGAAATTCGAGTCAATTCAAACCTTAATTGTATAATCAATTAAAAGAAGCCCTATGATGAAATAAAAACAAATTCAGACTATATAGTTGGGTCATGAATTATACATTCGGGCTATGAATATTATAAATTACATGTTTTATTTACGAGGTTGGAAGTATACGCCTCATATATCTTGTATGGTAAAGGTAAAATAGGATTAGGAACTCACGAATCAATATTAAGGTTAAATATTATTCAGGTTCTAGGTTAGTATATGGAAAGTTATATGTTATTAAATTTTAACTTTATTTATAGTAGTACGTAAGTATATACTAAATATATTAAAAGATATGTGAATAAATTGTGATGTAAAAGTAAGGGTAAAGGTGACTTGAAAATGGGATACTATATATGTGAGATACATGGATAAAAACATAAAAGGGATAATCCCATTAAGAGTAAAGTAGGTTATTGGTTTATTACATTGATATGTTATAATTTAACAAGTATATCAAAGAAAAACATATTGAGAGATATGTATTATAATAACCCAAGTGTTATAAAGGGTTTATGAATTGAAAGGGAAATTTCAATTAAATATTAAAGTTATTTATGGAAATGATCAAAGGCATGTTGGAGACATGTGTAATAAATTACATGACCTAAGGGGTATAGGACATTTAAGGACAATAGAAATATAATTCTTAAAAAATAGGAACATGAGCAAGTTCTAAATAATAGAACAAATGGACCATTAACTAATAAAAAAAATGAAATAGATATCCTAATGACTGTAATTACTAAGACTGAAAAATGACTAATCATGTCAAAATATGATAATTATCATGACCAAAAATAACATTAAAAAAAAATTGAATTGTTTCAAATGGTATCAGAGCCCATGTTGAAAACTATGGGCTTCTGGGTCCCAACACAGGGGAAAAATTTTGTTGTTAAAAATTATTTAAAGTTTTATTTATGATTAGTAATTGATATCTCTGTTGCAGAAATTAGTGCAGATAAGTTACAATTGTTGTCTTAACTGACAGAGAGGAGCTATAGGTAGAACTGGGAGGGGGAGGGGCCCTACCAGATCCAAATGCTCAAATGATGAAATTTATAATGCAGCAAGAAATGGTTCAGCTAAAGACAAGCAATTAATGGTTGTTGCAGACCAGTATTGAGTAAGAGAGGTTGATAAATGAATTAACCTCCAAGTATAGTCTTCTAAAATACACGGAACCCAACTTAAAGGGGTCTAAGAGTGGGGAAGAATCTGGGTCAAAATTAAAAAAAAAATAAAAAATTAAAAAAAAATGTGTTGCAAGGGGAATTCAGCAAAATTAAGCCTCCAACATTTGATGGGGAGAAGGAAGAGAAGACAGAAGCTTAGCTCCTGAACGTCTTCAAATACTTCCAGGTGGATGAATACTGAAGAAATATCAAAGAAAAATTGGTGGTTTACCAGCGGAAAGGTAGAACCACACTTTGGTGGAAAAAGACCAAAATTATACACTTTCTTAATGAAATAAATATAATTGTTTCATGGGAAGAATTTCATGAGAAATTCAAATCTTGATACCTTATTGAGAGGCATTATGATGACAAAAAAAAAGAAAAAGGTATTAGATAAAGCGGGGACAACTCACTATCGATGAAATTGTGACTAAATTCATAAATTTACTTTGTTATGCACCTTACATCAGAGAAGAAAAGGCCAAAGTACAATGATTTATAAACTGTCTTACCACCATATACAAAGAAAGAATTGAAATTGATAATTATAATACTATGATAAAGATTGTTCAAAAAGTAGGACTGTGCTACAAGTAATTAAAACAGAGGATCGATCAATTGAAAAAATTAGTAGAAGCACGAGAGGGGGAAGGTGACAACAAACACAAAAAGATCAAATATAGACAAACTAAATACCAATCAGCAATGATTGAAATTGAAGGTGCAAATTATGGCCAATATTTTCACTTGATTTAGTAACAAAATTAAGTTATATCAACCTTAAGATAGTGGGAAAATTTAGTTTAAAAATAGAAAAATTTCAATATTATTGGCTTGTGTAGCTAGCTATAGGAACAAAGAGGAAAGTCACTCATAAACTAACCAAAATAACTATAAAATTAAATGCATATGGTACAATTTTCCAATCAAACATCCTTCATTTAGAGTCATATGATCTTCTAGTTGGAATGGATTGGATGGAGCAACAGAAAGAAATAGTGAATTGATTGGGAAGAAAATTAGGTACTTGCACTAAGGAAGTAGGAAAATATGTTATAGTTAATGGAAAAAAAAATAAGTAACCATTAGACATATTTCTATATTACAACTAAAATGGACAACAAGAAAAGGTTGTCAAGTATGCTGCCCAACTTGAGGAATTGGGACAACCAACAGAAATAAGTATGTTGAAGACTTATCTGCAATCAAGAAATTGAGGAATGTAATTTCAGAATAAATGCAAGGATGTATAGAATGAATACTCCTGAACTATAAGAAATGAAACTTCAATTACAAAAGTTGTTAGACAAGGGTTACCATAAACCAAGTGTCCCTCCGGGGGAAGCGCTAATGTTGTTGTTAAAAAAAAGGAAGACATCTATAAGACAACCTTTTGAACTAGATAAGAACATTGTGAGGTTGAAATTTTAACCTTTGGAATTACAAACACCTTGCTACATTTCTACATTCATATACTTAATGAACAATATTCTACATAAACAATTGGACAAGTTTGTATTAATGTTCATAGAAGATATTTTGGTATACTCCAATAATGAAGAAGAACAATAAAAACATCGTAGCATAGTGCTGCAAATATGTTAGAAAATTATATATTACAAAGAAATGCAACACATAAAATATGCGGAAACACAAGCACATAAAACATATAAAAACAGAGAGACACATATATACATGTTTCACCCAACTTGGTTTACGTCCACCCCGATAAACCACTCCTTCCTTTCTCTTATCCAACAAAATGAAGGGACACAACCTACATCATATCTGTTGTAATATCCTATGTTCTCTCTCATAGTCTTCCTTTATGTTTTTCACTCTGAGAATACACATACAATATGTAGCTGCAATACAATACCCTCATACAAAATGAGGATTCGCCTTCTAGGGAAAAAAACCCTAAATTAAACATAACTTCTACCGTCAAATCATCTACCTAATGAATGGATCAGATTGATTAGAAATTATAATACTTTTACAAGGCAATTTTACATATGTTTTTAGCTTCGGGGGTAACACCCCCGAAACCCCCCGCTAAGGGGGGGATCCATAAAGTCGCAACCGCCCACCCTGGACCTCCAAGGTAGCATTTAAACAATGAGTGGCATTGCTTTTGCGTTAAGAACAGGATTCCAATGCGGTGATAAATCTAAATAGAAAGATAATCAGGCTCCACACCCAACAATCTCCCACTTGGAGACTGATTGTACCAACTCCTCTACCGCTTCATTTGTTGGAAAATTACTCCACTTTAGACCTAGCTATTTCTCATCTTCATCATCATCCTTGAAGACCAATTGAAACTGAGCATAACCTCAATTTCTCCCTAGTTACAACTTTTGTTAGCATATCTGCAGGATTTTGGCTAGTGTGTACAGTTTTCCAACTTCAACTATCCATCTTCCAACACTGACCATATGAAATGGTATTTGAGCTGTATGTGTTTAGTCCTGGAATGAAATGTTGAGTTCTTTGCAAGATGAATGGCACTTTGGCTGTCACTGTATAACATGCCCATCTCATGCTTCTTACCCAATTTATCTATAAACCTTTGTAAATAAATCATTTATTTACTAGACTTTGTAGCAGCAACATACTCTGCTTTTGTTGTTTAAAGTGCAACAACACTTTGAATTTTTGAAACCCAACTAAAAGGTGTTCCACCTATAGTAAATGCATACCCTGTAGTGCTCCTCCTGTTATCTTTATCACCTACCATATTTGCATCAACATATCCCTTTAAATAAATGTTTGAACCACCAAAGAATAATGCTTGATTTGTGGTACCTCTCAAATATCTGAGAATCCATTTCACTACCATCCAATGTTATTTTCCTTGATTGTTAATGTACCTTCTTAGAACTCCCATTACATGTGCAATATCAGGCCTTGTGTAAAACATTGCATACATTAAGCTTCCAACTGTTGATGCATATGGAACTTTAGACATATAATCAATTTATTCTTGGGTCTTGGGGCACATCTCCTTACTAAGTTTGAAATGGCTAGAAAAAGGTGTACTATCTGGTTTTGCATTCTGCATATTATATCCTTTCAACACCTTTTGTATGTACTCATTTTGAGACAATGTTACGATTTTTCCTGTCTCTAGTTATTCTCATACCAAAGATTTGTTTTGCAGCTCTAAAATCCTTCATTGCAAATGAATTTGCCAATTTTATTTTGAGCACATTTATTTCCTGCATGTTAGACCCTGCAACAAGCATGTCATCTACATACAATAACAATATAATATAGTTTCCATCATTTTTCATTTTCAAATAAACACAATGATCAGAGTGACATCTAGTATAACCTTGGTCAAACATAAACATAAAAAATTTTAGACACCATTGCCTTGGAGCCTGTTTTAAGCCATATAAGCTCTTCTTTAACCAGCACACTAATTTCTCCTTCCCTTTGACCTCATATCCTTGTGGTTGCTGCATATATATCTCTTCCTCAAAATATCCATGGAGAAATGATGTCTTTACATCTAACTTTTCAAGATGCAAATATTATGTTGCTTTAAGACTTAAAATAGTTATGATTGAAGTCATCTTAATAATAGGAGAAAATATTTCATCAAAATCAATACCTTTGTTCTGTGCAAACCCCTTCACCACAATTCTATTTTTGTACCTTTGTTTTCCTTCATCTTCTTCCCTCAACTTGTAAACCCATTTATTCTGCAATGTTGTTTTACCTGCACGAAACTTTACTAAGTCCCAAGTCTAGTTATGTATTAAGGATTCCATCTCTTCTTTCATGGCTAGCTCCCACTTCTTCCTGGTTTCGACTTGCATTCTTCTTCATAATATTTAGGTTCACTAGAATCAATGAACAATAAATAATATAATGAAGGAAAGTATCATCCAGGGAGTCTACTTATCTTGGTAGGTCTTCTGACACCAGTTCTAGGTGTTTGAGGTGCCTGTTGTTGTTGTGGTGGTTGTTGTTGTTGTGGTTGTTGATTATTATTATTTTCAGGCACCTTTACCTTTTCTGTGATCTCATCAAGAACTTTGTATTTTTTTTTCCTATTTCTTTTCCTACAATTGGTTATATACAAGACCTTTTCATTGAATATTACATCTCTACTCCTAATGATTTTGTGATTTTCATAATCATATAAGTGATAACCAAAATCATTAACACCATATCCAATAAAGGTACATTTATTTTATTTTTCCTCAAGATTTGTTCTATTTTCTTTATTAATATGGAAAAAGGCCTCACAGCCAAAAGGCTTTAAAAAAGAGTAGTTTACCTTTTTTACCTATCCATGCCTCCTCTGGAATACCACCATCCAAGGAACTTGAAGGCCCTCTGTCTATTAGATAAATAGGAGTATCTACAACATCTACCCAAAATTGTAAATGAAATCCGGCATGAAATCTCATGCACCTTGTAATGGTTAGCCTTTGCCTCACCTCGCCATTATCTAGTTTTTAAGGTGAGTTTTATGAGAAAACTTGTGGTGTTGTGATGGGCTCCCCTCTTTCCCCTATTCTTAATAACTTATTTATGGAGCATTTTGAGTCAAAGGCCCTTGCCTATGATAAATTCCGTCCTAGGAAGTGGAATAGATTCATGGATGATACATGTGTCATCTGGCCCCATGGTCGGGAGAAATTAGATCTATTCCTTGGACACCTGAACTCACTTTCTAATTCCAGCAAGTTCACGATGGAAGTAGAATTTGATGGTTGTCTCCCTTTCCTTGACATCCTTATCTCAAGGAATGTGGATGGTTCCATCTCTCACTGAGTTTTTCGCAAGAAAAACCACACAGAACAGTACCTCCATGCTGGTTCCCATAATTTTTTGTCTCAGAAATTTGGTGTCTTGTGCACTCTTGTGACTTGTGCTCTTAGAATCTCTGATGACAGGTCCATGGAATCATAGAACTCTCATCTTCTTGAAGTTTTTGAAAATAATGGTTACAGTAGATCTCAATGTATTAAAGCCTTTCAAAAGGCTTATAAAGGATTGAGTGGGAAATCTACCCAGGTGGATCCCATCTCTAAGGTCCATCTCCCATTTACCTAGGGGACAATGGAAAAATTTTCCCATGTCCTTAGAAGAAATAATGTCTCTGCCTCTTTCAAGCCTCTCTTCACTATTAGAAATTATCTTGGGTCTGTTAAGGACCCTATCGATCCTAAGGACATGAAAGGGGTTTATATGGTTCCTTGTTCATGTGGAACTCCTTATATTGGAGAAACAGGTCGATCCATTAGGCAGAGAATCCGAGAGCATGTTTCAGATACCATGCAAAATCGGTCTCGTACCTCAGCTCTTGTTGAGCATGTGGAAAGATCTTGTCACCATGTTTGTATTGAAGATTCCAAAGTCGTTTCCAAATTAGATCACTTCCACCATAGGAAATTAAGGGAGGTGATCAAAATTGAACGACATGCCAGGAATCTCAACTGGGATGATGGTTGAACCAAATGTTATATAGAAAGAACGGACAACCCTGAAGAGGTCATTCAATGGGATTTGGACAGATATTTTTTTATGTCAGCAACTGAAGCTAGAGATTATGGCATTATTGATCCCGTAGCGGAAGGTTGATCTTATAGTGGAAGATCCTCTTTTGAATTTATTTTTATAATGAGCTGTAAAATGTGATCTCTTTGTTCCTTTTCAAAAAAAAAAAAGGAAAGGAAAAAAAAGGTGGGGAGGGGGGCGGTAACAAGTGGTGAAATAGTGACCTGAGGTATGTCACTATTGGAAGTAAGAGCTCATTCATTAGCGCATAAGTAAGAGCTGGATTCCAGCTCTTGCTAGGTAATTTTTCTTTTTTTTTGTTTAAATTTATTTATGTTATTTATTTTCTTAGTTATTTATGCTCCTCTTTTTGTCTTTATTATAATAATTTACCCCTCCCTATTTCTTTATATATTAACCCCATTTTTAATTTTCCCTCTCTCCTAGGTAATTATGTTTATTTATATATTTGTAACTTTTATTTTATTTTATATATATTGAATTTCTAACTAATTAAATAAATAAATTATTATTATTGTTTAATCTAATTAATTTATTAACTAATTGAGACATTTTTACTTTACTGTATTCTATTTATTCTCCCCATTTTATTTTTATTTATTTATTAAATTATAATTCCTAACCGTCCATATTTATTTACATATTAACCCATTTAAAAGATATATATATATATATATTTAAATTCTTAATTAACTAACTAATAGCTATTGCTTTTATTTTTATAAAAAAATTACCCTTTGTAGTATTTTTTACATTTTATTATTATACAAAAACTTTTTAACCACCCTTTTTAATAAAATCTTTAATTTAATTAATTAATTTATTTTAATAAAATGATTAATTTAATTAATTAATTAATTATTTTATTTGAGTTCTTAACTAACTTCCTAATGGCTAGTTCTTAATAGCTAGTCCTAACGGCTAGTTCTTAATGACTATTTCTTTACGGCTATTTCGGGATAATGATGCATCTCTACTAATTATTCATTAGGATCAATTTATTTCCCCATATTATCCTGAGGATGAACCACATTATCTGGTTCAAAATGTCGAAAAAATCCCTATTATGTGATTAATCCAAAGGACACTCATCTACATTATGGATCACAAAAGTCTTAGATTTAAATTTTGGAGGGAAAAGAAGAAAACTACCTTTTTAAATTGTAGTTTTAACTTATCTCCTTATAGGTTTATTCAAATTTAATGTATAGAAGCTTTTTGGATACATAATTAAATTCCACATCCAACAAATACACATTATGCATAATTTCGAGAAGATCCACATTTATTAAAATTATATACACAATTAAAAAATGTGTTAAAACCCATTTTTAATGTATCTGTTTTTTTACCAATGTGGGTCTTCTAGAAAGTATGCATAATGGGTACTCGTTGTATGTGGAATTTAATTCAACATCCAACAAGTGTCTACAATTGAAATTTGACTAAACCTAGAAGGAGATAAGCCAAAAATACAATTAAAAAAAAGTAGTTTTTCTTCCTTTCCATTCGAAATATTTACAGGTACCTCTTTTTAAATTTAAAGGATTTTGATGGTTTACATATTGTTACATGGAAATTACATGAAAATTTCATGGGCACTTTTAGGATGAAATTTCCTCTCATGTTTAGTGATAACATATCATAATTATTCCTTTACTCAAACAAGTTGAAATACCAGACAAGCAAGCTGGTTAGTTTCCTCTGTAAAATTGATATGGAAATCAAACATAGAAGGAAAAGAAAACCGAATTGTTGATATGTTAAGTAGACAGTCTCATCAAATTTTGACATATACAAGTATAAGTGTAAGATTTGAAGTGCAAGAGAATTTTTAATGAGCATTGTTGTTAGACCCACAAAATGAAAGATTTTAGCAAGACGAAATTGCATGATAGATACTAAGTCAGCAAAGACTGACTGGTTACCTGTAAAGAGTATATAATTCTAATGTATCTACTTTGAAACATGAAATATTAGATGAATAGCATTAGAGACCTTAGGTAGGTCATTCAGGTTATACAAAGACAATAACGGCCTTGAAGAAAATTATACTTTGACCAAGGATGAAGAAGGAGGTAACAAAACCCTTGACATGGTGGTTGAAATTTCAACAAGTTAAAGTACAACATCAGCACCCTGCTTGTCTACTAAATTCCCTCCCTATTCAACAATAGAAGGAGAAAATGGTATCAAAGGACTTTAGTTTAGGGCTGCCAGGTACCAAGTACCAAGTACCAACATGATGCAATTATGGGAGTAGTGGACACTCTAACTAAAACAACACATTTTCAGCCTATATAATCCACTTTTGACATAGTACAAGTGACCAATGGATTCATGAGATAAATATTTAAATCCATGGAATCATAAAATTGATTATCTCTGATAGAGATGCCAAAAATACATATACTTTTGGGAAAATATTGTTTGGAGGAATGGGGACAAAGCTCAACTTCAGTAAAAATTACCATCCTCAAACCGATAGATAGATATAGAGAACAAAGAAAATATTGGAAGACGTGTTGGGCATGTATGTGTTAAATAAAACCAATAAGCGTTAATAATTTCTACATTAATAGAAATTTATTACAATAATAGCCAACAAAATTCCATTAAACTAAGTTCATTCAAAATTCTGTATGGAAGAAAATTCCTCACTCCACTAAGTTGGAGTCAACAAAAGGACAAATTGGTCCTAATACTAGAATTACTACATGAGGTGGAAACAGACTATGGAAAGAATTCAGCATAATATTAAAGTAACTAAAGCTTGTCAGAAGATTTATGCAAGAACTCACTGAAAATTCAAAGATGGAGATCAAGCATCTCTAAGGATTTAAATTCCCAAAAAATACATTGCATGCCGTCAATTTTGCTAAGCAGCACCTCAATATTATGGGGCCTTTAAGGGTTGGAGTGAACTTACAAAATCGCTCTACTTAGTCATATTAAAATGGTTTTCATAATTAATTATTGAAATAAATTATGTACATGAACCTTCTCACATGATTGATTGGACAATGATATAGCTGGAAAAAGAAGGGAACTTTCTTCGAGAACTACTTCGTAGATTAGAGCAGGAATAAACAATGCTCTAGAATAGAACAATAGCTCGAGTGAAAGTGCATTGGAAGCACTTTGCACCTGAGGAAGCTACTTGGGAGTAGGAATGTATGATGAAAGAAACATAACCATCACTATCTAATAAAAAGACAAAAATATAGGCAACACGAAGGACGATGTTTTTGTTTTAGAGGGGACTATGTAATATCCCTATTTTCAACATTCTCTAAATGGGGAATAAACATAAAGGTCAGGTGGACCTAAGAAATAAATTATGTTTTTATATATTAACTGTGGGAATTAATATATAAATTTGGAAGTTATTTTATTGCATAAAGACATAGTAAATTGAGATCAGGAATTCTGATCCATGAGGATGGACTAGATTCCTAAGGCTTTCCCAAAATTCTCTAGAAATCCCTGGAAGAAAAATAAAAATAAATAAAAAAAAATTATTAGATGGGTGAAAAATATTTAATAAAATCCTTAGTAAAGTGGAAAGTTACTGAGAAGAGATTAGAATAAAACAAGGTTGAGGAAAAGCTAGTTTTAAAAGAAGCTTTGGTGGAAAAAACAAAAGAAAATCCTAGGCTAAGGGAAACAATATCCCAAAATAATTGGACACAGTTATGGAAAAAAATATGGGAAAAAATGCTTAAATAAGCTATTACTAGTGTGACAAGGGGGTTGTCTACACTAAGGAATAATTGGTCTCTACTCGGGGGAGAGCTATGGAATAATCTCAAGGTTGGGAGGAAAACAATCTTTATGAAGTTGTATGTACATTCTATAGAAATTTTTGTTATACCCTATTGTTATAAATGATATGAGATCAGTATTGTAATGAAAAAATTTTAGTGGTTCATAAATTTTGGATGGAATTTATGTAAATTAAATTTTGTATTTCATGTGTATTGTGCAGCGTCCTGTTTCAAAAATGTAATTGTCATATTATTTGACATTGTCCTAACTATAAAGGATTATAATTAACTCAATGGTACTATTACATATACTTACTTGAAGTAGTGGACAAACAAACAGAATCTCTAAACCCTTCTTCAAGGTCTAAACATGGTGTTTAAGTCCAAGTTAAACATATGCAATTAAACTGAAAAGTTACAGTATATGTACAAGAAAATTTGATATATTATCTCAAGGTGCATATCAGAATTTTCTCTAGGAATATATCATTTAGTAAAATTCTTAACGAAATAAATTGTAGACAGATAACATGAAATTAGATCCATATCTGAATTAACTACGATGTTATTTTCATTCATTAACATAAGCATCTAAGATATTCTATACAGATATTGTGAATTAAAAGTACATAACTAAAGTTATTCTATGATGATATATATCTTAGATAAGGATTAAAAGAAAATTTTAAGCTATGTTGCAGAATGGAAAATATAGAAAAATTATATGTATGAAAAACTCGATCATACATGGGTTAAAATGATATAGATACAAATAGAAATCTTTATTATCTAACTTCTATATATATTGAAGTACACCCAAAATCCTCCAGTGGAATTGAGGATGAAATAGTAAAAAGATAATTATAAGTGAAATATACAATATGATGTTATAATTATAGTAGAGTCATCATTCTAAAAATATGTACAAATAATGATAACAAATCATGCAAAATGGAATAGATGATGGAAGAGCCTCCATTGTGTTGAAGACCGACCTGAAAAATTATGATGTTTACGGTCAAGTACTCTAACTATTGATCGGAGAAAAATAATATAATGGTTGGAAGACATTATGACAAACTTCAAACAAACAATGTGATCAAAGTTAGAACTTTAATTGAAAAATTGTCTAACAAATTAAAGAGTATGTACAAAGTGAAGGGGATACCTATAAGTTTCTCTTTAAAATTGAATAATTCCTCCTTACACCTAAAGTGAAGAGAACGGTAAGTAATGCTGGAACAATTAATAGGGTAAACAAATTTGATAAAATATTGTAGTTTAATGTAGAACAAACCTAGAAGAGGGGAATTATAGGTTTTCATCATTGACGAACTAATCTAAAATGTAATACATTCAGCTGTGAACAGAAACCAAAATAAAATACTACTTACAGAACATGTAAATGAAAAATATTTGTATAAGAATTAAAATTATAATTAAAAGGACTGAAACTTCAAACCTTCGTTTTAACAACCTGATGAAGGTACTTGTCAAGTTGAATCATACTCTGCAGTAAATTGTTGTGATAATTACTACTAGAGTAGTGGTATAAACAATTTATTAAATGACTAGAATGAAATATAATTCATTTTAATATTCTATAAATTAAGTGAAATAGTAAACTAAATTCAAAAATGAATTTAGCTCAATGTGGAAATTTATAGAATTCTGGAATTTAAGGAGGGGAAAACCCAAATTTGGCTAGCTGAGCATGCATAACCAATATTATACAAATTTGAGGAGAGAGATAAAATAAGTTGCAACTACATAAATTTTAATCTTATGACTATAATTATAAGAAATTGAATGCTGGGAAATTCAAAGAATTATTATAAAAAAGAAAATAATATAACTGTGTCATTATAATTATATACTTGAAAAATATAATTTCCTTTATACAAGAAGGATAAAGTATCGTAAGGTTCAAAGATGAGTATATAATCCCAGAACCTTAAATAATTGAAATCTATGTATTTTACAACTTGACGAATAGAAAAATACTTCATCAAACATACGCTAAATTTATCTCACACAGAGAATAGATAGGATATATGATTGATAAAATCAGAAGTGCCAAATTGGTGACATTTAGACAAATCAACAAAATTTGTCTGGTAACTATAAGGATAACTAATGCATAAATTCAATTTACAATATATATATATCAGCTCTCAGAAATTGAAGGAATAAGCATAACCATTTATTTAAATTATCAAAACCTACATGGTAAACTAGAAATAAATTAGTCATGTTACTATATGAAGAAAAAAATCATTAATTGGTAAAATTTATTTCATAAATACGAGATTAATTTATTAGCTGAACCCCAAATATAAAACTCACAGAGAATATAAATTCATAGAAATTCTAGGTTGTGCGAAATATAATAGAGAGGATTCAGTAAATGTATTATCAAGTTATTATTGGTGACTGTATATCATATAAGTTACCCATAATAGGGATTCGAAAGAGTAAATGGAGTTATGAAAAATATTTGGGAAACATACAAAACTAAAATAAAACTAAGAGCTCTATGAAAATCATAAATACCAATGAATTACAGCCTTCATTGACCGAATGGAATCATTGAATTTTAGAACATTTTCAAAGAAAATGAGGAGAATGAAATCGTGGGATACTCTTACCTCAATTTCGTCCCCGGGCCATTATATGTGTGTGAGGAAGAAGAACCAGCACAGGGTTTCTCTCTGGGATAGACACTTGCACAAAAAATTCAATTAACAAAAATCCATTCAAAACAATGCCGTGAAGGTTTCCTAGTAAAATAATTTTCAACCTTAGAAATGAAAATTGAAATTTATGGTGAAGCGTTACCTATATTATATTATAAATTCTTCCCTTCCATGATCCACAACTCTTGCAGAGAGTAAGGAAACGGGCGGCTGGAAATTTAACCTCAACTTACAAAATTGAAGGGCATAACATTTATTTTAGAAACTAAAATGAATATGCTCTTATAGTTCAAAAATGTTACCAACGAAATTATCGAAAATGTCAAGAGATTTGTGCACGGGTTGAAAGGGGAGAAATCTGTCCAGAGGCCAAAATTTTGGAAGAGTGAAATGTGAAATGCAGATTAGTCTCAACCTTTAGGGTTTGAATGACAAATAACCACCATCAAAACTCCAATGAGGATCCTGAGTACAAGTGTCCCGGGTAATAACTCTGATCACATGGAGCCATGTGACAGATGGTACAAAAGTTAAATGTTGGATAGAGACAAGATAAGACAATCCATTAAAGAGTTACTACGAATTTACCATTACAACCCTCGGGTGGAGTTATATATGAGCGAAATTTAATTTATTCCAACAAAATTATAATTTAAAAAATTTACAACCTTACCGTGCATCAAATTCAGGAATTACGTTGATAAGGAAGTCGGATGGAGATTAAAGTTAACCACCATGAAATTCGATTCAATTCAAACCTTAATTGTATGATCAATTAAAAGAAACCCTATGATGAAATAATAACAAATTTGGACAATACAGTAGGGTTATGAATTATACATTCGCACTATGAATGTTATGAATTATATGTTTGATTTATGATGTTGGAAGTATATGCCTCATAGATCTCATATGGTAAAGGTAAAAGAGGATTAAGAACTCATGGATCAATATAAAGGTTAGATATTATTCGAGTCCTAGGTTATGTTTTATTATTACAACAACTCCCGATTATCTAAGTAAAATAGATTAGAAAGGATAATGGGGAATCTTTAAAAATTTTAGGTTAATGTTTATTTTGGAAATAAAACTTAAATATAAGATTCTATTAGATTAACCTTTTAAAAAATAAATAAAAACACCTAAAAGGAACCCTCAAACCTAAAAATCATAAAAGGGGTGGGAAAACATCAGCAAAATTATGAACATCGAACCACCGAAATAGCGCAATGTCGAAATCCAAGCAGCGAAGTTAAAATTCTGAAACGTCAAAATGCGAAGTAGCGAAACCGTCACCTAAAAGAAGCTGACATCAAAAACCATCATCTGACAGATTCCAATATCGCATTCCATCTCAAAACATCGCAATGTCACACTTCACGTTTCACAAATTAATTTTAAGCATTATAACTCACCAACAACGAAAATCGTCGATTCTGAATCATGTAGAGACACTACTAATTTTTTTCTTCATAGAATTGCTGCTCATCCTAAGATGCTTCCATACACTGACTTAGTGAAATGGGTGTTGGAAAATGTAGGTATCGAAGATTGGAAATTTTTTACTCAAAGAAAAACTACCATTGGCTATTTTAGGCCTTCAAATTTGAAGAATAATTATAAACTTCCAGGACCCCAGAAGGGATATGACACCCAAATTGTTCAACAGTTCATGCATTAGAATGACCATCCTCTGAATATAACTAAATAATGGATAAATGATCCTAACTGGCATAAGCGCGATGATAAGGGTAGGTATTTATTCATCTCTCTTAACACCCCATTGTCTCAAATAGCTGCAATGATGTGTCGTCTCTTTGGATCTGTAAATATGACCAATTTTAAAGAGAATTGGACACCCTTGATAGAATCAACCTCTAGTCGCTATATTCTATATCTGGCTACTATTATTTTTAATAATTTGATCAGATTTATCACAACCTATAGAGAAAATCAAAATGCCCCACCCAATGCAGTCACTAATTTTTATATGAGTTCCTATATCTTAGATGCAGTCTACTTTTCCTTTGAATTTTCATCATTAGGATGGAAATGGACCAGAGAAGTTGAAACCCCCATCTACATATAGTTAGATTTCTTATGGGAGTCAAAATATCATTCTCACATGTTCAAAATATGCAATGACATAATGCTCCCAGTCTTCCAAGTCATTTTCAAAAGAAAAATCCCTACAGTCACCCCCGAAGCCAATATGAGTCTCAAGTCTGTAGGTATGTGATTTGGTGAAGATAATTTTACATACATCTATATTTCTGGAAGTTATATCCATCCTCATGTCCTAACCTTGTATATACCAGACAAATTATTGGCCAAATAAATTTCTTATCAAACAGTTGGTAATGGTTTGACTAAAATCCTAAAAGATGCCAAAAACACCGTTTAATGAAATTTTCCTTTTTCCTATGGTTCATATGCCCTAGAAAATTTCAACATTTTTTCTTGAAATTGATTGATTAAAACCTTTCAATTTTCCAGTGTTACCCATAGAATTTATAATTCCTATGGTATTTCTAGAGCGATAATGAATTCAGTCAAGCTGCGAGCATTTCCAAGTGAGCTTGATAGATTTGACGATGTTTTTGAATCAATTCACGAATTTTCAACAGTTGGGAAAAAAGCAGTTGAAAGTTTGAACCCAAAATATTTGTTAAGATTCAAAGTGTATCGAGAACAGAGAAATACTCATTTGCCAGATTATTTGTTTCATAGACTAGAGTGAAAGTCAAAACAAGTTATAGTTGCAATAACTTCTTCTGTACCTGTATCAGCTCAAGAAGAAGAAATCACTAATGTTCAACAAAATGATAAGTTCATCCAAAATTGGGAATAATTCAAGAAAGCATTGTCAGAGACTGATACCCCTTCCATTCAAAATGCCATTCAGTCAAAAACCATGCCTATTGTGGGTGCTACAAGTTCCATAAATCATATGGGTGAGCCAATTATGTAACATATTTCTATTGATATAGATAACTCCAAGAATCAGGAAGAAATCAGAGAAACCTCATTCATTGCAGAGGATTCCAAAAATATTCTTGAGCAAAGCCAGATCCAAGGATACAATGATATAAAGGATAAATGAGAATAAAAACCAACCCAAGATATGGAAATCATCTTGACTTTTCCAACTACTGAAATAATCCTAAAATTTGAAGAGATACCTCCACTAGACGTGTTATATAGTCCAAGACACAAAGTTTTCATGACCACGTCAAATAAGAAGTGAAATATGGAAGAATCTCCAGAACTTCCTATAGATTCAACACTAATGTGAGTCCTTTGGAAAGGAACTCAATCATCCCCATGGAAAGAGCTTAATAGATTATCTCAATTTTCAAGTGCTTATACAAACACAACTATTGATAAGGAAACAGAGGTTGAATGATTAATTATAGAAAAGGATTATAAAATTGTTGAAATGGAGCAATTTTTCTCTGATGAAAAGCAAGGATCGAGCATGAGCTTTAGTCAAGCATGAATAATCTGCAAACAATATTTTGAAGGTCTCAAACTCAAACTTGAAAATGAAATTAAAGAAAAAGATCAAAAAATTCATCAAATGCAGCAGAATATTGAAAAGCTCCAGGAAAATCCTGAAATCAATGAAGTAAAGAGAGAAGCAATAGATTTCGAGGCATTACTGGCAACACAAGAAGCAGTTTTCTATCAAAAGTATAATAAAATTCAATAGCAATTTAATACTAGTGATCAATTAGTTACTTAGATTTCAGAACTTATTATGAAGACATTGATCACAAGGTGTAAAAGTACATAGATTAGAAAGACACTACGCAGGGTAGAGTAGTTGATATCCCTCGTCTTGACGAATCAATTAAAGATATAATATTTGGATATTGGGATATTAAAATGAAGACTTCTGAATTAGCTATTATCAGAGCTAAGAATTTATCTTCCAGCATCTCCGAGTATATAAAAGATTCTCTTCTCCAAGCCAACCTGATTCATGAAGCATCAAAAGACACCCTACGAGTTATTAGTTTCCTAAGGCAGTCCTGGCAAGAGACATCAAGCATAAAATCTCTTGACATGGAAAATATGACAAGGTTAAATATGGAGATTTAAGCATCATAACAAATTGATAATGTTGAGGTGCCTCTCCAATGCAACAACTCATCTTCTTCTGACACTGAACAATGTATTATTCACAGGACATATGAGAAAGAAGCCAATTCATCCCCCTCAGCTCGAACAGATGATCAAAGAATTCCAACTCAAAGATTAGCTAAAGAGTCAATCCAGGATACAGCCATAGATTGTTGCAACTTATGCATTTTATTTCCCTAGTTTATAGTTTTATAGTTTAGAGTAATATTAGAAGACATATTTTACAAGTCTTCTATTTTTGTAATGTTAATTAGTATTTAAACCCCTTTCATGCATTTAGAAAGGGGTCTAGAATTTTGAGAAGACTTCTTTTGAACGAAAGTTATCTAATTGAAAGTCTGAACCTTGAAGCTATCTTGTCATATTTAAAGCTATGATGCGAAGGGTGCTATTATCTATGTATTGATTGTTTTATGTTTCTGAAATTTTGGCAAAGTTATTCTTTCTATTGGTTTCATTCTGATAAGCATTGAAGTGATATATGTTCTTATTACTATTGATATAATATATTGAAAGATATGTTGTTAGATGTGAGACTTAGAAATATTTTATGTGATTAATGTTCTTCATCAAATAAATCAATTAAATTGATTTAGTTTCTTAAATGTGCTTACATTCATTAAGTATGCCATGATCTATATTATTTCATGCTTGAAAAATTATATGCCTTAATCATATAAATGAATCCAATCTGGGGAAGTAGTTAGATTAGTTTTTATTTATGTTATCATTAGAATAAATCACCCTACTAGTGTTGATTTAATTTATTTTTTTATATAAAATTTCTTTATACGTGAAATTGGTCCCTTTATCCCCAATCGGACCCACCATTTTTAACGAAAAAGGAGTTGTTTTCAACTCATGACCAGGTGGAATCCCTAATGTTGAGGAATTCACTTTCCAGCCTTCAACATTTTACGTGCTAGAAGGAGGGCATCTGACTATGTATGGCATATAAAGATAAATATAGATAAAATATCCAACGTAAGATTCAATCCCCCTCCAAAGCTCTTTCATCTCCTGAAACATTACCTCGTAGACCTTTTTTAGATCATATTCCTGAGTCTCCCGAAGTTCAGTCTTTGATTGAGAAGTTAAAACAAATAACTATATCTCCAGATAAGCCTGTTAATCCTGAAATTTCTGAAGAAAGTGTTGCATCCATATTTCGAGGTACTGGTGTATTAACCCAATCACAAAGTGAAAAAATTGGGATAAATCCTTTCAAGTTTCCTATTTTATCTCATCGTAAAAAATCTACTACATCAGCATCTCAATCAGGTATCAATGATATCACATCATCTTCATCTCCATTTACTTCTACCTTCTCTTCTAATCAACCCAATTATGCTCAAACAATTAGTATTGTTGTAAAAAGTACTATTCCAGTAGTTAGTTCTTCTCCATCCACATATGCTCCAGGACTTACTATCTTATCTTCACAAATAAGAATTCAAGTAATGGGCAACTGACTATAGGTCAATCCGGGTGTCGTTCAAATGGTAAATTTACATCCTCTCCGAGATCATCTAGAAAAATGGTTAGAAAAAAATAATCCTGATGATGGTCTTCCTGCTGAAGAACATCTCAATAATTTTATGTTAGACATGAATCTTAACAACATTGAACATGAAGATGTCGTAGTTAGATTGTTTCCATATAATTTCTGAGGATATGCAAGATCCTGGTACTTTTCCCTCCCTTCAGGTTCTATAGGCAATTGGGATACTTTTCAAGAACTATTTCTTTCCAAATTTGGTGATGATAGGGCAATTACGTCATTGATCAATGGTCTCTATAATTTAAAATCTAATACAGGTGAAAAGAAAAAATACTTCAAATCCAGATTTAACAAGTTATTGAATAAAATTCCAGCTACCTATAAGCTTGGATTGGAAGTAAAAATAGAATGGTACATATCTTCTCTTCCTTCTAATATAGCAATTTTTGTAGATATAGCTAATAAAGTCACCCTTGTAGAAAACATGAAAGAAGCCTTGTCTATTGAAATGATATTTTTTTCTTTAGAAAAGAAAACAAAGCTTGAATATAAAAGATCTAAAAGGTAACATTCAAATATGAGCCAAAGAAGAAAACTCCTAAAGATCCTTTTCATCTTGAGGGATTACAAAAAGTTCGCAAAACTATGTCCAACGATATGGTTGAAATCAAAAAATAGGTTGCTGAAACTTCTACTAGGAAGCCCTTTAAATCATTTAGAAAAAATCAATTGTTTGTCTCTCAGCCTCCCAACATTATTTCTAATGTTGAAACTGACCAAGAGGAATAAGAAGAAGAAACCACTGCTTCTACCGACAAATCCAAAAATGAAGAAATCACTAAATTTCATGGACTATGGGATTTCATTTTACCTTCCTTTAATGAAGAGATTGAAGCTGAAGCCATGCTTGTTAGCACAAGAAGTAGAAATTCTGTAGAACCAACTCAATCAACACAAAATAGAAAATCTCAAATTATATTTCTAAAGATAAACCTGTCAATAAAAAACCTCCATTCAAATCATCTCAGCAAGTTATCACCGATTCCCAGTCAATTACAATCTACACCCAATACTCAATATAAAACTTTAATAGTATCCGATACTATTGAATATCATATCGAGGATATGAAGAATATTAAAGCCAATATTTCTCTTTATGAAGTTAGTAAATTAAAGCAACAACTGAATTTTTTATTGAAAGAGTTGAATGCAGTTACAACGTCCCCTCTTCCTCCAACTGTTGTAGATAAAGCTGCTAATGGAACAGGAAAAACTTTGATTGACAATTCAAATAAGATTAATGCTTCAGACACTATTTTGATTGGTGATAGTTATAATTCTTATACTCCTCCTTTTCTTTTAACTTTTTCAATCTGCAATAGAAGTGGTCATAATTGTTTGATCAATTCTAGGGCTTCATCCAATATAATGCCATATTAAATTTGTGAAAAATTAAATATCACACCCTAGAAGTCATCAGTTATTATAGTTAAATTGGATAGAAAAAAGGTTAAATTCTTAGGAGAGATCAACTTGGTGAGTATTAGATTGACATCAAACCCAAAAGTTGCTCATATTATAGATATATTGATTGCAGACATCCCTGAATATTACGGTTTAGTTCTTAGTCGAGACTAGTTTGAAAAATTACATGGATATTCTGCAACGGACTGGTCTCATATATGGCTTCCATATAATGGAGAGCCAAATAAAATTAGATTCGATCATGAAAAGCATATAAGGTACTCAGTTATAGACATTAGGGAAGAAAATGAGCTTGTAGCATTTAACATTGATATTTTGGGTAATTACTTTGTAGACTTATTCTTAGGGAATTTCAATGTGCAAAGTTCACCTTTTTTCATTTAATTCTATTAACTCACAAGTTGAATTTTTTTCTCAAAATGATTCCATTAGATGCTTCAATTTCGAAAAGGAAACTATAGTCCAATCTTCGTTTTGGAAACTTTATTTTGATGGATGAAGATCCAATGATGGTGCAGGAGCAGGATGCATACTTAATAGCCCAAAAGGTGAGAAACAAATTCTAGCTTGTAGGTTAGAATTTGAATGCACTAACAATATTGTTGAATATGAAGCATTGGTTCAAGGTCTCTGAAAAGAAATTAGTCTTGATACACAATATGCTCAGGTATTTGGAGATTCAGAGATTATTATAAGAAAAGTGAGAAATATTATTCATTGTCTCTTAATTCACTTGAAACATTACCATTATTTAGTTCAGGACCTCAAAATCACATTTTATTGCATTCAATTTCTCTCCTATTCCTAGATCACAAAACTCCAACGCCGAACTTTTAACTAATGTTTCCTTCAAGCTTATTCCACCAGAAGATTTTAGTCCTGACAGATTCTCTATTGAATTAATTTTCCGACCATCTATGCCAGATAATGTTAATATTTGGCTGGTTTTTAATGACGATAGTGATATTTTAAGTTTTCTTACTTATGAGAAATCATATGATGATCAAATTGTAGACGAGGATGAACATGATAATCAAATCAAGCAACAAATTGATCAAAATCATTTTCCAAAGTCTATGGCTGAGCTTGAAGATTTATATGATTTAAAATATATATTCAAGCAAGTGAACTATTATAAACTACAAATTTCTACTCTAAGGTATGAATTAGTTAACTTAGGATCTACTAATTTACATCAATATATAAATCTAGGGCTTAGACTCTCATCTGAAGAAAGAAATGTGTTCATTTCATTATTAAAGAGATACAAAGATATTTTTACGTGGAATTACCAAGATCTTAAAACATATGACCCACCAATCATTCAACATACTATTCTTATGGTACCTGATGTTAAACCTATTCAACAAAAGCTCAGGAAAATGCATCCAAACCTGGAAATTCAAATAAAAAATGAATTAAAAAAATTATTGAAAGCCAAGAAAATTTTTCCTGTTAGACATTCAAAATGGGTTTCTAATTTAGTAGATGTTAGGAAAAAGAGTGGAGATATTCAAATTTGTATTGATTTCAGAAATCTGAAAAATCATGTCAAAGGTTATTTTTCCTTTACCATAAATGGAACAAGTTTTAAAATCAATAGCAGGTTCTCAATTAATGTCTTTCCTAGATGGATTTTCAGGGTATAACCAAATTTTGGTTCATCCAAAAGATCGTTTGAAAACAACATTTCAAACCAATTCGGGAACTTATGCATATTAGAAGATGCCCTTCGGCCTAATGAATGTAGGATCCACATTTGAGAGAGCCATGGATATTGCATTCAAAAGATTGATAAATAAAACAGTGGTAGCATATCTTGAATTTATAACCGTATATTGAAAAGATAGAAAAAAACACTTGCATGACTTAAAGAAAATCTTTGAAAGATGCAGAAGATTTGGGATCTCTCTTAATCCAAAGAAGTCAATTTTTTCTTTAAGAGAAGATAAACTTTGAGGTTTTATTGTCTCAAAGAATGGCTTTTTTATTGATCCAGATAAGATTAAAACAATTTTTGAAATTCCACAACCACGTAACAAGAATTCAATGCAATCCTTTTTAGGACAAATAAATTTTTTCAAACGATTCATTCCATATTTTTCACATATAGTTCTTCCACTAAAAAAAATGATCAAGAAAGATACATTGTTTAAATTGGGACAAGAGGAAAAGGAAGTGTTTCAAATTATCAAACAAGAAATTGTTGATGATCCTTCTCTTTCAACTCCTAATTTTTCCAATGATTTAATTTTATATACTTTTTCCTCAGAGCTATCATATTGAGTGGTATTAACTCAACCAGATGATAAAAACATCGAAAACCTAATTTCTTTTTCCAGTTCTAATTTTCAAGAAGCTAAATTGAACTACTCACGAGCCAAAAAGCAGGAATTTGCAGTTTATAAAGAAGTCAAGTATTTTCGACCTTTTCTTTTGAAAACTCATGTCAAATTAATAGTTCCTTTCTCATTAGTAAGACAAATACTTTCACAAAAGGAACTAGGAGGAAAAAGGTCCAACTGGCTAACGACAATGCAATAATACAATTTAGAGATAAAACCCGCTAAAATCTTAAGAGGTCGAGGATTTTGTAGGTTGATTACAGGAATGCATGAAACAATACCGAATGAGGTAAAAACTAGTATTGAACATTTTACAGAGGTACTCATTGTTAACCCTCAATCTCAATATGTTGATTTAATCTTTTATTTAAAGAACGATCATGCTCTACTTAATTTGGATTTCAAAGGAAAATGAGTGTTAATATTGGAAACTAGTCAGTATCAATTAGTCAATGATGTGTTATTTCAAAAAAATTATGACTCTCGCTTACTTAGATGCTTAGAAACTTCATGATGGACCGGTAGGTGGACACTTTGGTGGAGACACCATAGCACATAAAATTTGACACACAAGATATTATTGGCAAACTTTATTTAAAGATTCACATAGTTTGTCATAAATTATAAGATTTTTCAAACTACAGCAACAACACAAAGAAAAGCTTCAATGCCACTTTAACCAATCAATATGGAACAACGTTTCGAACAATGGGGACTTGACATAATAGGTGAGATTGTTCCTCATTCTTCTAAACATCACACATATATATTGACTGTTATAGACTATTTTACAAAGTGGGTAGAAGAGATACCTCTTAAGATGGCCAATTCAGAAAACATTATTGAGTTTATTGATCGATTCATCATTACAAGGTTTGGTGTTCCTAATGCTTTGGTATTTGAAAATGCTTCTTATTTTTTGAGAAATGCGATGAATGAATTTTCTTTGAAAAGAGGATTTAAATTAAAATATTCTGAAAATTATTATCCTCAAGGAAATGGTCTAAAAGAATCAACAACCAAAAACCACATAAGGATAATTAAATGAACTATTGATCAAAAACAGAAAGATTGGCATAAAACCTTAACTTTTGAATTATGGGCAGATAGGATAACTAGAAAATCTTCAATATGAACTTCTCCTTTTCGATTGGTATAATGGAAAGAGGCAATTTTACCATTGAATATAACTATCCCATCAACATCCCTAGTTAAATTCATTAATAAACAACGTTTCTCTTCAGTACAATTAAGAATGTCTAAAATAATTAAAATGGAAGAAGAAAGAGAGCAAGAAAAAATGGTACGCAGTCATCATCAACAGTTGATTAAAACTTTGTTTGATTCAAATACAGTCAAAACTAAACAGTTTGAGATTGGAGCTTTGTTATTGAAATGGGATAAAGTGCATGAGGTTAAAGGAAAACATACAAAAATTCAAAAACTCTCACTTGGCCCATTTCAAATAATCAAAAAAATTGGTCCATGAACTTTAATTTTGCAATATTTACAAATAATCCAATAAGAACCACAAAATATTTCATCATATATATATATATGGAGATTAATTTTTTTGAGGTAATTTTTTTTTTAAAATTTATGCGCTATAAAGAAGGTTTGAATATAGATTTGTTCCCTCTCAACGCATAATATATCTATAGTTAAGATGAATTTATACTAGTAAATTAAAAAAATGAAAACAAATATTGAATACTTATTAATCAAATGTTACAAGATTGATAAGTCTTTATTAAACTAATCTCTCATTGGGTAAGAAGGAGGACATGGGAAGGTTATATAGTGAGAACCAGAGTGCCATTCATCTTGCAAAGAACTCAACATTAAATTTCAAGACTAAACACATACAGCTCAAGTACCATTTCATATGATTAGTGTTGGAAGACGGACAGTTGAAGCTGGAAAAGATACGCACTAGCCAAAATCCTGCAGATATGTTAACAAAAGTTGTAAATAGGGAGAAACTGATATTTTTCTCAGTTTCAATTGGTCTTAAAGTATGATGATGAAGATGAGAAAGAATGAGGTCCAAAGTGGAGTAATTGTCTAACAAATGAAGCAACAGTGGAGTTGCTACAATCAGTCTCCAAGTGTGAAATTGTTGTGTGTGGAGCCTCATTATATTCTTTATTTAAATGTATCACCGTGTTGGACCCTTGTTCTTAACGAGGTGGCAATGACACCCATCATTTAATGGCTGCCAGGGGGGTCCAGGGAGGATGGCAGAAACGTTTTGGAGAGCGCCCCCCCTCCCCGGCACGGGGTTTGGGGGGTAGCGCCCTTGAAGCTAAAAACAAATGTAAAATTTCCTTGTAAAATATTGTAATTTCATAATCAGTCTGGGTTGTTCATTATGCAGATGATTTGAAGGTAGAAGTTATGTTTAATTTAGGGTTTTTTTCCCTAGAAGTCAACCCCTCATTTTGTATGAGGGTATTGTACTGCGGCTGTGTATGGTATGTGTATTATGAGCGAGAAACAAAAAGGGTGGCTGTGAGAGAGAGTAGCGGATATTGCAGTGGATCTGCTATAGGTTTTGCCTCTCCTTTTTGCTGGATAATATAAAGGAAGGATTGGTTATTCGGGCTGGATGTATCCCAAATTAGGTGAACCATGTATAACTAGATCTCTCTTATTCTATATGGTTTTTGTGTTTGTGTTTCCGCATATTTTATGTGTTATATTTCTATGTAATAGATAATTTTCTAA
Organism: Pinus albicaulis; assembly: GCA_034641835.2. Lineage (NCBI taxonomy): Eukaryota > Viridiplantae > Streptophyta > Pinopsida > Pinales > Pinaceae > Pinus > Pinus albicaulis. The sequence continues at coordinate 1,555,735,799 of CM076578.1, forward strand.
AATATCAAACTTTGTTATGTATAAAAAGTAAAAACTTAAGAAAACAATACAATGTCTATATTATATAGAAAAATTGGATTGGATAAACAAATAAAAAATTAAAACATGAAGTACATTACTCGCTAAAAAAATCATAGGCTTCAATATTACTTAAACTGAATTGGATTAAAATTAACAAATAGGAAACATAAATAGTATTCAATGGTACCAAAACTACGAAAATCACAAGTTTCAATATTTAGGTAAACTAAATTGAATTAAAAATAAGAAATTGGAAATATAAAGAGCATTGGATGCTCTTAAAATTATATGTTTAAATTTAGTAAGTACTCAATATTGTTGGACTAACTACTTATTCAAGGTAATAACAAGGGTTTGGAAAGTTACTAATATGTCAAGTTTTATTGTAATGGAAAACCTCAACATAGTATCATAGTCATGCCCTAGGTTTCATTCCCCCAAGTCACATCGAAGGGGCGGTTTCGGATGAATAGCCATCCATCAATCAAGTAGACTAACTGCCACCCTCCATTACTACATAATGGAAGGCTTTTGGACAAAATTTAAGACAATTTTTTACTAAGTTTTCTTAACTTGAGACAAAAATAGAAACTTGTAAAATGTCTTAAATATTGTCTTTAAGAAAGTGTCTCAAATTATTTTCTTAAAAAATTGTGTCTATAAAGACAACATAAAACAAAATTATTATTGTCTCTTAAGAGACAATTCATTGTTGTCTCTCAAGAGACTATAGCTACAAATTAAATATGTATTCTCTATAGAGACAATATGTCTTTAATCCTAGTAGTTGTCTCTCTTAAGACAATATAAATTTATCTTTAGAAAAAAATACATAATATGAATCTTTTTGTTTCTTCAATGATTAATTCATATTAGGGAAAGATGGAATTGAACCACCAACCTCCTACTTTCAAAGCATGTACTATTTCATTGAGCTAACACCCTTTAAATAAATGTGTTATCTCAATCAGAAAAGTAAAAAATCAAATATCAAAGATGATATATTGAATGCAATGCATTACACAATGTCACAAGTGTATGCCTCATGCAATGTATGAGTATATTATGTTGATGTCTTAATATTCCTATTTTCCTAGTGTCTATTGATACCATCTTTAACATGGTGATGATCAACATTGTCAATCTCCTTATTCCAATGAACTCCATCATTGCAATCTTGGCAATTGCAGAGAAAATGGCCATATTTTTTTTCTCTTTTCAAGACAAGCATATAATATTGGAAGGGAGGTTTTGAAATACCCACATAACCATGGTACTATATGTTGGGGGTGTCTAATCTCCATCAATGACCCTGTAGAATTGAAAAGCATCATATGAATCCTATTTCAGTATGGATTCACTTCTCCATTTATATGTTTTAGTTTCCCTAACGAAGTCCAAGAATCTCCATTCTCTACATCTTTCAGGAAATATATTGCATGACCATGACTAGGGACTGAAGCTTTAAATAATAAACTAAATAGGGGTCCAGATGAAGATGAATTTTTTATGTGTAGTACTTGTGAATGCTTCAGGTTGTTACATCAATTGGGACATTTTTCATCTTCTTTATATGTCCATCTGAGTTCAATACATCCAATGTTGATTTTTTTACCAGGATTCTATTATGCTTGGACATCCACTAATTCAATTGTATTTAGTTCAATAACAAGTCATCATGAATGAAATATGGAGTTTTTATCTTGGGGAACTACGAAATTACAAGTGGTTGTTGTAATATGAGATCGCCACACCTTTACATGTTCGACAATGAACTGACAAGTTCGACCTCCTTTCAACATTGATAAATTTTCATCTGAGAGGAATCGATATGCACTTGTACCATATAATGATTTTTTTCCAATTTGTGGTATGTCAATAGATGTTTTGTGTTGTTTATGGGTAAATAATTCTTCCAGCACTAAAATACTATTAAGGGTGAAAATTATAAGCCACTGGGGAAATTTATTCCAAATAATTATGATTCTTTATGCAGACAGGGCTAAAACATCTACTCTTTTTATTGGTAACTATTTTATCAAACATCCTCTTGAAATTGAAAGAAGTGACACACCACCTCACATCAACAGCTATAGATAATGAACTCTTAAAAGTGTCTCCCAAACCCCCCGAGTTTAATCAATTCATTCAAATGTGCATATGCATTTTCACTCTCAATATTTATCTGATGTTTCCAAATAAATTTAATGGGACTATTAACCGAAGGAGGAAGCTTCATTGCCTCAAACTTGCGATGAACCCCACTGCCACCCAAACCTTAATGTGCCACATGTAACGGAGCCCGCGGGAGTTAAGGGGTGGGCCGCCCAATGCGGCCCCGACCTCCCCCCCAAAAAAACAAATTACCACATTACTGTTAAGAATCCGGTGGGTTATTTAAAAATGGTATGGCACAGTTCTTAAAACGAATTTTGACATAACGTAAGAGGAGGTGGGGTTTGACCACCTGACCCCCTCCCTTCCATAACATATCTTTAACCAATTCAACCAACGGGCTCCTCGGGGATCCCTCCCAAAAATGTAATATAAAAACTCTACATTTCAAAAGTGCGCCCAGATAGGTTACGATCGGGCACAGAAACCGAGATAGCAGAACCATGAGCAGTGTGTAAGAGGGGGGTGGAACCATGATCTGAGCCATTTTCTAGAGGGGTCAGATTTTCTCTTTGTCATATTAAGGAAAATTTTATATGGATTCTGCACTACTTTATGCCACTAATCCAATGATGTTGTCCATTTCTTCATAATACGTCTGGAATTTTCGGGCATTTTTAGGTATGGAGGTACAACGGTGTAATTTCTCCTTTTTATACTTGTACTTTCATTTTTTCCACTTAATGAAAGAGGGCCTCCCCACTATTTCTACAGGGCCCGGAGACGTATTCCCTCCTGGAAAAACTCTGATATCAATTCTATGTCTTCTTGCATGATGTTAATTGATTCTCTCTTCTTATGTTTATGCCTTTAAATTTTATTATTTAAAGCTACAATTTTCACATGAAATTCTTTAACACATCTCAAACAAAATTTTTTGGATCAAGTGGTATTAGAGAAAATGTCTATAGATCTGAATTACGTGCTTGTATGCTAACTAGAAATAAGCTATGAAGAGGTGAAGGGACGCTATATTCTTTTGATCTCGAAACAGGACGTGCACATCAGAGAAGGAACATCGGTGATGAGGATCGAAATGAAGTAGAGATCAACTTCCTCAAGACCTTCTACACCATGGGAGATTGGGTTGAGAAATTTTTCTCTAGACTTGAGAAGTTAGAGAGAACATGGGAGCATGTTTAAGAAGGACAAGGTTTGGGGCATGGAGATGGTGGAGGATACCCACCTCCTTTAGCAAATGAAATTCCTTCCTCCTCTTCTCACCATCATCATAAAAATTCGGGAAATGCATATAATAAACCTTTCTTTAAGTTATATGTTAAATTTGATGTACCCGTGTATAATGGTGAAATTAATGCAGAGAATCTTAACGATTGGATTAGGAAGATTGAACTCTAGTACAGGATTCAGTAGATTGTGGAGGATGAGGAAAAGATCCAGTTTTCTTCTCTTTGATTGAATGGCATGGCTCTCATCTGATGGGAGAGCAAATTTCAAGGTAGCAGTAATTTGGGTAACCTTCTTTCCTCATGGTCAAATTTTATTACTGCACTTAAATATCAATTCTATCCCTTGGGTTATAAGCAAAAAGTGTTAATGGAGTGGCAGTACCTAAGGCAAGGTAAAGGAAAAAACGTGCAAATCTTTACCAAGGAATTTAGAAAACAAGAACTAAGTTTGGGCATTTCATTAGATTCTCCTGAAGTTGTAACTAAGTACATTGGTTCATTACATAGTTACATTAGACATTCATTCTTAATGTTTGAACCTACTACCATTGACTTGGGTAGTGTAAAGGCCATTCATCTTGAAAACAAGGGCTGAAATGATAAGGATGATCATTCAAAGAAACCACCTTTCAAATCTTCAAATGGAAAATTCAGAGGGAAAGGAAAGCGAAAGGAAAAGAAGATGGCATAAGTGAAGAAGGATGAAGGAGAAAATCCTTATTGCACTCACTGCAAAAAGGAAGGTCATGACAACGATCAGTGTTTGAAGTTGTACTCAAAAAAGAAGTCGAAGAGATATGGAGGAAAGGGTAAGAAAAAGACGGTAGCAACCGTGTAGCAAGACCTTGGATCTGACTCTGGCGATGAGGCATTGATCATAGCAGTAGGCACAAAAGGTACTCATTCTCTTCATGTTAATTATGAATCGCATGAAATCACTAGTTCAACAAATGATCCTCTTCCTAATGAACAAAATATAATTGAGTTGTTTCATATTATATTTTTAATAAATCATGCAAAAGTAGAAACTCTATTTGATTCAGGATCTCAAGAAAATTTAATCACAGAATCCTTGGTTAAAAATTTAGGCTTAAAATTTAAGCCTTATCTGAAGCCTTATCCGCTTGGATGGATACATGACAAAGTAAAACTAAATGTAACCAAGAAATGTAAGGTTAAATTTGTAATTTCTTCTAAACTGGTGGATGAAGTAGAATTGGATGTCATACCATTGGATATATTTGGTATTGTGTTAGGGAGTCCCTATATTTACGACAGGAAAGCAGTTTTCTTTCGACATGAAAATAAATACCAAATCGTCAAATATGGGGTAGAATATATTGTAAGAGCTCATCAAACCAAAGTCAGTACCATCCTGGTAAGTGCAGGATAGATGAAGAGATTGGTGAATTCCAGCAAGGGGTGTTTTCTCATGGTTATGAGAGAAAGAGATGAAGAAATATATGATGCTTTTGGAGGATGTGATCCAGCTCATAAACAATAATTATGTGATTTTATTTCTAACTATGATGAGTTGTTTCAGGAACCCAAAGGATTGCCTACGAAACGAGAGATCCAACATGAGATCCATTTGCAACATGATGCTCCATTGCCAAATATTGGTATGTACAGGATGTCATATATCGAGATAGAGGAGATCAAAAACAAGGTATAGGAACTATTGAAACAAGGGGTCATTTAGCCAAGTACTTCTCGTTGTGGATTTTCGATCGTGTTAGCACCCAAGAAAGATGGCACATGGAGGATGTATGTGGATTATCGGGCACTAAGAAAAATCACGGTGAAAAATTGATACCCTCTCCCTCACATTGATGATTTATTAGATCAATTAAAGAATGTTATCTATTTCACCAAATTGGATTTGTGTAGTGGTTATCACCAAGTCAGAATTGCAGAGTAGGATGTGTGGAAAACCACCTTCAATACCAAATAGGGGTTTTTTTAATGGATGATGATGCCATTCATACTATGCAACGCTCCAGCCACATTCATGAGGGTCATTAATGATCTTTTTAGGCGTTTCATTCATGAGTTTTTCCTTGTGTATTTAGATGATATTCTTGTCTTTAGTAGGACTTGGGATGAACATGTATGCCATGTAAAAAATGTGTTTGATGTATTAAAGAGGGAAGAATTTTATGTAAAGGTATCAAAGTGTGAGTTCGAGAAAACCTCTTTGGTTTACCTTGGTCATATTTTTGGTAGTGGTCAATTAAAAATAAACCCCTCCAAAGTTGAGGTGATTGTAAAATGGCCTAAGCCTATTAATGTAACAGAGTTTTGTAGTTTTCTAGTTGCAGTACAGTGTTGGAGGAGGTTCAATGCGAACTTCTCCATGGAGGTTCAATGCGAACTTCTCCATTATTGCATCACCCTTACACGCACTGACAAGTATCAAACAAGCCTTTAAGTGGGGAGGAAAGCAACATAATTCTTTCGAAGCACTGATAGAGAAAATTAGCACCACACTGTTCCTGGCTTTACCTAATCTCCAGCAGCCTTTTGAGATCGAAACTGATGCCAGTGGGTACACCATGGGAGTTGTACTTTTGCAGAAGAAGAAGCTGATATGTTACCATTCGGAGAAGTTCTCCCAGGTTGTAATCAATTTCCCCACTTACAACAATGAACTGTATGCCTTGGTCCAAAGTGTGAAAAAGTTGAAACGCTACTTGATCAGCAAGGAAACCATCATCCATATGGATCATCAGCCCTTGCAATATCTTCAGTCACAACCCAAGCTATAATATTCTCATCGTTTCAGGTGGATGGGTTTTCTACAGTATTTGTATCCAGTAATAAAGCATAAGAAGGGCACTAGTAACAAAGTAGCAGATATGCTCTCTCACCCTCCTATTGCTGCTTCTATTATTTTTCATGATGCTTTGTTTTCTTTTTAAATTTATGATGGAAAATACATTAACATTGATGACTTTAAAGCAACATATGCAAAACTAACTCATGGTTTACAGGTGGACAACTATCATTTGCAGGGGAAGTTGTTTTATCAACTTGGAAAATTGTGCATACCCACAACAAAAAGGGTACATGTAATTCGAAAGGTGCATGCCTCTCTTGTGTATGGTTACTTTGGTGTTGAAAAAAATTTTTGTCATTTGCAAAGGTTTTTCTTTTGGCCCCATATGAAAAACATTATAACCTGCTTTGTAAAGGGATGTGTGATGTGTTATGTTTCAAAACCCTCTAATAGAAAACTCGGGCTCTACGCACCCCTCCCTATTCCGGGTCGTCCATGGGAAAGTGTGTCAATGGATTTTGTAGGAGTTTTTCGTATGTCTCGAAAGGGTCACGACTATTTGTATGTTTTCATTGACCACTTTAGTAAAATGTGCATATTAATGCCTTGTAAAAAGCAGGTCACTGTTGATCATACTGCTTGTATTTCTTTCAATATGTTTGGGTCCACTTTGGGTTGCCCACAATGTTGATTGTGTCAGATCGAGACTCTATCTTCCTTGGAGAGTTCTGGACCAACTTGTGGCATATGATGGACACCAAGTTGAAGAGAAGTACACCATTCCATCCAAAAACCAACGGACAAACAGAGGTCGTCAACCGTAGCGTGGTACACTTGTTGCAGGGATATTGCAGCAAACATCCCAAGTTGTGGGATGAGCATCTTCCATATGTGCAGCACCTTACAACCGAGAAGTGCATTCCTCTACGTAGTGTTCACCATTAGAGACATGCTTTGGTTACCTACCAAAGGACCCTTTTGACATGATCTACGGAAGGGATGAATAGGCCAGTGGAAATAATGACAGGGACAAAGAATAGCGGTTCATCCCATGGATATAGAAAATTCGTCAAGTAGTGCAAGAACAATTGGAAAAGAGTCAGGCCCGATATAAGGCCCAACATGATGAGCACCGATTCAACCATCAATTTCAAGTTGGTGAAAAAATGTGGTTCCATATCAGCAAAGATCGAATGAAGGGGGAAGGAAATAAATTGCGACCAATCTAGTATGGTCCATTTACCATATTGGAGAAGATTGTAAATAATTCTTTCTAAATCGACTTGCCTCTATACATGCAGATGTACTCAGTCGTGAATGTCGAGAATTTGAAACTTTCTGAACCACCATTTATTATGGACATTGTGGAGGTAGGATCAGTTCCTACAGTGGATGACTTTCCACCAGAATATCTTGATGAAATGCCAAAGGACATCATTCTCGATTTAAGAACTAGGACTTCATGACGAGGGGATGTGGAATATCTTTGGGTTGGTTTCGAAGGGATGCACCCAACTAAAGCTTAATATCTTGAAAAGGAGAAGGTGAGGGATAAATTCCCTCACTTGCCTGTTGATTGATAAGGCTTTTGGGCTTCAAAATCTCTTTAGTGGGGAGGAATCATCCAGGTGGATCGAACAGGTCCAAGTAAAAGTGGATTTAATACAAAGGCTCAAAAATAAAAATGTCCAAAATGTGGAAAACTTAATATCAAGGTGTAGATCTCGTCTTTTTTATTCCATTGTCGCAGACGAAACTCAATTCCGAGTCTGTATGAAGGAGTTAGGAGCAGTAAAATTTCAAGGGTTAACTTGATGATGTGGCAGACTGTGGGCAGACAAAGGGGGACACCAATTTGCTAAAGCCCGACCACTAGATTCAGGCCAACTTTGGCTGGATTCTGGGCAAAATTGTGGGATGGTTAAATTGAATCCTTTGGTCAATTTTCGGAATTTTCAAAAAGGCTACTTTGTTTTAAAGGATCAAAAAATATATATTAAAAAATGCAGGGCAATCCATGACCCTCGCCCTATCTTAGGGATCCTAACCACATAACAAAAATTAAATGTTATTAATAGGGGTCGGCAGCGGTCGTGACCCCACCAGCGACCACCCGACCGTAACTTAAGACAACCATATATATAAATGGTTGTTGGGGTTGTGGACCCCACCGCCACCCAAACCTTAATGTTCCACATGTAACGGAGCCAGAGGGAGTTAAGGGGTGGGCTTCCCAATCTTAGGCTTGAGCCCCCCGCCCCAAAAACAAAATTAGCACATTACTGTTAAGAATTTGGCAGGGTATTTAAAAAGTGTATGACATAGTTTTTAAAACAAAATTCGACATAAAAGAAGAGGGGGCGGGGTTTGACCACTTGACACCCTCCCTTCCATAATATATCTTTAACCAATTTGGCCAACGGGCTCCTTGGGGAGCCCGCTATTAATGTAATATAAAAAAATTTCATTTCACAAGTGCACCCAGGCATGTCAGGAGCGGGCATGTATACCAAGACATTGGAATCATGAGCAGTGTGTGAGAGGGGGGCGGAATCATGAGCTGAGCCATTTTCCAGAGCGGTTAGATTTTCACTTTTTTAGATAAAGGAAAATTTTATATGGATTATGCACTACTCAACGTGAAAAATCCAACGGTGTTGTCCATTTCTTCATTAGAGTTCTGCAATTTTCGAGCACTTTCAAATATGGAGGTATAAGGGTGTAATTTCTCATTTTTATACTTGTACTTTCATTTTTTCCACTTAATGAAAGAGGGCCTCCCCACTATTTGAGCAAGGCCTGGAGACTCAGTCCCTCCTGGATGAACTCCAATATCAATTATATGTCTTCTTGCATGATGCTAATTGCTTCTCTCTTATTATATTTATGCCTTTAAAGTTTCTTATTTAAAGCTGCAATTTTCACATGTAATTCTTTAACACATCTCGAACAAAATATTTTGGATCAAATACATACAATGGTATACTAGAAACCTGCTACACTACATGTCAATTGAAGGAAAAAGAAGTTAATATTGTAAATTTAAAGACTACAATAATAAGGGGAAACATCCCAAAAAAAGCATTGAATCTCATCTAGAATACAGAATCCATGCAACTATTTCAGATACCAAGAGCCTTAAGATCTCCCCTCATTGTAGTGATCATCATGGAATTACATGGTTGGGTGAAGGCTCCTACTTGACCCAACTTGTTGGCATGATTAAGTTGATTCCTGATAATCATTGTATGTGTTCACAAAGAGAAAACCATAGGTATCTATGAATTCATCCTCTGAAATTAGACTTACCCACATTTGGGAGCAACCACCTTATGAACTACCCATGCTAATTGTTTCCACTACGACAAAAACCTTCCAAAATTTTCCTACACTTGAATTTTGGAGCCTATTGTGGATCTTGCAATGGGTTGTTCTTTATTTACTTATTGGTCACTTGATGTTTTTGAGCTCCTCTCTTGTATTGAAGTTTCGAAATCACTTTCTCACACATTCTCAGTCCATAACAAGTTCATGAGCACTTTATTTTACACAAACTAGAATAAGCATAGCATGGTCCATCAAGAATATGCATGTGCAATGTCAAATCCATGTCAACAATTAGTTGTCCCTAACATCGACAATATCTTACTTCTAGTTGCCTTTGTACCTCTATTTCAGTGAGTTTTGAAAACTTTCGTTTCTGCGCACCTTTGTTTCCATGATTGTCATTTTCATTTTTTTGGTTGTCGCTTTCACTTGATTTCACTCTCATTACTATTTTTTTCATGTTGTATTTTCTCTATAATGTGTTAAATTCATTGTCGCTCACATGTCACAAGTGTCATTCGCACTGTATAAATCGTCATCTATTCACAACATAAGCCCTTTTTAGTGGTTTTAAGAGGTTATGTTTGTGTAATTTAGTTGATCTTGCCATGTAGAAATCCGTTACACTCATTTCCAAATATTTAAGAATTGTCGCACTAGTGTCATCATTGTCGTCACAAAGTGTATATTTAGTGTCACACTTGTTGTAGGTTGTCGCAAAGGTTGTCACACTAAGGGAAGTATATTTTCATGCGTTCCAAATGATCTATGTTGTGCCATCAAGTGTATAAATGTGTGATCATGGTCAATTCATATCACTATCCACATAAGTTTCATTGATCCCACACTTAGCCAAAATCTACAAACATTCAAGCAACTTAGCCTCATCCGGCCATCCTGAAATGTGCATTGCATAGTTCCAACCCTCAAGCTACAAACTAGCCTCTTGACATTGCACAATGAGTAGTTCCTTCCTCCCAAGACTGTGCACTGCACAATCTTAGTTCCCAAGCCTCAACCTTGACCTTCATAATTGTGTAATTCAACCCTCCATCCTAGCCCCAACTATGAATTGTGTAGTCTCTGAGCTCAAGCCCAGCACTTGAGCTCTTGAGCTACGTAATTTTACAATCACTAGGTCTTCTCTTCCTCCCAGAACTCCACAACTGGTTGAAATAATGTAAAACCCCTCATGCCATCTCAATGAGTCCCAAGACTTTGCAATTTTTCTACTCAGTCAAGCATGAATTGTGCATTCCAAAGTCTCATGGCTCAAACCTCAATCCTAAGCTCTTTAACTATGCCTTTGTGTAATCACCTAGGCTCCTCTATTCTCTAGAACTACGCAATGGGGAAAATTAGTGCTCAATCCCTCAGCATGGTTCCCTCATCTCCCTAAATGAGTAATATTTTTTCTCAGTCCAAGATTGAACTAGACATTGCATAGTGTCAAGGCTCAAGACTAAACCTTGACTTCGTGGGTTGCAAAACTGCACAATCACTGAGTCTCTCCCTCATCCTACTACCCAATTTTGGATTAGTCAGTGGATCATCATGCAACATCTTAGACTAGGGGTTTATCATAATGATGTCATCTTTTCATCAGTGGATTGTAGATGTAGGAACTCTATCATGCTATGGAAATATGTTGAAGAAGGAGATGGAGAAGGAGGACATGCTGGAAGACACCTAAGGAGCTAAGGAGATAATATGATCATCAAGTAAGAATATTAAGGAACATCATACTATAATATAAGATTAAATATCAAGACCACATGGAAGACTCCTTATATTCAATTCATAAGGAGTCAAAAGAAGAAGAACATGCGCCATATTTTCAAGAAGACACAAAGAAAGAAGCAACAAAGAATGCCTTGAAATTTCCATGTCATCATGTAGTCTATGTCTTCATTGTCATATCATTTCATGTCATGAGTCATCATGTGCCACATCATTTTGTGGAATATTTAATTCAATATTAGAGAAATTTATTGTAAAGTGGAAGTCCAAATGACATGCAAAGAATATGAAGAGTCATGTAAAGTCAAAAATTCATGGGAAGTCAAATAGTCATGAGGGTAGTTAAGGATTCATAAGGAGGGTGAAGCATCACCTCCCCATTGGTTATACATACACCCTCATCGTATTAGAAAATTAATTTTTATCTTAGCTCCTCCCACAAGGAATTAGAGAGGCAAACTAGTTCTTTTGAGGAGCAACGAGTGGCTCCAACGCTCCACTACTGGAGCTAGTGGTGTTCATTGTATACATTTCTTGGAAATTTTAATTAATATCATAAGCCTCATGGCCATCACATTCTTCATGCATGGAATATGAATATTTTTAAGACTATTCTGTATATGCTTTTAATTCATGTTTTATTTCACTTGTGCTAAATTAGTTGAACTATTTCAATCATTTTAGTACTTATCATATTGAGAATGTATTGTAATGGTGGTGATGGTTTTTGTTAGTCATCTGTAATTTTGATCTTATCCAAAGATGACTAAGTTGAAAAACTCAGATGTCTGGAAAAAAAAATTGTAAAAACATTGTGAGTTCTAGAAATCTCACAGTCTTCATTATCCTAAGTCTATCAGTCTCTCATAAAAACTCCACTCAAAGCTTCAAAATCACCTTGTTGGTTCAAAAGAAGATTGTTCCAAACTCCTCATTTCATTCATTTTCTCCTTCACCAAGAGTGTTCTTTCTCCCCCTTAAAAAGCCCATTTTCCCTTTTTTACCTTATCCTCCATTTCCTAAAAAATCCCCCTTAAACCTTGTAAATCCCTTTTACAAAGTCTAAACCCCCTTTTTTCTTCTATCGAAACTTCAAAAAGGCTAAAAAACCCACTTTTTTGGCCTTTTTTCTGACTTTTTCATAAAAAGACCTTAATCCCCTTTCACCTAAAGCCCTCAGCCCCTTTTCCTCTTATACAACCTAGAGCTACAACCATGCGCTAAGGTCTTAAGCCCACATCGCAATCGCACTTCGGCATTTTCCAAATCTTCGTGCTTTTTCCTTTTTCTCTACCTATTTGAAAAATACTGATGCAATCTACCACTTTAAATCTAAGTCGTCCATATCATTCCAATCCGACGGCCCTCCTCCATCGGTGATCTCCTTTTCCTTTGTCCTAGACCCTTTAACCCACTGATGGTTGATCCGTTGATTAGATCTGAGCCGTCCATTCACAAAAAATCTACCGACTGTTAGCACATCGCAAGTTCCCTTCCAATGATCCCCCCTTCGATGGATCTCCCCCGCCAATTAAATCCTAACCTTCAATCTCCCTTAGATCGGACGGTCTGCACTTTATCAACACTTCATTGCATCAGTGCATCGCTCATCACAATTCTAGATCTCCCTTGTCTCCTAGCCCTTTTCCTCCTGCGGATGCGATCCCTCGATCAAATCTCCACCGTCGATCAAATCTGACCGGACGGTCCGCGCTATCTCAACTCGTCGTCTTTTACCCTCCCCTCTTCCACCATTTTTAATCCCCGATATCCACGATTTAATCTGGACCATCCATCTCCCCGATCTGATGGATCTTATTGATCCCTTCCACCACTCTTATAAACCCCTTTTCCCATGTCAAAAACCCGAAAACCTTTGTAAAATTCTCACCCCGATGGTGTTTTTCCGCGATATATCCCCGTTTCTACAAATTTAATTGCAACTGTCCATTCCCTCCCAATCAACCGCCCAGGTTCACTATGGAGGCACTCGACCATGGTGTTCCATACTACCCAGTTCCCCCACAGTTAAATATCCACAGTTGATCGTTTCCTAATCCAATGGCCAGCATTCTCCCATCCACTGCAGAGGCACCCGCCGGCAATATCCTTTTGTACCCCAGTCCCCCCACAGTTAAATCTCAGCCGTTGATCTAACCCCCTAGATCCAACGGCCCAAAACTCGTCACACTTGGGCCCCACCTCTCTTCTTCTCATGTATTTCTTTTTCCCTTCACATTTGTTTTTAACCGTCGATCTGACCTATTTCCCCTAGATCGGATGACCATTAACTCCCCTCCCACTTCTGCCTCTTTCCCTTTATGTATTTTCCCCTACATGGATTATAGCCCTTTATCACTGTAAACCAATTATTTACCCGACTTCAAGCCTCCCCGCTATACGAAAAATTGGCTTACGTCACCTGTTGGCCCCACCATATGTTCCATCACACAACTTCCAATCCTCGCTCTCACCCATGACCGTAGATATTCGGCCCAAAGATCTAACAGTCCTAAATAAACTTCATGCCAATTTCACCAATAAAACTAATCATGCATTTTCAACGCAAAAATTGCAGTTTTCGCTTGGACACATGTCGTTCAACGGATGATATCGCGTTCTTTGGTTTTCAAGTTCCTATGGTTATTGTTTACTGAAGAGCTTGTCGGATTATCCACAGTCTTACGAAACACTTGTCTTCGACGGACGATATCGCATTCGTTTTGCGCTAAACCACTTACCACCCTTTGCGTGTGTGAAAACCATTCGCGGTTTTCGAAAAAACCACCTATCCACTATTTTGCGCCAAAACTTGAAATTAAACCCTGTTTTCATGTTTTCGTCCGTGGAACCTCTTCCTGCATGCATTTTCCCCTCCTCACTGCTCCTCCCACCCTCACACAGTCTCTGTAAAGTAGTTTAGCCCCAAATTCATAGGCTTTTATAACATTTTTGTGGTTTGTTGCAGGTTTCATGGCAGATAAGCCATAAATGTTGTCCCACAGTCAAATTACAGTGATATGGCATTGGATGATGATCCAAAAAGGCCCAAAAGCGAAGAAAAGGGAAAAAAAGGGTTAATTTTCAAGGTTTAATCAATGCGCCATGGGCATTGGTTACTTAATCAAACCCTCCAGAGTAGAAAGACACCTGTACGCAAGCAAAATCAAAGGAACAGATGAAGATTAAAGATCTTGATTGATGATTAAAAGGTTAAAGCAATCAGTTAGAGATAAAAGACAACATGAAAGATTATAAAGGAAAAAGGCGGAATCAGGCCTAAACATAGTTTAAGTGATTAAATTAAGGAAAAATAGGCCTAAAAGAGCCTCGAATACATCAACAAAGACAGTTATTCATTCAAAAACTTTGATTGCCACCTGTGGCCTAATTTCTGTCCCAAAGGCCAAATTAGCAGTTATTACACAAAAGAAGATATTTTAAGTTGTCAAGGCAATTAATGTAAAGATAAAGATAGGCCTCAAAGTCAAACTTTTCACCTATTTTATCCTTAGAAAGTTAAGACAAATTTATTAAACAGAGAAGTAGTTGCACACATGTTCCTACCTTATGCCTTGCATGGTTTTCAAGGTCATGGACGCATTTACTCTATAATTAATAACACTTGGAGCATAGATCAGTTCCACCTCCTCATTTGAAGCATAAATACTACATTTGAACTCATTATATGTTGGGCATTTGATGACTCTTTTGAAGTAATACATAGCTCTGCTGAAGTTGAAAGAAATTTGATGTTCTAGAACCTGTGGATGTTTTGACCTATTTGTTGATGGAGAAAGCTCTGTCATTGGATCCCTGAGCTTGGATTTTGGTGAAGTATTCTAATCTATTAATGTTTTTCCTATTTTCCATTCTATTTTCATCATTTCTTGCTTGCAGTAGAGTAAAAATCTTAGGCTAAGAAATGTCTCCTAGAAGCACCTTAGACCTGTTTACTCTTCATTGTATTTATGTTTTCATCTGCTGAAGGTTTTATTGAGTAGCTTGACTAATTTTCAACCCTTAAGCTTGTTTATTTCAGAAATAGTTCAAATATTTGGTCTCAAGAATGATTTATTGTTTTCCCTACTTACTTTCTGCCACTTGAAAACTACTTCTGAAGTCTCCCTTTAAAGTACCATTTTTTACAGTCTGCCAAAGAGGTCTGTTTTGATCATACCCTTTGTTCTTGCTTAAATAATTTTTTTGAAGGTATTTATAGGCTTAATCAAATATGTCTAGGAGTTCCCTCTTCTATGAATGCAGTTATTTGTGAATCTTGAATGTTTTCTTATCCTTTAAAGTAAAATCTTTGGATGAAACAGAGCGTTCCTCGACTCCAATATTTTATTTCAAAAGTTTGTCTGAAATTATTATTTGCTGAAGTGTGGTTTCTAGAATTTATGGTTAGCCCTATCTATGAAATACTTCTTCATGTTTAGATAATGTTTTAAGTCCCTTTATTGAGAAGTACATATAATTAAGGATTCTTAATTGCCCTTAGTTCTACTTTTCATTCTAAACCCTTAATGTTCATTTCATTTCACCTGAAAGACTTTGTAGATCCAATAGCCAAGTTAGATTTTCCCTCTAATGCCCCTGATTCATTTACAAACTTGTTACAAATTTCCATTTGAATCCATTGCCCAATGACTTAGAGATTTCCCTTTCCTATCTATACTACCTAAATCATCATGTCCCACCAAACTCATGCTTAATAACTAGCCTAAAATCAACCTTTTACAAGCAAACAAGTCATATCTTTGCAAACAATTGAGAGATCCCTCTCTAAGACTAGGAGGGCTAGATCCTAGAGCTCTAAAGACTGAGATAAATGTTGCGTTGTCATTTGGTTTACCAATCAGCCAAATCACATGACCCCAACAGTTTTCAGATCTTTTTGCACTATTATTCTGGATGTTAGATTGATATTTCTTATTTATAATGGTTTCTATGACCATCACATATTTTAGGAATATTTTGTTGCATGGCAGAAAAAATATATATATTTGTGTGTGTGTGTGTGTCTACTAGGGTGGTACTATTACCTCTCTCCTAGAGGCTCACTTTCCTTTCCTTCCATAGTAGAAGAATATTGACACACCTACAACCAAACACTCACCAAACACACTTACTTGCTTTTATAAGGAACACATGTGTTCCTCTCTCTTGCTGATAGTTAGAGCCAAATAAAATTTATAAGAATACATGGTAGAAAGTTCGATACTCTAGAGGGGGATCCTATTCCAAACAGTGTGAGGTCTAATTGGGACTTCATATCAGGGAGACTCCCTTGGTTGACAAATTTCTAGCACCCTTTAACACCAAAATAAAAGAATCACAAATATTATATTTGGAGGCTCCATACAACCATCTAGACCCTCCATTCTTGCATGACCTTTCACCAAAAATAAAAAGCATTTTCAGTAGCTCCATTAACAACTAATTTCCCCAAAAAAATAAGTCTCTTGTATCCTACAAAAACCCAATGTTCCCATCATGTTCGAACATCAATTTCGTTGAAAAAATTTCCTAGTTGATCTCGTATTATGAGTCCTTCAAAACATTTAAAGAGAATGATTTATACTTTTTATAAAGACCAAAATTAAATTAAATTTCCCTAACATGTCTCATATGAATTATAACCAACTAAAATCTGTTTACAGTAGAATAATAAAAATAAAATTTGTGATAGTGTATGCCATAAAACAATTTTCTTTGCAAAACGAGACTTTAGATTTCAAGTATACGTTCTTTCATATTTCAATCCATCTTGTTGCGTATTTTAGTCTAGGGGTTAAATTTATCCTTCTCAATCAACAAATTATTTTTATTTAGACAAATTCTAAAGCTTGGCATAGGGTCTAAATATATATTGTTCAATTTCATCTTTCTTAGGCATTTTGTTGAGTCATCTTATTTTGAATGGTGACCTGGGTAGTATGTAAGTTCCTTCCGGTATAACAAGAAGAATTGAGAATCTCATCTTCATCATAAATGGAAAATATATAATATACATTACAAGAATTGTAGATCACATTTCAAACAATCAATTATTGGTGTTAAGAAAATATTTAAGAAAAAACATAAACACAAATCCAAATTCATTTCAACAAATATGTTTATGTACCAAGTGTAGATGAAACATTAAAAACATAAATTAAAATCCATAAAATATCATGACTCTTTTGTTATTATTTGTCCTAACAAAGCATTAAGATTCAGGAAATGGTTGGACTTCAAATGTGAAATATCACTTGTGTATACCAATGTTCTCCACAGAGACCACGAGTTGGTTAGAATGACCCCACATGGATTCTAGAGAAGTGATTATTTTGGTTGACAAGTGATTTTCTCAATAGACTAAAACCTCAAATAAACATTACTCTTTTAACACAGTGAAACATATTTAGCAAGCATGAAAAAATACACAATGTATCGGTGACTTTCATAAATTGATGTACTCTTTTATGTACTCCAACTTTATTTTTTATCAAATATCATGGCTCACGATTCACTTAGCTTCAATTGAAATGTTTCATTATTTATTCTTAGTATTTTCAATATTTTTGAAGATACCATTCCAATGAAGTCCTTTATCCTCCTAGAATATGAACAAAAAAATCGGCTATCACAAATATTATGTCAAGGAAACCTAAAATATACAACATTTACAAAGACATATACAGTGATTTAGTGAATAGAAAAGTAAAATTAACTTGACCAACTCTCATAATTTAAATTGTGAGACTAGAAAGTGGAAGATGAACAACCCCCAATGCATGATAGTGAGAAAATATAACATGTTGAATATGTGCAACAGGAACAATACTGAGTATGGTCATCTTGTAATCCTAATGTGCCCTTTCTGGAACGTTACCTTTTACAATTTCCAAATGCACATCAATAAAAATGTTTGACTTGAATTTGACCGATGAACAATATGGATGATGATAGCCTAGTTAGTCTCAAAATCAATAGCAAATTGAACTTCGGCATAATCAAAACCAAATCACTCAAAGTAAATCATGAGACTAGAATTTAGATTACCCCCAAGGCCCAGTGAAGTAATAAAATGTGTAGAATGTGAAACAGAAACAAGAATGAAGGTTGTTAACTTGCATTCCTAATGTACCCTAATGTACCCTCTTTACAAATACTAAGGGTGGTCAACTTGCAATGATAATGTACCCACTCTACACTAGTGCTTGATACAATTTCCAAATTCACATTGATACCTATCCAAGAACTACTATTGAGTAAAATTGGACAATTTTTACCAAAGTGGACGATGCTATTTGGTGCCTCATCTTTACTTGATATGAATGTGAGAAAAATATGACCAACAAATAATTAATGTAATTCATTATCAACTCGCTAGTATTAATAAGTTGTAATATTTAGTTTTCCCACTTGTAATTGCTTTGGTGATTAGAGCAGTATGCCTTGTTTTTATGGTCTACATGACAATTCATATTGTTTATTGTTCTTCCTTCAATTATGAATATTTATGTGCTCATTGGCATATTGAAAAAGGACTAACTACAAGATCGAGATGCAGAAACTGAAGATGTCAGCAAACTATGGCATCTAATAACAAGAACTAATCAATTTCCATATATCATTCCTTGATATCTATAGAATACATAGAAAGTGCATCATTCTCGTCTACACGAATGCCTCTTATCCCATAACTTTATCCTTTAACAACTACACCATCACTTGGAATGCTAAAAAATATAGAACGAGAGAAAATAAAATTAGAGGGATCTTCTAGAAGAGAGAATAATATTAGGGACAAATAATCATACAAACTTATTAAATATTGATAGTAATTTTGAATTATTCTAAATATGGGGTACTCTTGAATCGTTTTGAAGATGGGGTACCCAGTCTGAAGTGTATAACTATCCATGGGTGGTAAAAATCTTTGCTTAGAACCTTTTAATTTCTTCTCTGTTTGGATTAATTCTTTTCTAGTCTCAGCAGTGTCCCTAAATTGATTGTATGGTGATTTATAATAGATGAATATTTGTATAAAATTCCCTTTGAGGTGCCTCAATACATTAAAGAACAAGGGTAAATCCTCAATAAAATTTCTGATGGTTGAGATTGAATTCTCTGGGCCAATTGCAACATTGAAATGAATGAAGTGAGTTGAAAGTGTTCTTTAAGTGAATAAGAAATTCAAGTGAGTGCACAAAAAGGAAACCAAACCATGTAATAAGAAACATATGATATGCTATAATAAATATTATGGAACGCAGTTGTCTTAGTGTGTTTGGCGCACGAATGTACCAAATCACACTTGCTTAAGAGGGGTGGTTTTTCCATCTTAAGTTATTGGTCACAGGCAAAAAATAGATGGAGTCAAGCAAGTTAGTGGAACATGCTAAAACATAAACATACTAAATAGAGAAATAACATGCCTATTCAAACATAAAAACTAAATTAAAACTAAAACAAATAAAATGAAATCTATGAATAGAGTCAAACAACTTCAATAATCCAAATAGTAGTGCTTATGTCCCCTCTTATTGAGTGCTGGTAGGAATGAAGGATGAAACTTTTACCCACTTTCCAGGCGGCCCTTAGAACTAGGGGTTCTAAGTCCCAATGCAAGGATGTATTTACTTCCGAGATACCTTGGTGCAAATTCTCCCTCTCTCTATTGTGGTGGACTGGAGTTGTTGAATGGCCAACAACGGATTCCCCTCTATCTCTGCTCTGGATCACACACTGTTGGTATTGCTTGGGGAAATTCTGGCCAGCATAACAATGTGCTCTCCTGTTTTTTATCTGTTGGTTGCCTTTTATATGAGAATTCAAATCCTCCTTCCCTCTCTTGGTATATTTTGGATGGTGACCCAAGAGAGGAGGGTGATTCCATTGTGTGCCACATTTATTCTATTGTGTTCTCCCTTGAGGTCCTAAGGAGGCTTGGGTGGTTATCCTTAGGCGACCTCAAGAGTGGGATCAATGTCCTGGAGTGTGCCTTGCGGTCCCAGAAAATGACTTCTGTCACTCTCAGGACTATGCCACTTTTTGAGGAAAAGACACACAAAGGCACGCTTATCAAATAATTCTACGTGCAAAGGAAAATTTGATTGGTTCTTTCTATGTGCAATTTTATTTTTCCTTTTAGACCTTAGATATTTTTAAATATTTTAGATTCTCTAATGTCTTCTAGCCCTGTAAATCCTTCTGCCTGACATTAAGTAATGTCATCTTTTCTTGTCCGATTTTCCAGTGATAAGATTTTCCCCCCAATGTTTGAGGTCTAGGAAGAACTGTATAGCTGAAATACATTATAGTTTCTTTTATATGTACTATTTGGAGAGAGAGAGAGACTTGCGTGTAGCCCGGAGTTGGAGACACCCAACACTGGGTCAAAGAGCGACCATGTCCTGTGGGATCCCTGCAAACAATGGTATAATACAATATATACAATCTACTCGATGGGTATGTCCCATGCTCGTGATGCTTTGGCTAGTTAAACAAATATACTTGACAGATATAACTTCTTTCTATGTCACTAGTATGGTATTGATCTGCTGGCTGATGGCGACGATTATTGATGCCATCAGGGGTGTTTTTCCTTTGAAAATAGGTAAAATGTGGTACCCATATGCGTAAAACTTGGTATGGCATATAAAAGCGCATTGTACGCATAGGTGTATGAATGGGACCTTCCCATGTAAGCATTGCTGAAAGAGACGTTTATGAAGGCATGGGTCTTCAATGAATTTGATCAAAGTGCAATGGTTGTAAGGTACGATACCATCTTGACATGAAAGCTTATGTTGTAGTCAAATTTCAGGAGTATCGATGACATATGTGGGCAATGATGTCTCCCACATTTCCATTTGAGGATGTCCCTTTCGTGGAGAGGGGTGATCCAAGGTACCACTTCTTTCTGGAAAAGAGGTGTTGATGTCGAAAAGAAGGAAGCCTCAACCGATCGAGAGAGTCACTGATACAGAGGATCAAGATCCTGGATGTGATGGGTTTAAAATAGGCATGATGGTGAGGGGTGACTGAAAAATGATGATGGGGATTCAGTGGCCCAAGGTCGGAGTATAAAAAGCACCTTGGAGGAAGTCATAACTATTTATGATAGGGAAATCCATGGAGTTGGTAGGACTTCCAGGGTGGGTATAAATTGGTTATGAATTTCATGGTGGCTTTTGCATGAGGGTATGATACTTTGACCAAGGGTGACCAGGGACTATTTCCATGGGAGAAAAAATGGATGGGTGGGTGGGGGACATAGTGCACCGTTTGCGGTCTTTGTACTCTTACCAAAAGGATAAAATAATGGGGTTTGGTTTGTACAAAAAAAAGAGATGGATGCCCCAACACATGAAAGTATTTGCTCATTGATGATGTGAAGAAGGTGTTTTTTCTGAAGGTGGGGCCCCATTGATTGGTCTCATGTGTGAGGTTGATGAAGCGGATGGAAAATGTTGCAGATGGGCTATGCTGATGGAGGTATGGTAGGCCAAATGCGAGGCGTGCTAGTGCGATTTCGATCTTCTTGGAAAACCTGGTCATCGGGGAATGAGGTTTTATTTTGATATGGTAAAAATTAACCTAATGCATGGAAGGTGAATGGGCATGAGGTGCTTCCCGGACTTCAGTGGTATGGCTAGGCATCACTGTTTTTTGTGATATATGGTCTGCTTTGGGTGACGGGCGCCATGGAGGGGAAGCTCTACCGACCAACGAGGATGTTTATCATGTGCAAAACTGGGGTGATGATAAACATGGTCGGGCGTTTGGAACCTAAGGATAATTTATTATGGAGAAATGATGTTAGGATATGAAGAGTTATTCTGGGACTCTATCATGCTGAGGGTGGAATGATACCTCCTCTGGAACTTTCGATGGATGGAGCGATGGATGGTTTGCATGATACCTGCAAAAAATACCCCAAGTGAAAGGATCTTCTTTATTAAAAAATTGTTGAAAGACATGTGCTAAAAAAGAAGATGAGAGAGGGCATACCTGTCGTCAATGAAAATTTATTTTTTCGGAGGTGTAAATGTATGGTACCTCCTTTAGGCATTAATTATGAAGTGCTAATCACAGTGTTATAGATTACTGTTGCCTAGGTGACCTTGGGATAAATACTTGATCAAATTGTCTGTAGTAACCGATGTGTGTGGTAACTCAAGAGGATTAGGAAACCAGGTTCCCCTATTCCTAGTAGGTGTATGGTGGCTTGAGGGGAGGAGGGACAAATGGTTGTCTTTTTGGTGACTTCTCTTCCCCTCATATGGCCCGAGGTTTATCTTTGGTTGACTAGGTGGAGGGATCCTCTTGATAGGATTGCTCAATGGCATGTAAGGTGTCCCTATATCGCAGGATCTTTGGCCAATGATGGGTACAGTGTCCATAATTGATGTAGATAGCACATGCGTGGTTTGTATACAATGCTTTGCCTTGAATTTTTGCGTTAGGTTCCTTTTTACAGGAGCTTGGTGCCGTGATGTAAGGAGCCATTTTAATTCGTCTAGCTCTTGGCAGATGTGGGTAGGGTGGCCTGCTACGTTACATCTGGTGTAGAGTGGTGATTACCATTGCATGGTGGGATTCTCCACCTTCTTTCCTCTTCTCTCAGTTTTCTTAGTCGCAACCATCGGCTTTGCAATGGGAATTTCCTTTGAAGTGATATTTGTGACAGTGGCCTGAACGATTGGGGCCTGCTCAGGGTTGAGAGGGATTAACACTATAGAGGTGATGTGTGTGACTCCCATTAGAGTAGGTGGCACTAGGTACCAAATTCATATTGAAAATTATAAGTTTGGTAGGACCATTGTGGCTTTGGCCTAATGTGACACAAAACCGGCTGGGGGGAAGAGGAAAGGGGTTTGGGAGGCAGAGTAGGCTAGAGAGGTTGTTGTTGCCGAGGACTCAGTGTCATTAATACTCATCTCCGTGTCTTAAATAACTTTGATGCTTGATGTGGAAATCATGCACACTAGAGCCCTTGTGACATCGAGTGATAACTCAGGTATAACATGGGAATCTCCTAGGAATGACCCTAGAATGGACGACAGTTTCAACTGGCCAGGGCCATATTCTTGGTACCATGTAAGCACGTTAGAAGATGTGTCTACATAGGGTAGGATGACATTAATGTTTGTTAAGGGCCTCTTTTCGCTATGCGTCAACTGATCGACAGTGACGATGCGGTCCTCATGGGGGAACATCATAGTTCAAAAGACGGTGGAGGCTATGGCTGACATGGCGTACATATAACTCTGGCCAAGGAGTATATTGTAATCTAGTTGGGCATCCAAGACTTCAGTGTCTATAAGGACTGTCTTTTCAGCTAAGCAGACTAGGACGTTTTGGTAGAGACTGACAGTGGCTGAAGGGCGACCATCGTATGCTCTAAGCATGATTCCTGATGGCTTTAATTCAGGAGACCCTAACTTTTTCCAAACGTTCTTTGAAATGATGCATGTGGATGCACCTTCGTCAATGATACATCGGTGAATGGTGATGTTTTTTACCGACACCAGTATCTAAAAGGTGACCATTGAAGTAATCATGGGGGTGGTTTTATCTAAATCAAAATCCATCAGGCGTGAATCGACAGGGTCGATGGAACCTAATACAGAAAGTAGGGCTTTTAGCTGCTTTGGGCATGATTGTAATACCTCTAAAGCTGACATAGCGGTGGGGGATTGAGCTAGATCATCCAAAATTCTATATTTATGGGCTACTTTGGAATAGTTTCCTGCTTGCCTAGTTGGTTCTTTAGCCATTTTTGGAAAGGGTTCAATAGGCATATTTGATATGGTCAAAGTTGATGTTGGTGCATTTGTACTGGCCCCTGACATTTTTTTTTCTAGTGGGGCATCGTAATTTTGATTTCGTGTATAAAAAACAATTTATTTTCCATTCATTTAGATTTCATGGCTATTTTTTCCGGAATCATCAAGAGTTTGTTGCTGCATGCTAACTGTCCCTTGATGAGAGAAGAGCTCATGCATGATTGTTGTTTGCTGGGAGGATCCCCCTTGTCCACGATTACTCTACAACTTTTTTTGGCTCAGGGAGGTCGGGATAGTGGTGAGTGTAATGGCCATACTCACCACAGATTGAACAAGAGTGGTTTTTCCGAAGAATTGGTCTCTTTTTCTGCCTCTGGGAGTTGCTTTGCTCCTGGTTTTGATTTCGGTTGGAGTTGCCTTCAGGTTGAGATCGCGGAGGGCATTGTTAGTTATTGCCCCACTGTCTAAGATTTAATTTAGGCTTGTTTTTTCCTTTTTTATTAACCACGTTAGGAGGATAATTTGGATTCTCCTGGTTGTATGGTTGGTGCAGTTAGTTTTGGGAGGCTTGCACAAAGTTCACCTGTGCATTAATCTGCATGGGCGGGTCTTGTGCTAGGGACTGGTAATATTGTGGTCCCTATTTTTTAAATGGCTGTTGGGGGGGGGAGCTCTTCCGTTAGTATGTATTTCTGCATACTGGGTCCCCTGAGCCAGAGGATAAGGTCCTCTATGTTGATGGTGATACGATGATGCCCTACTAGCCAAATTTTGCGGAGGCTTGTGATGACTTTGGTAGCCGGGTTGTGGTATGTTCTGGGTAGAATCATATGCATAACTGGGGTATTGAACACTGCTACTTAGGTTAATTTTCATCAAAGACTTGATTAAACCGTCTGCAAAGTTCAATGTGCCTGGAAATTATTTGTAATTTTGCAGGTGTGTGGCGTTCCACTGGATATTGTAAATATACCGTGACTGTGTATAGATCAAATCAAGTTTTTGGGCCTTACAGATGGCCTCCTCTTCGGATATGGGATTTTTTTGTGCAACATTCTTTGAAATATCTACGGTGAGAGTTTCCAGGAACAGGTCTAACATGACTCGATCGTTGAGCTTGGCTTTGCACAAACTATGATGCCACTGCCATTCATAAAGATGGTCCAAGATGTGGACGATGGGGGTTTGCCTAAAATGGGTCAGTAATTCCATTCTGGAATCGTGGTGGATGGGTAACTAAAAATAGGTCAGGGACACAGTAGCGAGAGTGCTAAAGGTTCCATTTGTAGTTGAGGGTTGTTCCACATACCATTTCGCGGATATTTCGGTTAGGGTGTGTTGAAATAGTCTTGGTCGTATAGTATCGCCAACGATAATGTTTGATGAACACCACAGGTGGAAAGTCATAGCATGATTTCCTGGGTCTTCCGCTTTCTTTCCTTCGAACTTAGGAATGTCCGAAGGGAGCTTCATGGGCATGGGAGGCCATATGGGGTTGTGTGCAATGGGATTGTTTGTCAACTTGATTAAATATGGTAGATTTAAAGAAGCTAGAAAAGGGGACTACGCATTTGTAGTCATTGAAACTTGTGAAAACACAATGTTCTAGTTAGGAATAGGGTTTTTCTGTGGCGGACCCTGATGTGCATTCACCTGGCTTCCCGAATGGGTAGCACTCCTCTTCCCTTTAGGGGTTGTGGGAGGAGTGGTGTGTGGTGACCCTGTGGGGGTGTTCACTGGTGTGGCATTGGGAGACCAACTTAGGTTCCCAACTAAATATCCCCCAATAAAAAATGAACCAATAATGGTGGTTGTGTTCTGTCTTTGACGCCTAAATGGAGAAAGACCTGGAACCCCTCCCGGTAATGGGAGTAGTTCCAAAAGGCATCTAGATTAACGAGGTCACATTGGGTCCATCCTGGCGTCGAATAGGTATGGTTTTGGAAATATTTGAGAGGATAGAGATTGTAATCAAAGAAAAATTATGATCACATAAATAAAACAAAGCTAAAATAAAATAAATTTTCCCTTTACATTAATCCTATGTGATCAATCAATAAAAACATATCGTTTTTGTTGTTTGCGTATGATACTCAAATCCTAGAAGACCTAATCATCCTCACACTCTCAAATGTAATAGGGCCTTGAGAATATATCTTTTGAATGTTGGCACAATGTCTCGAAAGAACTGGTGATGCCCCGAGTCAACCTAAGAAAATACACCAAGGTAAGGGTAGAGGACCTAGTGCTACCTACCTCGTCACTGGAAGGGAAATGATGCCCTATTTTTTTCCACTAAGCACCATTGTCTCACGTGAGTGTTTGAGTCTTGGGCTTCTTGGTATTTCAGTTACCAGTACCGAGTATCAGACGGGTCAGGTAGCCCCAACTGATACCGCACGCACTAGGCCTATGCCTAACCCCCTCTAAATCAGGTCTCTGCGGCGCTCAGGTTTTCTTTGCCTTGGGCTGATAGCCGAATATGAAATTTCCCTAAATAGTCAACTTCTATGTTTCAATATGAATAATGACCAAGGTGGCTTTTTGGATGCCTACCCCCTTGGTCATAACTTAGACTATAAACTCTTTTGTGGCCCCTGTGGGGAGAATTTAGTGAGTTTTGTTAAGTTAGTTTTAGGTGTCTTTACTTCACTTAGGGTGTGGATGTGTGTGAACAAAAGGTGAACAACTACATTGTTTGAACATGTGGATATGTGATGATCCTTTTCAAAATCCTCTATTTAAACTATGTTTTATTGTTCATTGCTCAAAAGAAAAACCTATGTGGATATGGGCCGCTTTCAATTTTTCCTAGTTAATCTAAGTGATAAACTATAGGGAGATGGTGAGTTATCAATAGAGAGTGTTCATATCATTGCCTAGGATCACCTGAAGGTGCAAAGGAAATAGATATTACTTGCTCTTCTACTGACAATTCAATCTTGGTCCCGAAATCCTAGTGCAAAAAATGAACTAAACTAATGACGTTTACACTAGAAAAAATGAAAAAGAACTAGCTAGGCATGTGTGGACTTGGGCCACTTACTTTTGCTAATTATCTAGGTGTTTTGGTACCTAGATTTTCAAAACAAATTATTTCAAAATGCAAGTTAATTTTCCTCCTACTTAAACTATGTCTTAACTTTGCAAAAATCAACTTGAAATAAAACTAACACCTAAACTACTAAAAGTAGCTAAGAGTGACCTTTAGCAAGTTGTGGGGCACATCAACTAGTGTTGGCAGATGTATTATGGGCTGCCACTCACCTTACAAGCAAGAAAAAGATGGAAATATTAGGAAAAATCATACTTCTAGTTTCTGCACACAAAATGTTAGAACATGCATGATTTCTACGCATAAGCCACCTTTGAACGTGCACATTGTGGTGCGCCTGTCTCTAAGAAAGGTGCGCAATTTTACTGCAAAGTAATTTTTGGGAGCTCTTCTGCTTCAGCTTGTCACTAGGGATGAACCAGGCAGTGAATGAGAGAAAGGCGGCAATTCCAGCCCAACTCCACAAAAAAGACGGAGGTCTGTGCAAAAAGGCACAACCACATAAACTTAGAAATAAAATTCAGTGGAGCTACCAATCCTATGTTGGTGTGTTTGGCACATGAATGTACCAAATCACACTTGCTTAAGAGGGGTGGTTTTTCCCTCTTAAGTTATTGGTCACAAGCAGAAAATAGATGGAGTCAAGCAAGTTAGTGGAACATGTTAAAACATAAACATACTAGATAGAGAAATGGCATGCATATTCAAACATAAAAATTAAACTAAATTAAAGAAAATAAAATAAAATCTCTCAATAGAGTCACACAACTTCAATAATCCAAACAGAGGCATTTACATACCGTCTTATTGAGTGTTGGTAGGAATGAAGGATGAAACTTTTACCCACTTTCCAATAGGCCCTTATAACTAGGGGTTCTAAGTCCTGATGCAAGGATGTCTTTACTTCTGAGCTACCTTGGCACAAAGTCTCCCTCTCTCTATTATGGTGGACTAGAGTTGTTGGATGGCCAAAAACTGAGTCCCCTCTATCTCTGCTCTGGATCACACACTGTTGGTATTGCTTGGGGCAATTCTGGCCAGCATAACAATGTGCTCTCCTATTGTTCATCTCCTGGTGGCCTTTTATAGGAGAATTCAAATCCTCCTTCCCTCTCTTGGTACATTGTGGATTGTGACCCAAGAGAGGAGGGTCATTCCATTGTATGCCACATTTATTCCATTGTGTGCTCCCTTGAGGTCCTAAGGAGGCTTGGGCGGTTATCCTTAGGCGACCTCAAGTGTGGGATCAATGTCCTGGAGTGTGCCTTGTGGTCGAAAAAAGTGACTTCCGCCACTCTCAGGACTGTGCGGGTTTTTGAGGAAAAGTCACGCAAAGGCACATTTGACTGATTCTTTCTGTGTGCAATTTGATTTTTCCTTTTAGACCTTATATATTTTTAAATAATTTAGATTCCCTATTGTCTTCCAGCCTTGTAAATCCTTCTGCCTGACATTAAGTAATGTCATCTTTGCTTGTCCGATTTTTCAGTGATAATAGCAGTGGTGGAAGATATTCATTGGATTCTAGGATAGAAGGAATATAACTGATGGTATAAGTCTTTGCATAGCATATACATTCCTCTTTGTATATGATTTCATGATGTTCTACCTCTAAATCCACTCACCAACAGGCCATTCGAATGCATGTCTCTATATTTATATGGTTGTTTCTAAATCAAAACATAAAAACAATCTCATCTAATGATTAACTATTGTCTTATGTATGCAGACTCAAAAATACAATGGAAACAACCTCAAATAAAGTAAATTTTCCATATTAATTTTGCTAGTTGCTAACCCTGGGCAAGACAGCTCACTGAAACTCCTTTGTATGCATTGTTGACATTGAGGATTACCACAAATTCAATCAACTAATACTCTTTAGGGGCTCTTATGAAATAGAACATGATGTTTATTAATTGTGAACAATGAAATATTCTGGAAAAATAAAAAATCCCAATACAATTGTTTTCATTCCCTCACACAATATTGATTTGCTAATATAAACCCAACTTCTTGGAACAAATAAAACTGATAAAATTGTTGGAGGTGTACGGAAATTGTAGTTGTTGTTTAACAAGGATATATGCATGCATAGGTTATAGAATTTTGAATTAAAAGAAAAAATTTTCTAAGTTAGCAAGATGGTCATGAAAATCCTTTAAGAACTTCCTAGAGAGAGGCTTCCAATAATAATTCCTTAACCTACTAAATATATGCTACTCCCATGCATCCATCTTTTTCATATCAATATGTCTACTTGTTATGATTTCCATAATTCACCGCAAATGTAATATTGCAACACTACACTTGAAGTGTAACTATCATAAGAGAAAACTATTATTTTCTAATGACATTCTAATCTGCTGAAGAGTGTTAACATGCAGCAATGATTACCAATAAAACCCTTCAATGTGCTTTAATTTTGGTCTCAAAATATCATGCAAAGCATAGTACCCTATCGAATCCCTCCCGATCATGCTACACCCATAGTAATTTTTATGAAAATAAGAGAGGGAACCTACTTGGATTGCATAGTTATTTTCTCTTCTAAATTCCTTTGGAAGCAAGACTTATGTTAGCGTTATTTACCACACCATAGCTATGATTATAGCGCCATTTAAAAACCATAGATCTAATGCCCATGAATATCAACAATAAATCTCATCCTTTTGAAAAGGGAGTATTTTCATCCATGGTGATTTAGGCTTAAGAAATGGGGCACTTGGATACTTCTAGGAGTCAAGCTTTGAAGTCCAAGAGAACCTATTGGTGTTCATGCTAAGAAACAAAATTTCAAGCTAAAAAAAAAATCACTTTACCTTACCCCATTCTCATAACCACACAATGAGAGTTGGGTAACAGAGTAACAACCTTAGGTCAATTAAGGGGATGTCTTACAGGTTCCTCCATGGAAGCTCTAGAAGCCATAGGGAAACGCCTCTCTAGCTTTGTTCATACTCAAACTGCTTTTGAATTCCACCCAGTTGTAGAGAAACTTTAGAAATTAGATCTTGCTTCTCTTCGTGTCAGAAGTGGTGATTCCTTGGTATTTCATTTGTTTCATAATTATCTATATGATGTTATAGGATCACACACATACACTCTTGGTTTTATATAAATTTCAAATGCTAAATTCATAACTATGGTAGAAAAAGACCTAAACATAATGGGTCATTTCCTGAATTATTTTCTTGAAGCCTCACACTATTATTCTGCAATGTTTGACACTCTAGGAGAACGCTTTAACGTGAAAAATAAGGAGATTAATACAATGGAGAAACAATTGTTTTCACATGAAATAAGGATTTTTTTTGCTATTGGAGGAGTTGCTAGGATAGGAGATCCCAACTTCCAAAATTGGAGAACACACTTGCAGAATTGTGGATCTCAACAAATATCAATGAGAGGGAATGATTTTTTATGGGCATAGATTTCACTGCACATGTTTTGATGTGAAGTATATTCACTTTAAAGAGAGAATATATCATAAAAACTACATATTATCCAATGAAATTCACTACTCAACAACAAGCTAGAGAACCCACCATAATGTTTTTTAAATAAAACAGATTAGCTAAAGTGTCTATTGCACAGACAAATAAAAACTGCAACATACAAGGATTGGAATAATTGTTTTTTGGTATCAGTATAACTTCTTCATGGGAGGTCCAAAAAAATGAGAGAAATATGAGTTTCTATTTTCCAAATATATAGGAATAAGTGTAGCATAGGGAATTTGTGAGAAGTTTTTCATTTCCAAATATGAAGGAGTATGTGTAGGAGAGTGAATTGGTGAGAGTAGATAATTTATGATGACAATTTTACCACATGTTAGGCAAAGCCATTTTTGTTGTGCGAGAAGACCCAGTGTTTCTGTTTACATTATCCACAATTTCTAAAAAAAATAGGCACACCATGCACATGTGTTTTTTGTTTCACACAACTTCCTGCACAATATCTATATAATTCTTCAATGATTATTGTGGATGATGGTCATCGATTCCTCTATTCGATGCATAGATTATTCCAGACACAATTGTCACTATTGTGGCATCCAATTTTATTGTTCTAATTCTTAGAAGCCTAAGATAAAAAGTGGGCATTACGGTAAAAATGAATAAGGATTATTCCAAAAGGAAATCCTCATGCTCAATGAACCAAAAAATGTCAACTTATTCCTCTCTTATGAAGGATGCAACCACAATTTGGTAGGCTAGATCATAGGATGGGATCGTTCATATGCTAGATCCTGGTTTTAAGCTTAATTACAATTTTCATGCTCCTAACAATAATGTCTAGTTCATTCAGTGGTTGGGTTGGTCAATATATTCAAGTTGGGTAGGGTCGTGCAAAATGTGATATGTTGGGTGGTCAGTAGTTAGTAAAATATTCAATGGATAGTAGTCACTAGGTCATAAAGGAATTGATGCACTCTGTGCACCCAACAATAATTGAATTTAGTTTAATTTTCATTATAATGTGTAAATATATTAATGATACATAAAATACAGGTATAAGAAACTGCATCAAATGGGTTTCCCTAAGACTTCTTCAAGGTACCATGTACGAGTTAAAAATGTTATTAAAATTAATCCTCTATGGTCAATATATTTCCATGTCTAACATGGATTTAATTTTTTATGTTCATCTCAATAAGCATATAAATGAACAAGTTGAAAATAAAATATGAAGAATTGTGTTGGGGGGTCAGGTATTAAAAAGATAATATAATGCTAAGAAAAAAGCACTTTTACATTCTAATAATATGATTAAATATAATGAGGTGTGCGATGGAAATTTTTTTATCGATTCCAAGTTGCACCACCAGCCTGAGTACATCATCTCCTAGCATGATCTACGGCGTTTCTTGCTTTCATGTTGCCTACACCATAGAGAAATTAATTATCAATTGAACTTAATTCTATTGTACTTTATTTCATATAGGAGTGAAGTCAATTGTTTCAGGAAACTCCTATGCTTTGGATTCAAAAATAATTTCAAACTTTTTAATAGAGTTAAACATGACCTTTTTCTTTCAACATTTGGAATAATTAAGTTATATTGGATGAGAAGAAACCTTAGCTTCAATTTTTCTAGAGGCACTAAATATTTTGAATGAAGACCTTGGCTTGAATAAGGATCACTCAATTTGATAATGCCAAAGCTTCTTCTTCTGCCCCATTAATGGGTTTAACACTATAATGGAAAAATTTCTTCTCGAGATGAGTCTCCGGGTTGACTTTATAACACTAAAAACTAATGTATTCCTAGAATTATGCCCATATCCTATGAATGCTTCTCATGTATCCTTAAAAATCAATCTTTGGTGTAACCAAATATGCAATTGATATATCTAAATATATGAAATATATCTAATGTTGGTCCAAGAAATTTTAAGATTTAAATTAAGTTTACCTTGTGATGGAATGTGAGCAAAGCATTCCCCACAACATCCATGAGAGACAATTGGTGTTTGGAATGAGATGTGTAATTATCAACTCTCAAGACCACATTTCCTGATCAATTAAACCTTTTTAATACACTTCCATTGAAGAAGATAATCTCTTCCAAATAGTGAAGTTGGAGGGAGAGGGAGATTTCAATTTAGAAATACTATCATCATGGCCAATGAAAATTGAAATTCCTAGAGGAGAGGAACAGATGCAAGGATGCACCTCAAAAGCAGAACTTTTATAATTTAAGCACTAGCAAGAAAAAAAATACGTTCTATATGAATTTACAATATGTAGGGTGTTGGATTAGTGTTATGATTGAGGTTATACCTTGTAGAAAAAAATTAATAGTTGTATGGGGAATTGTGAAACATTGCTTAATGGAATGATGATATTATAAGGAAAATGTTGATCTATGGTTAATATTACAACAAACCCTAATAGCTAAGAAAAAAAATCAGAAATATAACAACACGTCAATACTGACCACAATATACATCACCCATAGCATGTCTTTTACAGAGATGTCCAACAAAAAATGAGAAGATTTTTGTCTAATTACAAGTACTCAAAAGAGACTTGTTAAGATACCCTTGGGTTTTTATCAATATATAAAATTGAATTAATTATTTACAAATGATAAGGATGATGTATTTATACACCTTATATAGTGTTTAGAGTGCTAGCCCCAAGATCATGACTAACCCAACCTAGTCAAATATAGATAGATATTTGATAAAGTTGGTTCCCATATGCAAGCTTAATAAAGCTCCCATTAAATCAAATAAAGGGTTAGTAAATGACCTTGTTAGCTCTCGATCTAGACGCGAGGCTGAAAAAGGGCAAAACAGGGCAACATCTAAACCACGCTCAGCCTTGTAGCTAGCCCTACAAGGTCAGGAGAGGGCTCTCTCCGTAAAAGGATATTCATCAAAGCAAAAATATGAAAATGATTTTAGGCTAGGTATAATAATGGGGAAAAGGTTTAATAAATAAATGAATTTTCAGAGATGTGTGGGACAAAATGGGATAGTTGAAACTGGGGAATTAAAGCAGGATACAGGGTATTTCATGGGGCAAGGTAGGCAGGAAATTTTAGCAATAAAGTTTAAATAATGATGGAATAGAAAGACTGGTGAGGAGCTGAAAAGGGCACAAGATATGGATCCTTTTCAAACAGAAGAGAAAACACAGAGTATTGAATGATTTCCCAAGGCAAAGCATATAAAATGGATTCTACCTTTCTATCTTGAAAGCATTCAAAAAAAGGAGATTTTTATGACTGAAATGGTGAACATAACAATTTACATATGAACACAAAGGAGAGAACAAATGCTAAACTCCTACCACATGGATCCCACAAATCAGAGCTAAATCTCTTTATTAATTTCCTGTAAAACTGTACAATGTAGTGCAAAGTGTTCTTTCCACACTATTCCCCTACTTCTGAGTTACAGACTGCCTTACAAATGATTTAGAATTACATTAAATAGGCTGAAATGTGGGAACATAGATCCACAAAAAGAGGAGTTGTTTTAATAGCTGAAGAACTGAAGTCCAATCATAGAAAAAAAATCCAACAATCTTCCCCTGAAAATAAGCGACAGCATTACATTTGACCACTTGGGCAGATTTTACAATTATGCTGTTGAATGGAAAATAGGTAATTTGAGGAGCAAATCCATATTTCTATGCTGTTGTAGAAATATCTATTTTATTTTAGCTCTCGACCCTTTTGACTTTTCTTTCCATTATTTTCTTGAAGAAGACTAACTTTTATAAAATACCTTTGACATAACATAAAATGAAATAATGCCTTAAGTGAAGGGAAAACTAGTTTTTTTAAAGAGAAGGAGAAAAGGAAAGGAGGCGGGATCCGCATCGCAATCGGAATCGAAAGGGTTTGGGAAACGGGATATAACATATAACAGAACCTTGTAATATGCTATATGATGCATTATAATAATCGCAATTGGGGATTGGGAAAAGGGGAAGGTGCATTAGGACACAACATAAACTCCGATGCGATTGGAAAAATTGGAATAGGAATAAAGATTAAGCCGAAGGGATAATGGGGTGAAAAATGGATATAAAAGGTTTTGGCACTTTTACAAAGGAGTGAAATGATTTATATTGAAAGAGTGGAGGGCTTTTATGGTGGGACCGGGGTATGAATAATCGCAATCGGAATCAGGGAATTGACGTAGGCGCATAACACAACACATCTCCTCCAATGCGATTGACGAGAGGCGACGGGGGGAAAAACTTTGTATAAAATGGAATAAAACACATTTCGATTTTAACAAAGGGAAAAGGCTTTTTAATCATTGAAGGGCAGAAGTATTATGTGGTGGGCCTGAGGTCAATCGGCATTGAAGATCAGAGGAGGGCGGGGCGAAGTGATATATGAAAACGCCGATGCCGATGAGAGCGATGGCTTGCAAGCCGTCTGATTGGTGAACAGATCGATGGCAAGAGTGAAATCGGAGAATATCAATTGGGAGCACTCAATCGAGGGAAGCATTTATAAAATCGCTGATTGCGATGGCCCAATCGCATATGGGCCATTGGATTAGGGGGGTCGATCAACGGCCAAGATGTACATCGGAGGGGGCCAATACAATCGCATCGGAGCTTTCACGATGGGCCAATCAGGGCACACAATCAAAATGTTGCGATTGCGATGGAAGGGTTTGGAACGACGGGATTTATTTATAATAAAGACTTTAACTTTATTATAAGTTCTAGGGTATGGCGGGGAAGTGGTTCATTAAATCACATGGGATTCATGATTATGTAATCGGAACGGGGCTTTATAAAAAAAACTTTTAAAATGTTTATTATAAAGTTTCAACAGAGTATGGAGGGGAAGTGGTTTTTTACGGGATTTTATAATAACATAGCTTTAAACGTTATCATAAGGTTTTAAAGGAGTGTGGAGGGGAAGTGGTTAATAAATAAATCGCATATGTATTTAAATAATGTGATTTGGCCATTGGATAGGGAAAAAGGGGTTTATAAGAGAAAATAATAAACTTTGATAAAATAAAGTTTAGGGAAAGGAAGGGAAAAGGGGAAGGTTTAGGGTATAGAGGACTTTTTACTTCACTTAGGCATAAATTTCAATCCAGAAGTCAGTTTTGAGAGTGTAGTATACCGTTGGAAAGCTCTTTCTGGGCTCTTTCTACTAAATCTACTTGGAGCATGATTTAACATTGAAAATGATGTGGAAATATTCTCTGAAAGAAAGGTGATGACTTTGTGGAGATGGCAGCTTCTGAAATGTAACTTGTTACATATGCTGACATGAAATTACATAATAAATGATAATAAAGACAAAGTGTTGTGTTTTCACCTCAAAACATGGTTTTGAGGTGAAAATTACATCAAGCTGAATAAAATATCTCTTTGACCTTCCAGTTACTGTAACTTTGAGTTTATTGACTTCCTCATGACCTTGCTGATATTTATTGACACTTAAATCATTAATTTGACCGTGGTGAGATCCTAGGACCTACTGAGACCCATCCCTATGACCTAATGATATGACTTTAAGAGTAAAAGAGTGACTCATGACTAAACACCATAGAGAGGAGAATCAGCAAGTTTCACATGAGGGAAAACTGATGAGAAACCACTGCCATCAATGAATCCATGACCTAACGGAATGGTGAAATTTATTGGTATGGGACTCCTAATATGAAAATTCAAAAAAATAGTTTTGATCACTGATGGAAGTATGACTAGACTAACACTAACAAACCTCATCTGCAAACTATCCATAATCTCAACAAACTACAACCTCTCCCTAAAAATACAGGTTCATATCCTCAAAATGAATCATACATATGAAATATCCCAAAGGGATTTTCACCCTTAGAGGATAAAAAACATAAAATATGGAAAAGAAGGTGGAAAATACTAAAATCTTGTTTTTTTCCCAGTCAGTGAGTGTTTAAACCCTAGTTTGAAAACTCAAATAGGGCTCAAATAATGTTGGATAGAGAAATAAGAATTCACAATATCTCTAATTCCATGTTGATTTCAAAAGGAGGTGGTAGCTCTATGGTTTATCAATCATACATACAATATATAGAAACTCAAGAGTAAACCACACCAGTGTGCAAGTCCATCACAAATCATCATGGATCATCCATACATAATTCACACCACACATCTCATGAAACACCCCAAAACATGGTGTAAGAATTCCAAAGTAACCCTAAAAGTTAATACTGCAAATAGGGAGACTAAAAATTTACAATTCTTAGTGGGGAAAGATTAGTTCCTACATTTCTAGAGGAACAAAGTAACTACAAAACTACGAAACTCTTCAAGCCCTAAATCATATTAATTTTTTAGAGGATGAATGCATAATCTTAATATAATGTCCATCATTTCTTCTAGAAGTAGTTACTATAATGACCTAGAGTGGTCCAAACATTACCAAGTGAACATAGAATATGACAACAATAATAGTGACATGACATACAAGGGGATATTCTGCCAATGGAAATTTATTAAATATAGCTACAATTGGATGATATCATGAATTCTAGATTCCAATAGAATGATTAGATAGATATTAAGGGGCTAGGACCTACTAGATCATCCATTCTCTGTAGAACATATAAAGAAAAATTACTAGAGAGAAACATAAACTGGGATTTTATATTTTATGGATGGTGAAACATCCAAGGTATAGTTGCATATTACTGCTTAGGGGTAAAATGAACCAGTGGTAACTAGAGTAAGATCCCTCTCTAGCCTTCTTGGGACCCAAGGCAGATATTCAGATTAGCTGCAAAATTCACAAAGACAATATATGCATGTTTATACTAGTACTTTATTGACAAAGTGAAGTAGAGAATGATTAGCATGATGTGTAGTGTCGATCTGTTGGAGAGCTCAATGTAGTGTAGTTGAAGTCTGCCTCACCAGATCCTAGTCTGAATCCTGCAAGGAAACAACGAACTAGTCTAAACTTCACAGTGTTATCACAATAAAAAATCAAAGACAAACATATATCAAATATTAAATCATATAATTCTAAGCCACTTATAACATGTATCTCTAAAAAATAATTAAATAGATGAAATAAAAAGAAACTGAGTTGAAAAAATAGAGGCAACTCTATTATATCAAATGAAGGAAGATTACACCCATCAGTTTGGTCAAGCTTCCCTCGGTCCTCCTACTCCAAGCTCTCTCTCCTAAATATCCTAGTGTGACAATGCTTAGGGAAATAGTTCTCAACGAACCAAGCCAACCATGAAACCTTACACTAACAAAAGTTTTCTCCTCACACTAAAAAAAGTTCGCTCACACAATGAGCCCTTGCCTCCACTTTAAAAGATTTTGGGAGGATCAACCTTGACATTATTCTCCATTAGTTTGATTAGGGAAAAATCAACTATGTTTCCATGATTTTCTAGATTTTTACCTCTTTGGATGCTTAGTTAGGTTTAAAAATGTCCAATCAGAGGTCTACACCACAGGTTTCCAGCTTTTTGGACTGACTCCTTGATAAAAAGCTAGAAATTTCAGTGATCTGCCACAGGGTTTACTGCTCATTCTTCATGAAACATGGGTAACACTTCCCTTTAGGAAAAGCAGTGCATTAAACTTGTTGGAACACTTAATCCTCCATGGGTAGGTGTGGAATGTGAAAAGTCACAATGGAGTCAAAGTGACCTTGGAATGTGAAACCAAGAGTCACACCATTGTACTATAAATGTACATCATGTACAATGGAAAAATAATAGAGCTACACACTTATCCTTATATTGTGTGTTGAGTCTCTTGTTGTGTGTGTTTATCTTTCTCTCACACCATGTGTGTGTTTAACATGGTATCAGAGCTGATATGTTCATAACCAGCTCAATATTGAGTGAGCCATTTGTGTTTATGGCCTATGCATATCTGCAAAAAATCTGATAATTTTTGCAGCAATAAGAGATTTTCTGCAGCAATCATTTTTCCCGCATTCATCAATATTTCTACAACATTCAAAAATTTGAATTGAGAAGAAGCAGCATTTAAAAATTTTGTCTTGAAGAAGAGTAGCATTTGGGGGGCATTCTGCAGGTTTTCTCACTGCACATTATTCTACAATTTCTGCATTTTAATTTTTGCACCATTTTGGAGAAGCTGAAAATATTTTTTAAATTGGGTTTTTGAAGAAGTTTTTGGGTTTTTTCTGCTGAAATTTCATCCATTTCCTGGAAGAAAAAAATTCTGCTATTTCCCTCATTTCTGCATTTTCTGCTGCTGGAAAATATTCTCTACTACTAGAAAATTACATTTTATGCTCTTTGCTATAATTTTTTTATTAAAAAAAAAAAAAAAACATTTGTCCTTCGGCCCTCACCACTCTGCAAATCCCCCTCACATCTATTCTCGGCCCTTATGCTCAAACCATCACTCACAAAACTCCCTAAAGCCTATGCTCATGCTTGGCTCTGCAACCCGCCCCCTATCCACTCATCCCACCCCCTATCTACTAACCACGCCCCTCACACAGCACTCCACCCACAGCACATGCGAGATCCCACACTCTGCATCAAACCTAAGCTATGGCTCCCTCCCTCACGTTTAAACTCGCTCCCTCCTCCCCCTACCATGCCCCTTCCCTCTCTACGCAGACTCTGCAGACTACGCTCCCTCACCCACACAATCCTTACCCCCTCCAACACATCACACTCGTCCCCTTTTCCAAACCCGACCCCTTGAGCCCTACAACTCCCTCACGTGGCTACCCACCCCTCCCCACTCTCTCCTAGCTACCCCTCATAGCTGCAACCTCGTGCCCCTCTACAATTTTTTACAACCTATGCCCTTCCGCTGCAATACTCCTTATATCGGCTTCCCCAATCTGCCCTGATCACTCCACCCACAAGGCCTGTGCTTACCTCCCGTGCTCCCCCCCCACTCTACTCCTATGCTCCCCCTCCCACCACTCGAGCCCCAAACCCATTCCCTCACAGCGTATCCGCTCACTCGCCCCTTCTCCACGCTCCCCTAAACTCTACAACCCCCATTCCCCCTTACCCTCACGGCCTTTCGACCTTCCCAATACTCTCACCCCTCTGCAAAACTCAACGGCCTCACGGCCTCATCCTCCTCCACGCCCACAAATAAATTTAAAAAAAAAAAAAAATCGATTTTCTATAGTAACTCCCCCCCCCCCCCACAACAACAATAAATTTCAAAAATTCATTTTTTTTATTTTTACAGTTAAAATAACTCCCCCCCTCCCCTCCATTCTTTTAAACTTCAGCTTTTTATTTTTTTTAAATAAATTCCCTTCCATTTTTTTTAAATTAATTCCCCCTCCTTCCTTTTTTTTTAATTAATCCCAAATAATTAAATAAATAAAAAAATAGCAGAGACAGAGAGAAAGAAAGGAAGTAAATAGCAGATAGAGAGGAAGAGGAAATGAACAGCATGAAAGAGGAAATGGCATATGAGTAATTACACAGAGGAGAAAAGTAAAATTTACATTGTGATTTCAAGGGTGATTCTCTGAAAGAGGTTGACAATGTGAAGACAAGTTTGCCATCATTTTTAAAACAGCTCCTTGAAGAAAAAAAAATTCAGCTGCCTTAAAGGCTTCTTGCACAAGTGTTTTTGCTACATATTTACAAAAATATTTTGCAGAAATATTGTATTGAATTGACATTGTATTATGAGTGAATATTGCTTCTTCATTCATAGTTGCAATCAGTATTTGAGTTGTTGGAAAATTGTTGATGTAATTCATTGTTGCTTGCCGGTTAGACAACCAAATCTATACCTTGAGGTCCTCCATAATTTGAGGAGCAGATTTTGTACTTTGAGATTTCCATAGTCGGAAATTCTTTAGAGTCATTTGTAATTTTTGAAAGGAATTTGAATCACATTGTAAACGGGTGCATTTTCGGTTGAAGATGACACCATTTATTTTTTGAGCCTAAGTTGTTGAAAAATGGCTAAAATCAATGAGGCATTAGAGTTGTTGAATAACCTCCTTCATTCCAATGTTGATGATATGATAAAAATGAGCAAGAATGCTCTTTGTAATATTCAAAATTGTTTGCAAGATGCACATGAGAAGATTGAGTTTTTGCAGTTGGAATCTCAGCTCCAACAAGATGAACTTTAGCAAAAGAGTCACCATTATGAACCTGTTTCTATTCAGAACATTGTGAAAGACTCCCATTAGTAGCAAGTCAATAAAGTTCCAGTTGATTCCCATTCAGTGCCTTGTACTAGAGAAAATTTGCATGCA
Source organism: Pinus albicaulis (assembly GCA_034641835.2). Classification (NCBI taxonomy): domain Eukaryota; kingdom Viridiplantae; phylum Streptophyta; class Pinopsida; order Pinales; family Pinaceae; genus Pinus; species Pinus albicaulis. The sequence continues at coordinate 1,555,776,596 of CM076578.1, forward strand.
GATGTAGCAGTTCAGCCTGCACTTCTCAAGCCCATCATCAGACCTTGGGAAGATCTTGTCCACAACAAGCACCGAGCTGGTCTTGGATATAAAAAGGATGTGTCCTTTCATATTCCAGACTACACCAAGCCCATCATATTTCAGAGTGTCGGATTCCTGTATGACAGTTCACCTTCAGCTGTTTCACATCCTGCTCCACTTCCATAAAAACAATAGATTGAAAAATTCCAACACTGTGATCAAGTTGGCCGTATGAAAGATCACTATTTTTATCTTCATCCATGCAAGCTCTGTGGTCGGCACACCCATTCTTCAGATAGATGCTTTAGAAACAAGCCTCCTACAAGAACAAAGATTCATCTTGGATGGATCGCTTCTTGGCAATGGGCATCAGCTACCAAGAAGATGTTTAAGACACATGTCAGAACTTGTTCACGAATATTGAGGAAACTTGCAGTTGAGTTTTCGCCATCATCTCACCTTGTCCCTAACAGGGGGGAAAATGGTGGTCATCTACAAGCTTCGACGTCAGATCAAGCGAACCTGAGCCACAATCTCTCATTCCATATTCAGAGTTGTAGCCAGAGACACAACAGTTCAAGCAAGCATGAGCCACAATTCGTCATTCCAGATTCAGAGATGTAGCCGGAGACATGGATTCCCATGAGCATACCTTTGGTTGGTGGACAGCCTTAAACCATCACAGGTTTTAGACCTCCCTTCTTTTAGGTTTAAGGTCTCCCTTTCATTTATGAGGGACACTTCCTCTAGAAGAAGCCTTCAGCTTCTTACTAGCTTTGGTTGAGCTCCAGGAAATGCTTCAAGCATTCTAGTGTTGTTGGTCATCCTTAAACCATCACAGGTTGCAGAACTCGCTTCTTTTAGGTTGAAGGTCTCCCTTTTTATGAGGGAAAATACCTCTAGTAGAAGATTTCAGCTTCTTGCCAGTATTGGAAGAGTTCCGGGAAGTGCAACAAGTATTGTTTTCCAGTGTTGGTGGTCATCCTTAAACCACCTCTTTTTTCCAACATTTCAGAGAGTTGATTCAACCCAAGTGCTGCCATGTATACTTTGTAGATTTGTATTACAACTCTCTTCTTGGACTCACACATACCCCTTCGGATTAAGGGGGGGAATGTTGGAACACCTGATCCTCCATGGGTAGGTGTGGAATGCGAAAAGTCACAATGGACTCCAAGTGACCTTGGAATGTGAAACCAAGAGTCACACCATTGTACTATAAATTTACATCATGTATAATGGAAAATACAGAGCTACACGCTTATCCTTCTATTGGTTATTGATTCTCTTGTTTTGTGTGTTTATCTTTCTCTCACACCATGTGTGTGTTTAACAAAACTAGTCACTAATGCTCCCAACAGGAGGTAGTGAAGCGTTATAACTCAGCATAGTTGTTTCTGGGGTGTTTTACCATGGAAAAAGAACTCTTTGTCTAGGTCTATTTCTTCCTTCCATGTGTCCTTCTCCTCTGAGATGATGAGGAGGTCATTTTTTGTGTAACAGATGCCCCCTAAAGTGTGAGGTCAAAGACAAATATGATGGCTAAAATACTTTATATATGTGTAGTAGAGTGAGAGGAGTTGGAAGACTTACAAAAGCCTCAAAAAAACAACATATGTCAAAAATATAAATATATATCCTGAGTCGGGCAACCCCATTCTTAATAGTTGTATCAAAATGATTTCTTCAACAAGAGATATGACCAGTATGTCCACCGATAAGCACAATGTGGAAGCTTGTGTCATGATAGGATAAATCTGATCATTTGTCTCCGAAAATAATATATGCAACATGGGAGAGGAAACATAGTTGAATGGTGTAAGCCTCTACCCAAAGTCTTGGTCATCGATTCTCAAAACTATATATTTCTACACATGTGAATAAAGGAGTTGTAGTCGAACATGTGCGAAATTGTCTGATTACTAGTCAATGATGAAAACTATTAACAAACATGAGGAGTTCCACCAATAAGGATGGTGGTCTCCAAGATCCATAGTAAAATCTAGCGAGTGTGAATAAATTTTGTTGATGTCGAACACTCGTAGAATCATTCAATCGGGAGACAATGATGAGAACCCCCAATCAAAAACAAGGTAACCTACCACTAAGGTCTGCAAGTTATAGGGTACTGATATGTTTCTGGATCACCTTCCTAGATAAGATGTTGAAGTCGATAGGAAGAGATTTGTCAAAAGGCAGGAAATAAGGTGTCCTACATCAGTTGACTTGAAATAGGACAAATATGATTTGTTTTGAAGATAGTCTAGAGAAATGGTGCAAACATAAGGCAGGAAAATAATTTTTGGCATATGACGGCTTGGTTGATAAAGGGAGAAGTAGATAGTGTGATCTCTTGAAGAATAGAAGGCACATCACATAGGGTACCAGGCATCTCAGACTCATGAACACCAAAGAGTGTTTGGATTCAAAGATGTAGGAACATCGGCATATGAATAGTAAATTGAGAAAATGGTATGGCTCAGTCAAAAGCTGATGTGAGGGAGTTTTATGAGGACTTCCATGTTCAAGGTTTTGTTTCCAAATCATCCTTCAAATTATAAAGAGTGAGTCTCTAATTTTTCCATTTTTTTCCCCATTTGATTAGGTTTAACGAGTCCAAAAGGGTAAACTCGATGATCTTCTCATGTTTAGGGAGTCTGAAAGAGATCATAAAATACAACACCATGGGGGTAACTTTGTCATGGTTGATGACCAGGTGCAAAAAAGGGGTAATAGTATGCCTGGAACAGTTCCTTTTCCGTAAGTTAGTCCTTTGAGTCTGGATAAAGTGATAAACCTATGTTCAATGGACGTCTGCCTCATTTTGTTATAAGTACAAGGAGACAAAGTAAAATCAATATTATTTGTGAAGTTTTAAAGAGTCAGATGAAGAAAAAATCAATCCTCTTCATGAAATTTTGAGTCCAACAAAGAAAAACGCGGTCCTCTTCGTGAAATTTTAACGAGTCCAACGAAGAAAAAATCGTTGTATTTTTTGGTTTTTAAAGAGCTAAAAAAATATGGAAAATAATGTCTCATAATCTTCTTCACGATATTTTAACAAGCCAGAAGAAGGAAACTTGAGGTTTTTTCAGTTTTACGAGCTAGAAAAAATCCCTAAAAAGAAGGCTTGATCTGGGTCAGGCATGGTCAATTCTGGAGAGAAACACTGACAATTCATCAGAGCATAGGTAACATCGATAAAATAACAGCTGCATCAAAACATAATGGAAAATTACCAATTTAAATAACTATTTGAGTGAGTCAAACCTCGAGAATGTCTATAAAAAGGACAAGAGACCTTCATTTTCAATGCTTGTGTTCGGTGAAAGAGCTCTAGAGTGTGAAAGAGAGCAAAACTTCTACGCTTGATTGTGGATGATTCGGGCAACTGTTTTCGATTATGTTTGTTCTAGATAGGAGCTTAGGCCCTCATCTTTCATTACATTAGTGTTTTCAAGTAGTTTTATGGTTAAAAATTTATTTTTGCGTAAGCTCTAGAAAAATTAGGCGGCTAACATGGTCTCCAAGAGGGTGGGCCGCATTAAACACACTTCCTGTTAAAGGAGAATGTGTTAGCACACCCTGTTCAACACAATGGGTTGTGTTAGCTGAACAAAAAAAATTAAAACACTGATTTTCTTATGTATCTAATGATTGAGCCGGTTTCTGATCCATGAAAAAATTGTATCGCGTAGGTACAAAGCTGTTACCATGAGTATCTGGTGCAAAAGAGAGAAGGAAAGAGAGGAACTGGGAATGGTTACCGAATCAACATGCTTATTAGTTCTGCAAAGATGTAGATTACAAAATTATGCTAGAATTGAGATGATGAAAGGTCAGGAGGACCTTCTGAGCTAGATCATCCAGCAATGGGATGAAAAACGTCATGCATTCCGCATCGGGGGTCACGAGCTCTCGATAGAGAAAGAGGGTGTTTATTTTATTACCATCCTATCATGTAGATGGTCGAAGCCCAACCTGACAGGATCTAGAGCTGGTCCCCATACCACCATGGGACTGATCCAATCTCACTGCATAAACAACACTACGCTAGTGAGAAACAATATACCTATAGCGAAGATAGCCTCTATACCAATTAGGTAATTTATTTGGATGATTGTACACTTGGTAGGAGGCAAGAGTCATCATTTGGCCACCATGGCCTAGTTTCTACTAGCGATGGATTGTCTACATCCATAGATATTCAACTAGTGTGAAGGTGTTGTCTAGTGTATTAAAGAAGAGTTGAAAGCTTGCAAGACCTGAGCCCAAAGAGAGTTTGGGTATGGTACTCGGATTGTCTCATTTATACTAGAGAGAGTGTCCTTGATGAGGCCTCCAAGGATCATGGACATAGCTGGACTGAGGGAGCCTAGATAGGGTTGATGGTTCGCCCTCATGCCTCAGACTGGAGAGGGTCCACTCCGACACTTCTTTGATGATGCATTCTTTGAGTGGCTCAGCGGCCATATTCTTATGAGGATTAACCCTATGTCGAGATGAACCTTACAGGATATCTAAACTTGATATTTCCACCTGGAACTCAATGGGGGCCAACAGGTAAGATGATAAATCAGTGCACAATTATTTTTGTGTCTCTTCAATTTTTATGCAATTTTTTTGTTTAATGCATGAAATTTTTTTTTTCCATGAAGCACTTTTTTGACATAGATGTGGCACATGTACGACCAACTAGATACCCTCACCATGCATGGTGAGGAATGCAACTACCTAGTACTGGAGACACAACAGAGGTTTCAGCATCCACCGAAGAGGTATATGACACACAGTCTGTGTAAGGTTGCTAGGAACCTCGAAGGTTTGAGCATTGGTGTGTCACCTCTTCCCATGAGGGAGATCTCAGTTCATCTATAGTGACACACAGTGGGCGTGGTGGAGAGATTTTTTGTGCCTCTAAGGAGGTTAGCTATGGAATTTATCTGCTATCATGAGCAGCAAGCATAACAGGAGTATTCATAGATGTGTAGATGTCATAGCGAGGCTTAGAAAAGCCAATTTTTGTATAAAACACCCACGTTTTGAAGATTTTTTTGATGTAACCGACTGTACACAACATATATATATATACACACACACACACACACACACACACACACATACATATTTTGGCGATTTTGATCATGTATTTTTTATTTTTTACTTTAATTTTCTATGATGAAAAAATGTAGACTCATGAGTGAATATTTCTATAGTAAATGTGACAAATTTCAATCCAATACATAGTTCACTAACGAATGACACAATGAATTATATTCTATAGGAATGTGTTCAAAAGAAATAACTTCAAATTGACGCTCTAGAAGTCGCAACCTTAAGTAATAATGTAATAAGACAAGATTTAAGATGCAATAAAAATTCTTCAAATGGATAATGATTAGTTGGAAATCTAACTGGGCCACTAGATTGGATATGTCACGAGATGCAACTTCAGTGAGGAGTTGAATAGCCAACATATACTCAGCAGTATTGTTGGTGGCATTGCCAAGGAAGATTCCCCCAAAACCAAATAGTTCTGACTCAAGTGTATAGAGGATCCAAGCAACCGATGCAGTGTGTTGTGTGTGATGACTGGCACCATTCGCATATCCAACATATGGTAACGGTGTCAAAGAAATTTGTGCAGAAGAAAAGAGTTTGTATGAAAAAAAATACTCAAAAACCCAAAATATTCTAGACACACCAAAAAAATACAAAACCTATATACATAAAATTACAAAACAAATGCCCAGTAAAATACTAGGTGAAATAATTTTTCAGATAGAGCCTGTTTCAGGGCTCAGTGAGTGGGATTCCATTACATTCCTAAAGTTCATAGGCTCCTTTAGAAATAGCCTTAGTGATGACATATGGACCGAGCCATAATGATTGAAGTGTTCCTTCCCCCAAGAGGTCATGTTTCTAATCATAAAGTAGAACTAGATTGCCCTCTTGGAATCAACAAGGCTTGACAGTTTTGTATTATCGAGCTTTAACTTTGTGCTTGTGGGCTTCGAAGGCTAGTGTCACATCTCGATGAGTTTCTTCTAACTGATTGAGTGAGAGCAAGCACTCTTCTTTGGTAGTAGTCTTGGGTAGGATTTCAACGATCAACTTAAGACATGGAATCTCACACTTGATTAGAAGAATTTCTTCGAGATCGTATGCTAACAAGAATGGTCTGAAGCCTGTAGACGTTTTCAGTGACATTCGGTATGCCCATAATCCAGAGTATGTTTTTCGATGCCACGCGATTTTATGGTTTCCAACTAATCGAAAAATCATGGTCTTGAGGACGCCATTTAGAGCTTCGAATTGATTGTTAGCTTTCGGATAGTAGGATGAAGAATGATCTTGTTAGAAACTTAGCAAGGAAGTTAACTCCATCACAATTTGCTTATGCAAATGAGAACCATGATCTGTGACAATTTGGGCAGAACTGTTGAGTTTGGATGTAGACAAGAATGTCCCTGTACTAAGATCTGTAGAGTCGAAAATATATACTAATTCATCAAGAAATGGATCCTGAGCTACTTCTTCTAGATCAACTCTAGGAAGATCTGACAATAATTGGGTGAATACTAGTGATTTCTTAGCTTTGGAAGAAACGAAAACCAAGTCAAATTGTTGGAGGATTACAATCCATTTGGAATATTTTCCTCCAATGATCTAGTGAGATAGGATTTGTCTCATGGGATTCTCCAAAGTAATGTTGGTAGTCTACTGTAGGAGTATGTAATATTGGAGGAGGCTGACAACTAAGACAACCACTAAAGATAGTTTCTCCAAATGTGAATATATTAATTCAAGTCCAACAAGACCTTTTGATAGATAATATATCACATGCTCACTATTGTCATCATGCACTTGAACCAGAACCATTTTTGGGGAGGATAGTGAGGCTTCCAGGTAGAGGAGAAGGTCGTGTGAATCGTTGGGGGCACTAACAAGTGGGGCAGAAATGAGTGCCCATTTCAAGGCATCAAACAACAGTTGAGCTTGATCATCCCACATATACAATACCCATTTCTTGAGTAATATCATAAAGCCTTTCATCATCTTAGAATAGTTTACGATGAAGCGATGTAAGAAGTTTTCTTTCCCTTGCAAGCGTTGGAGTTGTGAGACATATTGTGGTGCAAGTAATTCGGTAATGTCCCTTACCTTATCGAGATCAACCCTAATCCATTTCTTGGAGACAATGAATCCAAGAAGTCATCTAGACTCGAAAAAAAATGCATTTACACAATTTCATGTGGATTTTGTAGAACCTACACGTATCAAAGACTGCTCAAAGATGATCGAGGTGTTGAGATCGTTTCTTGGAATGAGAAAGAATACCATCCAAGTAAGCTTGAAAAATGTGTCTAATATAGTGAAATGCATAGTCCATGGCCCTTTGAAATGTGGCTCCAACATTCTTGAGACCAAATGGGAATTTTCGATAAAAAAATGTGCCCCAAGGACAAATGAAGGCAGTGTTATGTTGGTCATCCTTTTTAATAGAGATCTAGTTATACCCTGAAAATCCATATATAAAGGAGAAATATTCACATCAGGTGCAATCATCGATAATATGATCTATAAACATAGTAGTATAGTTGTCTTTCATACATGCGGCATTCAAATCACGATAATCGACACTTACTCGGATGGTGTCATGTTTCTTATCTACGGGCACCAGATTGGATACCCGTTCTATTAAAGGAACACGATAGAAAAAACCAACGTGTAAGATTTTTTCGACTTCTGTCTTGATAGTTGCTACTTTGCGAGGGTGGACAGGTTAGAGACTCTACCGGATAGGCTTGTCATTATCATAAATATTGATTTCATGCTCAACTATAGAAGGATCTATGCCTTGAATTTCATCGTAAGACCATGAAAAAACATTGTGAAACTCCTTAAAAAGGGATATGAATCATCCAATTTCCTCTAAACTTCAATTTGCTCCAATCCGTATATTTTCCACGATACGCATTTTTCCCGAGATATCTATGAGAATAGTCTTAGAAATATTTCCCATGTTACCTTCTGCATCAATAGTTTGAATAGTCGTATACGTGTATGGAACGATCTCAAGTGGGTCAAAAGGATGGATTTTCATAGTGGATGCCTCTTAATCAGACATCGAAGCATGGTGGTGAAAATCATCTCAAGTTCATTCTTCTAGAGACATGATCTCTTGAATAGCTTCACCTGAAGGTAGGACTTCATCGAGGATATATTTAGAGGGAACTGTGTTGGGCAAGAGGAGGGTTCCATTGGTCAAGGGTTCAGATGTTAATTGTATGGCTTGATAAACCAACTCACTTGGTGAAAGTGGCATCTGGTCTCTGTAGGAATCAATTTTTGGATAGGTCGGTAGGATCCAAGGGTCGATAAAGCCATTCGAGATGGTGGATATCATTGAAACCATTTTTGGAACCTCGGGAAGAAGGAGAGGAAAATAATTCATAAGGGAAGATTCCTTCAGAAGTTCGGTACCAATACTGACGTAAGAGTTAGGGACTCCTCCTACTAGGGGTACAGTGCTGCTAGATAACGTGGAATAATCTGGGGTGCATAGGGATAGCTTTTCCACTGTAACTATCTTCCCAACCAAAGGAAAGAGGATGAGTTGGAAAATCGAAGAGACAATGGCGGTCATGGCATAATACCAACTATGGCCCAAAATGAGATTATAGTTGAGATGACGATCTATGACTTCAATATCCACAGTTATCGTTTTCCCACTAAGAGTAATGGGGTAGCTAGCAAGGTAGCCTTTTGGGTTGAAGGTGTGGTTGTCGAATGCTTTGAGGGAATTTGACAGTGGAGATAAATTAGGAGAAGCCAAAGCGATCCAGCACACAACTAACATTACGCAGGTCGAAGCACCTTGATCAATGACAGTGTGATGGATTTTCCTACCTTTCAACACAACTTTAACTTGGAAAGAAAGCTAATGAGAAAGGGAAGGTTTTAATTTTTCCATGTAAAATATGGGTAGCATAGAATCCTGGGGGCCAGTTCCACCAATGGCCAAAATCAGAACTTTCCTTTGCACTGGGAAGGTTTTCAACACTTTGAGTGCAGACATAGTTGATGGTGCTTATGCCAAGTCTTCTACAATGTTGTAGTTTTGGGAATCACGTGCAAAGGTGTTACGAGTCGTGCGTCGAAGGGTCCCTTTCGGGGAACGAATGACAAGGTCAGCAGTAGGCCTTTCGATATGAATATCATTGGGTGGCAGTGGATTTTAACTCGAAGCATGTTCATCAACATCAGTGACTATATTTCCATACGTTTTGGATCGAATTTGGATTTCAACGGTCTCCATGTCATAGATGGCAGATGGTCCTTCACCAGAAGGATGAGAGCCACCATTTCCCCCTTGCAGGGGTTGTGGTGGGTTTGCAACAAGATGTTGTTGTTTCTGAGGATTATGGAAAGGGTTACGTAGGATAACAGGGGTACTCCTTGTATCATTGTGCATAATAAAATTTGTTTATTCCTGAAGTTGAGGAAATTTATATGTCAAGTGGTCCTCTGCATAAATTGTGCAAGGGAATCTAGTAGTTTTGTCTTTCCCTTTCTCAATTTTATCAACATTTCTCTGATTTGGATTATTTTTGGTGTTGGGCTACTCTTCAGAACTAGCGGTTTGTTTTCTTATTCTTCTTATTCTTACCGCTAGGTTTTTGTGTAGACTGCACAGAGTTTACCTCAGTGGTTGGAAGAGCAGCTGATTGGGTAGAAGTGATGGCAGCCAAATATTTTTGGGAAGCATGCTTGTTGAGATGTTTTACAACAACACCGGAGGTTGTGCCAACGAGGCCGTTGACATGTGCTCCGAGTTGCTAAGTAGCGGGAGCATTGGAGTTGCTAGTGGCATGGGGTAGTAAATAATATAGTGTGCTATAATTAGAATAGATGAGATCTAGATGTTGTTCACAACAGATGGATTGGTCCTCTTTGACTGCACCAGCTAAGGAAACATCCTTAAAAATCGAAGGAAGTAGTAACTTACAAACCAGTTCGATAATAGATGATCTGGGATTGGCACTTTGACTAGCCTATGCCTATGTCACCATTCATGAATATGATTAGAGATGTGGGTGGAAGTGTCTTGGCACAACGTGGTTAGGAGTTCCATTCCAGTTTCGTATCAGATAGGGAGATGAAAGTGTTTGAGAGATTCCATTGGAAAGGCACCAAAAGTGTTAACTCAATATCATGGTAACTCAATGAACCATTTTCTAGTGTTGCCTGTGAGGGTACGAGGAAAGAGCCTAAGCTACATACTTTCATCCACCATGTAACTAGAAATAGACCATAGATGATAGGTGGTGACATGTGTGGTTAGATCATCCCCTTGTTTCCCTTTGAACTTATGGATATCTGAAGGAATCTTATGCAATACAAGAGGCTAAAGTAGGTTATGATTGATGGGATCGTTGTTCAATTTATACAAATTAGGGATGTCTAATGTTGGAAAAAATGGAAATTGTGTTTTCGTCCCTGAGTCTGACCAAGGAGGTGTTGGTTGACCAATCATACCGTAGGGTCCGCCCATCAAAGTGTTCCCAATGGGATATGCATGACTTTTCTGATAATATTTTTCACGTAAGGGAGGTGTAGGGATGTAAGGTTTTTGTCCATAAGGGTTATTAAACTGTGGGAAAAAGGGTTGGTTCCCCCCAAGTAATATTTTCCCCCTTACCCCAATTCAGGTTGGGGAAGGGTCGCTCAGATAGACGCGATAGATTTTTCTTGTGGCATACTACTAGCCGCATAATTTACCATTGGCATAGACCCTACACCAAAAGGTTGACCACTAAGATGAATCATATTAACAATGGATGGAACTTCTTGTCCCATAGATTGGAGGGGTACATAAGTGCCCCTTGACATGTAAATTTTGTTAATACTACCCACTGGCATAGAGGCCAAGGGGTTTGAACTCAATAAGGGATTCCAACCAAAATAGTTATTGAAGGGAACCTTGGTATCCCCGCTAGTAGAAACAGTAGATGGAAATCCAAGAGAAGAAATGAAAGGAGTGGAGACTTGAAAGTTTGGAATTTTACTCACAGATGTTGGGACCAAGCTTATGAGACTAGGCATATTCTGGCTATTTGGGTTTCCAGCCAGCTATGAAGAACTTATAACTAGCGGGGGAGGTGGTGGTGGAACCAAGTTGGCCACCATTGGAAATGACCCATTGTTCGTCGGTTGTGTATTGGATGTGTGTGCAGCCGAAGACATCATAGGTACTGATGCTACCTGAATCAACAGTGGCCCTGGTGGGTTAGTGAGAGGGGGATTATAAGGAGGTACAACTCCTTCCATGAAAGGATCCTCTGACAACACATTATCTTGGGAATAAATGTGTGAAACATGGGTCAATACTGGAGACTGTTCTTCCGAAGAATACTTTGGGTCAACGAGACTCGAAAAATCCTCCATTTTCAATACAAAAAGGTCTCTTTTCCATCTAGATAGACGACGAGGGCCGAAGGACGCCACAATGACCAATAAATTTTGTCTAGATTTTAATTTGATATATTATTAAGTGTTAGAGATATTAAAACCAAACACCTAAAAAGAAATAACTCTAAAGTAAATCAATCAAGCAGGTAGAGGGGGGAGACCTTGTCTAAGAACTACTATTCGCTAGAGATTAAACCCAATATCACAATATAAAACAGACAGAGCTGGTCATATGTATAGTTATGGTTACTCTTGAGTTTCACCTGAAGCTCAAATAATGGAGCCAATGTAGTATCCCAAAAGGGAGAATGCAATAATAAACAAACACAATATTTGAAACAACATATTATGTACACATAAGTTATGATCAACACAAATATAGACAGAATAGGTGAGCCATACTATTATGTGGAGATGGATGATAAGTACAATAGTGCATAAAACAGAAGTACTCAAGCCAAAAATATGGCCTAGAATGACCCTGAAATCATGCTAAAGCAGGCACTGCGTAACTGGAGCTGCTGAAAGCTGTATACTATGTTGTCCCTTCAGCTGATGGTGATCTTACAACTATTGACTGAAAGGTAAAATGCATATCTATCATTCTCTAGAGCTCTTATGATGCCAATATTACAGATCTAGGCACTATGATGGAAACCCAATATAACCCAGAAAGGAAATCTAGATCTAAGAAGATCATAAATTCACCCTCCTAGGGTTTGATCCCTTGAATGTTGGGTTTATGCAGATCTAAATCATAAATAGAAGTAAGATGACTTCAATGTTTTACAAATGAGATCTATGCTTTGAGGGCTAATCCCTCCTTCTGATCTTCAAGTTAGAAGCTTGAGATCTAACTTTTTCTTCCTCCTCTCAAGATGTCAATTGTTGCATACACAACAGTTGGAAAAAATACGTTGTATAGGAGGGAGAGGCTGATGCCTGCTGCAAAATAAGTCTCTTTAGCTCAATAATGATGGAAAGAGCAAGTACAAAGTGAGGGGAAGATCCCTCACAGGATTTCCAGCTGAAGTATTTGAAACTTCCCTCCTCCAATAGATCTACAGGGCTGGACTACGCAATCCTTGATGGGATTGTTGTCGCATGGAGGTATGATATGTTTGGCCTGATGCCTGATATGGATCTGAAGTGTTGGAAGGCAGACCTTGAAGCACAAAGTGAAAAGATGAACCCTTCACTGGTTCCTCAGATTAAATACTAAAGGACAACCTCCTCCTCTCAAACCCTAATGCAAAAATGCATTATTTCAGAAGATGCATGGGTTGAAGAAAGTAGAAAAAATGTGCCAAAAATGCCTAATGATGAATGGAAACTCATAATAACCTTCCTAGAGTAGGCACTCGAACTCCCTCATGGGTAAGGGTTGGATTCTCACTCAGGAAGACCCTGTTCTAAACAACACAGCAGACTTAGCTAAACAACATAAGTGCGCATAGAAATGTCAAATGACAAATCTCGATCTAAACATATCAATATTCAATAATCTAAACCCTCCTCTAATGTTTCCTTTATCTTCATTATTTAGTTTTTGAACCTTCCCATGCCTTGGCCCACCTCATAAATATGTTGCACATGTGGACACAGGACTCCATGTTGACTGTGTTGTCTCTCCATGATCTCCATAATCTCTGCATTTAATGTTCACCCTCTCCATAATGTGTGCACTAATGCACCACTTCCTCCATCATCTCATCATTTATTGCTCTATGATCTTACTTTTAATTCACCATGATCTCAATTGACTCATTCATCTCTCCATGTTCTTTCTTATTAACGATGTTTGATCCCCACTCTTAATTCATTAATAAGCTTCTCCATTATTCCACGATGTAGGTTTATTAGCTAATTAACCATGTTCATACTCTTAGGAGTGGATTTATTCATATCAAGGGGCTATGGTTCCCTCCACCCATTTATTTACTTAGTTAAGAAAAATAAGTAAGAACTCTAATATTCCAATAAACAGACGTAAAATTTGGAATATTATGGCCAAGCACTCTCTTGAAGACAAATACCCTCCCAAAAATCGAATACAAAGTAGGCATGTCTATGTTAGGTAACACCGAAACCCGCCCTAGTAACCTTGTGTAAGTCCCTATAACTATGGAAAATATTGATACCTTAAATCACATACACTACTAGGGGGGTCACAGTGGTAGACAACACATTGTATGGGTAGAATTCCTGAATCCCCGATCCAGTTTCATCATCCCCAAGTGTAACCCCAATACATAGAATTCCCACTAGATATGCAATTGAAGGTGGGCTACCTTCTCACACACACCATTTTTGTCTCGCACTTAATCCATTATGAGTGGAACGGTCCCAATAGTATGAGTGTAGATGGATTTTCACTCTTTAATGACACTAGTCTCATGTTTTGTGATCTTGCACAGTTTTCTCACTCTGCCCAAACAAAGATCCTAGCATGTAACAATATTTGTGTAATATCATAAAAGAGTTATTGATTGATTTTATTAAGAAATTAATTTTATTGTACTTTCATTTAATTCTTTGGAGGGGGATTGGACATATGAATTTTATCTGAATCTGACACAAACCATGCAAAAAATTCTTTTTGAATCAATTCGATGAAAGGGTTGCTTCTACAAGGAGAATTTTTTCATACATCTATGCAATAGAAAACACCCAATGATGCAGTTTTAGCCTATGAAAGATACATATACCAATGCTTACTAACAACTATTTAACCGAATATTTTACAGAATGAAATCAGTTATATCAGAAAAACTAAAAAAAAAAAAAATTCTTTCAGAAAGTAAATGCAACTAGGCTAACTTTTCCAAAGAAAAAAAAAGTAATATGCCAACAAGCAACCAAGCACAAAGTTCCAATTGCAGGAACCAAACCGGCAGCCAACAAATCAACAGCCAAGGAAATCATAGCAAGGGTGAAAGGCTAATTTTTGGCTGAGTAATGTTGCCTAGCAAAGGGTATAGTGCATTAATAGCGGGACTAACACATTGTTCTCAAGCAGGATATGTGTTATAACACTCTAGAAAACACATAGGGGGTGCATTACTGAGGATAAATTTCAAATTATGGTCAAGTAAGGCCTATTCTGAACAATATGAGCAGATGAGATGGTTGTAGAGCACACTATATGGTTAGAAATGGATGTGAGTAGAACGAGAATTGATAGAGGGAAAGATCCGAGAGTTCAGAAACGAAAATCCATGAAATAAGGATTAGTTCCCAGTGGAGTCGCCAATTCTGCGTAGGGGTAGCTGGAGTAATATCCTTCTCGTGCCTTCTTGGGACCCAAGGCAGACAATCAGATTAGTTGCAACATTCACAAAGACAATATATGCATGTTTATACTAGTACTTCATTGACAAAGTGAAGTAGAGAAGGATTACCTCAATTTTTAGTGCTGATTTGTTAGAGAGCTCAATCTAGTGTGATTGAAGTCTGCCTCACTAGCTCCAAGTCCAAATATTGCAAGCAAACAACGAACTAGTGTAATATTCATAGTGTTATCACGATAAACAATGAAATACAAGCATATATCAAACAAGAAATGATACAAGTATAAGCCACTTATAACATGTATCTCTAAAAAATATTTAAGTATAAGGAATAACAAGACACGAAGTGGAAAAAATAGAGGGAGTTATAATATATCAAATGAAGGAAGATTACAATCATCATTTTGGTCAAGCTTCCCTCAGTCCTCCAAATCTAAGCTCTCTCTCCTCAATATTTATCCTAGTGTGACAATGCTTAGGAAAATAGTTCTCAATGAACCAAGCCAACCATGAAACCTCACACTAACACAATTTTTCTCCTAACACAATCAACCTTTTGACCTTTGACAATGAGCCCTTGCCTCAAATTTATAATAGTTTTGGAGGATCAACCTTTCTATTCTTCTCCATTAGCTTGATTAGGGAAAAATCCATGATGTTTCCATGATTTTCTATCTTTTTCCCTCTTTGGATGCTTATTTAGGTTTATAAATGTCCAATCAAAGGTCATCACTGCAAGTTGCCAGTTTTTTGTACTAACTCCTTGAGAAAAATCCAGAAATATCATGTTGAGATTTTATTTCTTATTTTTTAATTAAATTTGGAGAAAATCTCATGTAGGTGACAACAATAGGATTTGTTGCTACATTGGCTCCATCAATTTCTGATGAGGAGTTAATGCATCCTATATTTGTTGTGAGAGAATTTATGAGTCTGTTGCCATTCACAGTTATAAAATGTAAGCCCGTAGAGGCAAGTGAGCATGATGAGGAATTTGTAGTGAGGAAGAGCTGAGCAGATGATAAACTTTTCTATTGTATTTCTGCAGTTGATTAATGAGATTGTCGATGCCCTGTTAGGTGGATGTAGCCCAGATTGGTTGGGTGAACCACGTTAAAATTTGTGTTTTTCATGGTTGAATGTTGTGTGTGTGTCTTATTTGATTTTATATTTTCGCTACTGAACTCTAACACTTGGTATCAGAGTGTGTGTTAATGTATTATAGCAAGAATTGACTGTCGTTTGAGAGCAAGCATTGACATCTGGATGAAGTTCTGCGTGTTGAGATCGTGGACCATGGCTGTGTTAGCAGAACAGAGTAAACTATGAGGCCATGAGCTACGTTAAAATCTGTTGCAGAACAGAGTAAATGGCGCTGTATTGACCGGCGTTAAAATTTGTTGTCCATGTGGAGGAGCCACAACGAGGCTCTGAGGCCGAGTCTGCTGTGAGTTGAACTGGTGGTCGATTGCAGCGTTGAAACTGGTGCACATGAACTGTGAGACCAAGAGATTGTGAATTGCTACTGAGCGCTGTGAGTTGTTGCCAAGTTGCCGAGAGAAGTGTTATTTTTTGCGTTGCTGTGTAGCTAAGAGGCAGCTTGCGTGGAGGCTGTCGATGGACAGCGTCAAGTCAACGAACTGCAACATTCAGGGCCGTTGACCGAAAAGCTGAGACTTGGTAAGTCGATATTTCAACGTTTTTTTTGAAAGGCATCGATAGGTTCATAAAAGGAGAGTCAAATGCCATTAAATAAGTGCAAGAAAATTAAAGTCGATTTATGCAAAGTCGATTTATTTAAATGTTGAAACGCTGCCATATGGATTAGTGAAATGTTGCTATTTAAGTTTTTGATTAAAAAGTCGATTTGGAGTTTTATAAAAAGGTCATTATATGTATATCAATTTGTGACATATCGATATTTCATATCGATTTGTATTGTGAAGGTTTACAATTGTTTTGACCTTCTTTTTTTTAAATCGATTTGGATTGTAGAGTTTTTTTAAATTTGATTTGAAATTTAAAAAGCCAATGCCATTTGCATATGGTATGTGTTTTAAAAACAAATCGATTGGTAATTTGTATTAATTACCATTTATTAAAAGCCTTTTATAATGTTTATTAAATTTCCATTTGCACATGGTATTAAGAGGAAAGGCATTTTATAAGGTGAAGGGAATTTTCATTTTTTCTAACAAAAACTTCATTCATTAAAAGTTGCAATTGGAGGTTGTTTTTTGTGACACAACATGGCAAAAACACAAAGTGCCTGGTTTGAGATCGAGAAGTTCAATGGCAAAAACAACTTCGAGATCTGGAAAGTGAAGTTGTATGATTTACTTGTGCAACAAGGCGTGGAGAAGGTGCTGTTGGGGAAATACAAATAGCCTTGCACCATGACAGATGATGAATGGAGTGACTTGGATGAAAGAGCACTGAGTGGCATTCGACTGTGTTTGGAGAATGATGTTTTGTTTAACATCGTGTCAGAGAAAACTGCTGCTGGTTTGTGGACAAAGCTTGAAAAGTTGTACATGAAAAAATCCTTAACCAATAGGATTCTTCTGAAGTGACAATTGTACAGTTTGCGCATGAAGGAAGGTACGACGATAATTGATCATCTGAATACCTTTAATACTCTCCTGGTACAGTTAGAAAGTATAAAAGTAAAATTTAAATCCGAAGATAAAGCTGTCACTTTAATATGCTCGTTTCCCGAGTCATGGGATCATTTTGTTACTTCTATAAGTCTTAGTTCATTAGAAACCCTTGAATTTGATGATGTTGTTGGATATTTATTGTCCGAAGAAACAACGAAGAGGTCAAATTCAGAAACCTCTACATCAGAAGCAATGATGGTCAGAGGTCGTTCTAAAGAAAGACGCTTCAGTAAGCACAACAACTTGCGTTCAAAATCGAAAGGGAAGAAGAGTAAGGTAAAGTGCTGGTTTTGTGGCAAATCAGGACATTTGAAGAAGGACTGTTGGAAGAGACAGCAAACATCCAAAGGAGATTCTTCGATAGAGAAGAAAGAAGCAAACACGACAGATACAGGTTCGGCATCGATTTTAGGTATGAGTGATGAAGTGTTATCAGTTAGTTTGTCTAATCATGATCAACATTGGCTGTTAGATTCTGGTGCGTCAAATCACATGTGCATTCATAGAGAGTGGTTTAAAACTTATAAATCAATCAATGATGGAGTTGTTTACATGGGAAATGATGCCTCATGTAATATTGTGGGAATTGGAAGCATCCAGATTAAAATGTTTGATGGGACAAATAAAATTCTAACTGATGTAAGACATGTACCTGAACTAAGAAAAAACCTCATTTCACTAGGAGTACTAGACACTAATGGATATAAAACCTTTATTCAAGGTGCAGTAATGAAATTTTATAAAGGAATTTTACTAGTAATGAAAGCAAAGAAGGTTGGAAATCTTTTTCAGTTATAAGGGAGAACAGAGTCAGATCATGCTTCTACAGTATCTGAAAACGATAGTAATTCTATTCGTTTATGGAATCAAAGGTTGGGCCATATGAGTGAAAGAGGATTAAAAAAAAAATTAATCGTAAGTTACTTCCTATTTTAAAATCTTCTAAGTTAGATGTTTGCAAACATTGTCTGTTTTGGAAACAAAGCAAGCAAAAGTTTAAAACTGGAAAACATACTAGTAAGGGAATCCTTGATTATATCCATTTTGATGTTTGGGGTCCATCTCCTATAACCTCATATGGAGGATCGTCATATTTTGTATCTTTTATTGATGATTTCTCTAGAAAAGTGTGGGTCTACATGTTAAAGAAGAAGTCTGATGTGTTCACAGTTTTCAAACAGTTTAGAGCATTAGTTGAAAACATCACTAGAAGAACCATTAAATGTTTAAGAACTGACAATGGTGGTGAGTTTACTTCAAAGGAATTTGATAAATATTGCAAGGATGCTGGGATCGAAAGACATAAAACCACTATATATACTCCTCAAAAAAACGGATTTGTTGAACGCATGAACAGGACTCTCTTAGAGAGAGCAAGAAGTATGCTTAGTAACGCCAATTTGCAGAAGTAATTGTGGATAGAAGCGTTTTCTATAGCTTGTTACTTGGTAAATCGATCACCATCAACTACAATAGGATGCAAAATTCCTCAAGAGGTATGGAAAGGTTATCCATGTGATTATTCTAAACTGAAAGTTTTTGGTTGTGATGCATATGCTCTAGTTCCGAAACATCAGCGTTCTAAATTAG
The DNA here is from genome assembly GCA_034641835.2 of Pinus albicaulis. NCBI lineage: Eukaryota > Viridiplantae > Streptophyta > Pinopsida > Pinales > Pinaceae > Pinus > Pinus albicaulis. The sequence continues at coordinate 1,555,795,632 of CM076578.1, forward strand.
ATCCTAAATCAAAAAGATATATATTTGTTGGATATGGTGATGGGACTAAGGGATACAGGTTGTGGGATCCTACTACTCACAAGATCATCATTAACAGAGATGTTAAATTTAATGAATCTTCACTTGAAAATCCAGATGTAGATGATAAATTGAAATAGGATAATGTACCTAAGCTTCAACACATTCAGTTTGAAACCAGTTCAAATACTGATGATAGTCCAGATGAACAAGTTTCAGATTCAGATCGTGAACAAGTTTCAAATACAGATCATGAACGTGTTTCAGATGCCGATCATGAAGAAGTTCCTATAGAAAATAATCAGCAAATTGGGGAAGTACCAGAAACATCTTTAAGGAGGTCTACGAGAATCAGACGTTTTCCTAAAAGGTATGATGATTATGTTACTTCAGTTTCTTTAACTGCTAACGATGATGAACCTTTGTGCTATCAGGAAGCTATAGAAGGTTCAAACAGTGGTAAGTGGAAAGAGGCTATGAAGGACGAGATGAAGGCATTAGACAAGAATGCCACATGGGATCTGGTAGAACTTCCCAAAGACAGAAAAACTATGGGATGTAAGTGGGTTTACAAATTGAATAAGGGTGTTGATGATACAGAAGACAAGTACAAAGTGAGGCTGGTCGCGAAAGGTTTTTCTCAGAAAGCCGGCATTGACTTTCATGAGATATTTTCACCAGTTGTAAATTTCAATTCGGATTGTGTTAGCATTAGTTGCTTTACTTGATTTAGAATTACAGCAACTAGATGTTAAAACTGCATTTCTACATGGAGATTTAGATGAGGAGATTTACATGGAACAACCGAAAGGGTTTTTTCAAAATCACAACAAGAAATTTGTCTGCAGGCTCAAGAAATCATTGTATGGTCTGAAGCAGTCGCCTCGACAATGGTACAATAAATTTGATTCTTTCATGATGAGTCGAAATTATATAAGAATTGAATATGATCATTGTGTTTACTTTAAGAAATTAAGTAATGGCATGTTAATTATCTTAGTTTTGTATGTTGACGATATGCTTTTAGCAAGCAAAAGCATAACAGAGATCAACAGGTTAAAGGCTCAGATGGCTAGGACGTTTGATATGAAAGATCTAGGAGCAGCAAGATAGATTTTGGGCATGGAGATTTTCAGAGACAGGAGTAATGGTAAGCTGTGGCTATCACAACATAAGTATATTGAGAAGATACTCTTGAGGTTTGGTATGAACAATGTGAAGCCTGTTTCAGTCCCTTTTGCTTCCCATTTTAAGCTTTCTTCAAGTTTATGTCCTAACACTAATGAAGAAAAGGAATATATGTCTCGAATTCCATATGCCAATGTAGTAGGTTTTTTGATGTATGCTATGGTTTGTACTCGACCAGATATTTCACATGCAGTTGGGGTTGTCAGCAGGTATATGGAAAATCTAGGAAAAGAACACTGGTCAGCAGTGAAATGGGTGCTTCAGTATCTGAGAGGCACAAGTGATTATTGTATCACTTATAATAGAAGCAGTGAATATGTTTGTGGATATGTTGATTCCGATTTTGCAGGTGATTTGGATAAGAGAAGGTCAACTTCAGGGTATGTCTTTACTCTTGCAGGTGGAGCTATTAGCTGGATGTCAAAGCTACAGAACATTGTTGCTTTATCCACTACAGAAGCAGAATACATAGCTTCTTCGCATGCTTGCAAAGAAGTGGTTTGGTTGAAAGGTTTGTTTGGTGAGTTTGGTAGGTTGCAGGACAACATCAAGTTATTTTGTGATAGTCCAAGTGCAATTCACTTGGCTAAAAATCCCACCTATCATAGTAAATCAAAGCATATACCTATCAAGTACCATTTTGTAAGACAGGTTATCACTGAAAGGGGAGTGTCTCTTGAAAAGGTGCATACAAAGGAAAACTATGCAGACATGTTCACGAAACCAGTTTTGTTAGAGAAGCTACGATGGTGTCTGGCTTCTCTTGGCTTACAGAAAAGATAAAAATAATAATGAAACAGGGTATCAGGCTAATTTTTGTCAAGGTGGAGATTGTTGAGATTTTATTTCTTATTTTTTAATTAAATTTGGAGAAAATATCATGTAGGTGACAACAATAGGATTTGTTGCTACATTGGCTCCATCAATTTCTGATGAGGAGTTAATGCATTCTATATTTGTTGTGAGAGAATTTATGAGTCTGTTTCCATTCACAGATATAAAATGTAAGCCCGTAGAGGCAAGTGAGCATGATGAGGAATGTGTAGTGAGGAAGAGCTGAGCAGATGAGAAACTCTGCTATTGTTTTTTTGCAGTTGATTAATGAGATTGTCGATGCCCTATTAGGTGGACGTAGCCCAGATTGGTTGGGTGAACCACGTTAAAATTTTTGTTTTTCATGGTTGAATGTTGTGTGTGTGTCTTATTTGATTTTATATTTCCGTTGCTGAACTCTAACATATCAGTCAGCTACCGTGGAATTTTCCCCTCATTCCTCATAAAACATGAGTATCGTTACCCTTTAGGAAAAATATTGCATTAACCTAGGCACTAACGCTCCCTAAAGGAGGTAGGAAAGCGTTATAAATCGTCCTAGTAGTTTCTAGTGTGCATTACTATGGAAAAATATGTCTCTGTCTAGGTCAATTTATTCCTTCCATGTGTCCTTATCCTCTGAGCTGATGAGGAGTTAATTTGTAGTATAAAAATTAGAACAATGTTTTCTAGGATATAGGAGCATTAAAATGAACCAATATACTTGTTTTTGAATTAATGGATGAGCCACATACCTCATAATACTTGTAGCCTTACTTTCTATTTCGGGAACCATGTGAAAATAAATTAGACATCATGGGAGAGCCAAATGAGGAATGGATTAAATGGAGCTTATTATTTCCACTTATTAGCTTTTTTCAGTATGGTTTAGTCACATTAATCATTGGAAAAATATGAATTCTCTCTTCTTCACTTTATATTGCTTCAAATGAATGGTAGATAGAATGCAAAATTGTAATTTGTTTGAAAATTAAATATTATTTCTTCTGAAATATATTATGCATATGCAAGTGGTGAACAACCAAAATTAAGGGAAACATGAGACTGTTATTTGAAAAATAACTACAACCAATTATTCATTAGTTCTCTCTGTACAAACCATGTTCACCATGAAATTTCAATCATCAAGAAATTGTAGAAATTAATGTGTAGATTCTAAACTGCTCATCAAATTTACTAAATCACATGATTAGAATCTACTCTACCTATATGTGGAAGAAAATTCATGATAAAAAACACAAATCATTAACATGCATCAATATTCAACACACATATAGATATATTTATCTAGGGGAAACCAACTGCTCAAAACCCCTTATTATCTATATTGCATTAATCAAAGAATATGGATGAATAAAATATGCTTTGCTCAAGCTTGAGATCAACCTACACCTGTATATTCTATCATTTTCCTGATTGACTGAACTTAACCAATACTTAGCCAAATTTTCAAACCTCCAAGCTCCTATTTTCATGCATTGTTAATTGAGGAATTAGACCCTATTTTTTGGGGAAATTCCTCAATTGGATTGGGTAATTCCTGGAGGCGCATATTTTGACTACATGCTCCACCTGTACAGCTTGGAGTAGCTTAAAATTGATAGTACACTTCCCTTAAACTCCAATCTCAACTGGGTAACTCAAATTCTCTAAATTCTTTAGTTACTTTGGGTTTATTGATCAGTTAATTGGATTACCACTATGTGTGACTAAATTTACACTGCACAACTTGACCCTCCATTAGTTTCTCCAACAATTGGAACTATTTTAACTCACAATAACTCAACTTAACTGAATTAGAATGCTACAAATTAGAAATAAACAATGTAGAAGTTAATTCAAGTGTATCCAACTCTAATTAACTTATTTAACTGAGTGAAAAAAATCCATTTCACCTCAGTTAACTGCCTCCAAGTATTCGTCTAAAATTTTAATTTTAATTTTAATCTAGTTTGACTGAGGAAAAGTCAAAACTAAATTTTCTTGTTGCATTTTCAACACTCCCTCTCAAAAATAATGGGATTATCAAATACCCTAATCATACTTCTATGGAACTCGAATTTACCCCTTGACAATTTTTTTTTCAAAATGCCTACATCATGTTCCTCTATTGGAATGTACTGCAACAACATGATCCATCTCTATACACAATCTCTTAGATGGTGGTACCAAATATCTATGTGAAAAACTGGATTCTTAGAGAGTTTGATACAAATCTCATTGTCAGATTAAATTACATTAGGATCCATCATCTGACCAAATAGCCCAACAAGAATATTTCTCATCCACATAGGCTCACATGTAGCTTGACTGGAATTCATGTACTCTGCTTCTGCCTAGATGAGTGCCACGGATCTCTGCTTCCTGTTGTACTAATAAAATATTGCTTACCAAACACTAAAAATACCTCTTGATGTTCTCTTCCAGACTGATGGACTTCCCGCTGAATCTGCATATGTGAAGCCTCATAGATTCAATCCCTTTGTCTGTCTATACCAAATTCCAAACTGAGTGGTGCCTTTGACGTACCATAGTACATGTTCACCAGACATCCAAAATAATTTGGTTAGTCAAACCATGGTTTTCCTAAATTTTTTGACTGCATAACATATGTTTCACAATGTGTCCACAAGGTACGTGATTGAAACCAACAACTGCATATACACAATAGCATCTACTTCCTTTCCTGAAGTGGAATCCTCCTTCCTCCAGTTGGTCGCTAGCGGAGTCTCCATAGTTTTTCATGCATCCATGTGGAACTTCTGAATTATCTCATTGGCATTCTAGCCCTGAGAGACAAAAAAGTCCCCTTATCTCTTCCATATTTCCAAACCAAGGAAATATTGCATGAGCACCATGTCCTTCATTTAAAACTCTCCTGCAAGGTCCTCCTTGCAAGACCTGATAAGTTTTTCATCACCCTTCAAAATTAATTCATCAAAATATAAGGCTATAATAAAAAATTTACCTTCTAACAAAATTTGGTAAAGCTTTTCATCTGCTTCACTTTTGGTGAACCCCAACCTAGTGAGGTCGATCCTAGTGTACCAAGCACGGGGTGATTGCTTCAACCCATACAATTCTTGCTTGAGTATGCGCACATGTGACTCTCTGTAGAAGGTATAAAATCCTTCAGTTTATTCAATATACATCTCCTCCTCAATAACAACATTGAGGAATTTTGTCTTCACATCCATCTGGTGGATATTCCACCCCATTTGTGAAGCCAGAGAAAAAATTGATCTAATGGAATAGTACCTTGCTATAGGAGCAAAGGTCTCCTCATAGTCAATTAATTATAACTGACAGTACCCATCAGCCATAAATATGGCCTTTTGTTTCTTTAAGATTTCATATGTTGAATGCTTTACCTTATAAATCCATCTCGAACTTGCCACTGATTTGTCTATTGGTCTTGGGACCACCTCCCAAAATTTTTTTTTGACAATGGAACATATTCCTCTACCATAGCATCAACCCATGCAGGTTGCTCTATTTCTTCCTTGAATAAGGCCAGTAATGTCTTTAATCGCTCAATCATCACAAACACTTAGCTAGTGTACCAATCCTAGGAAACTACAAGAAAAAAGGACATTGGTGAGCGGCGACAAATGTCACCATAAGCTCATTGGTGAGGGTCAAAAGAGCATTCGTCACCAAAAATTGAATGTCACCAAAGGTGGCGTCACTGAAAGTATAGGTGTTTTGGTGACATTCAAGGTCCGTCACCAATAATGATTTATAATGACGGATAGTTACCGTCACCATTTCATATGAGCAATGGTGACGGACAATATCCTTTGTCACCAAAACACTGAATGTCACCAAAGGTGGTGTCGCCGAAAGTATGTGTTGTGGTGACATTCAAGGTCTGTCACGAATATTGATTATAATGACGAATAGTAACTGTCACCATTTCATATGAACGACAATGATTTTTTGTGATGAACCTTTCATGGCTGTCACTATTGGTGCATATCTATGGTGACATTCGTTGACCGTTACCATGTCATATTTGGTGAGGGTCAAAAAATTTCATGGTAAGCTCATTGGTGACATCAAGGTCCGTCACGAATAATGACTATAATGACAAACAATGACCCTCAACATTTCATATCAACAACAATGATTTATGGTGATGGACCTTTCATGGTCGTCACTATTGATGCGTATATATGGTGGCGTTCATTGACCGTCACCATTTCATATTTTGGTGAGGGTCGAAAAATGTCATCATAAGTTCATTGGTGATGGTCAAAAGAGTATCCGTCACTAAAAACTAATCGCCTCGATTCCCTATTAATATCATGGCGCGATGGAATTGAACCACCAACCTCCTGCTTGTAAAGCAGGTGCTCTTCCATTGAGCTAGTACCCTTTAAAGAATTATACTTTAAACTAGCAACTGCCCCTAAAGGTGCAAAGATACACAAAATAAATAGAAGATCTAGGAAGATCAAAAGTTGCTAGAAATAACATGTTCAATATACATAATAGAAGACAATAAGAATAAATATGATATTCAATATATAAAATAAAATACAATAACTCAATTGATTAATTTCCTCTATTATACCTATTATTTACCAAAACTTCTAATGATTAAATACATTTATAATTTCAAGAAGGAACATGATTTTCCTATTACAATTTTGTTGTCGTCTCATGTCATGATTTAATGCGGAAAATGATTAAATACACACTGATTGGTATTTAATCCAAGGAGTTTAAAAATATGTAATTTTAGAAATGAACATTTTCATGTTACAATACAATTTTAAAATGGCCAAAGGCCATAATTAAAATTCTACGAAATAACGATTTATGATAATAGGATAATGATAATCTCAGGAAGAAACCACTAAAATCATCTTTATTTCCACCTATATTACATTGAAAGCTTTAGTGTTTTGGTTTACAATTAAATTCTTGTGCCCAAGGAGAGTAGAGAAAGAGGAGATCAATAATAAGATGCTAACATAGATAATGATGACAATGGTATCTATTTGTGCTCTCCTCATGGTGTTTAATAGGGAGAAAATTCTATGTCTTAGCCAACCCACCACAGTTATTAACTTGGAGAGTAGATTTATCAAAAACTCAACAACACAATGGCCCATGACTGGGTATATAGATGCACCCTCTGACCATTGGATTGTCGTGGGGAATGATGCCCAAAGAGTTATAGAGGAAAGCTTCTACTTTGGCTATTAGTATTAGGTTAGATTCAAAAGGTTATACATGAAAAAACTCTAAACAAACTTATAAGCTACAAAGTGGAAGTAAATATAGAGGCCATGTAAAGAATAAAATTCTAGGACAAATACAATTACCATTATGCCTATAAAATTAAAATTGTGGGTTCAACGTACTAGTGAAGAGATTATTTTTCATCCTTGGCAATTGCCTTGGCCTTGTGCTCGGTATTGGTTTCCTGCAGCAAATGTATGACTCTCTTCATTGTTGGCCAGTTGATGGGAAAGGTTCTTATCCAATGGAGTCCTACTTTCAGAACCATGGTCATTTCCTCCTTGAAGCGGTCCACAAACTCAAGATTCAACACTTCAAGAAATCCATTATTTTTCTCTATTTTATTGCACACCCACTTCACAAGGTCTTCATCCTCTCCATTTTCTCAATCTATTGGTTGTCTTCCTGTCAGCAACTCCAATATCGCCACTCCAAAACTATAGATGTCACTTTTTTTGGTCGTTTCTCTGTATAAGTTATGTCTTCTTGAAATCCTTGCATTGGGGAATTTTTGTGTAGTTCTTCCTTCAAGTTCACTCAAAAAAATAACACTAACAAACTCCACCATGTTGATAATGGTAATCTAGGAATGGAAGGAACACAATTAATGTCAACCACAAATGTTGAATTGCTAAAATGTACAAGATCTAACTAATGAATCTCCTAACATCTATTGACTTCGATGAAGTAGGTTTACATCACTAAGGAAATTAGATAATAACATAAGATGAGCAATAAAATTTGGAGTGATATTTATAGTGAAATTGGGTATTAACCTCTGTCAAGGTTGGCCACACTATATTGAAATTTGAAGTCCATAATGTGCACAAATTAGCATATGTAGGCTATAACAACAACCTTGCCACATCCCAACTAATCATTATCTCATGGAAATACTGGAACAAATGGAAAAGGTCTAATTTCTAAAATAAACTTGCATGGTTTAGCTTTCCAGTGCTAACAAGTATATTATTTATTCTAATTTCTAAGTGTGCACTTTACCAGTATTCATTCATAACAAGCACTCATCTTTAGATTACTTGTCAATATAATGCACTTGATTTTTATCACCTTTGGATATTAAAAAAGATTCTTATCATTCCACCCCAATCTATAAAAAGTGCATAATTTCAAATGCTAATCCTTGTCTAAACTAAAAGAAACTAGAGGTTGGGATTTCAAATAAATTCACTTCTTTGGAAAAGTTATAGCTACCAAAGTTCCATGGAATATTATTTCCAAATAGGGACTCTGGAGGCAGGTGATATGTGAAAAGAACATTGAACACCTTAACATGGAATAATGAGATAGGAAGGAAAACAACACTATCCAAAATGGATCCATATTCTAGAAATCATTGGCACTAACTTTCACTTTAGTAGGTGTAGGGTTAGTATGGGGTGTTGGAAAAGGGGATTAGATCATAATAGGGGCTAATCCATTGGTTTAATATGTAGAAGCCTACATATTACCATTGGATTTGATTGCTACTTTGCAATGTCAAGGAATTCATACCATGGGTTAGGGAGTCGATGCAATATCTGCCTCAATTTTACAGCAAAGATGGAATAAAGGAAAGGAGTTTGGTTTGAAAAAGATGGAAATACGCCACTAGAAGGTATTTGTAGATCAACATAAGAATATTCATATCAGAATAAGCAAGGAGGATTTTTTGTTGTATGCAACGAACCCTTATCTGGGGGAATATACTCCTATGTTAGGGTACAAAGCAAAGTTTGTAGATACAACCTAGGAAGAGGAGGCCTAAAGGTGAAAGATTCCATGGAAGTCTTATTCTCCTCTAAATTCAAAGGTTTAGATGTCATTAGCTCTTTGGAACAAAGCAGTAAATTGGAAAATACTTCAAAAATGCATCAAGAATGGTCTAGGGTGGTGTACACTATGTAAGAAGAAAAGAGAACCAGTTGACCATTTATTAATAATTCCAATTATGCAGGTAAGGTATGGGAAGAGATGAAGTAACTTAAAATTTGTAGGGAAGGGTGACAAGTGCAGACTATGGAGGAGGCTTTGAAGAACTAGACGTGGAATAAATAAGTTAAAGGTTTTAGAGATCTTCCTATTGTGGTTTCTTAGAGCATATCGTTAGCTTGAAATGTTTATATATTTCAGGAGAGATACATTCCTCCATTTCAATGTGCATATATTATCAGGTCAGTGTTTGGAAGCATAAAAAGACATGAAAAGATACAAAAACCGAGGACGCGGAAGAAATCATGAATTTATAAATTGGGGCGACTTGTATGGTGCTAGCCAAGAGAAACATACTCTTTGTATTGTAGAAGGTACCTTATTTCTAAATGATTCTCTTCTCCTTAATTTCAATGCAAGCTTGGGTTTAGTACTAATAACTATGTTGAGTTGATGGATCTAATGATCTTAATGAAACTGGAAGCATACATGGAGGTGACAAAATTGTTGATTTTTGGTGACTATATTGTGGTTACACACTAGATGAATGTCTGCTACAAAATTGGGAATATCAATTTGCACCTTATGCTAGCTCGGATGAAAAAAATGGAGACATTTTTCTCCAACATATCCTATCATTATGCTTGTAGAGAACCTAAGACAAGAGCAAATGATTTATCAAAATGACTACTCCTTCGAGTGGAGGTCAAAGAAGGAAACAACCAGCTAGAAAGCTTGAAGATAATAGTTGGAGTTTGAATTTGTCTACTAAGTGTTGAGTTGTAGGATGTTCAAATTCTGGTTTACTAATTTTTAGAATTGTTGAAATTCAATTAGTTTTTTTTATGAAAGACTTATGTATATGGACTATAATGTATTTTTTAAAACAGGAGAAATCATGTATATTTGTTTTGTTTTGAAAATTGTGTTTGTTGTGAGACTAAATTAAGGGAATTATGAGTATAATTGTCAAAGAGTGTTGGTATTCCTCTAGGTTTTATGAATATGGTTATAATAATGTGAAAAAAAACATAATAAATAAGGACAATGAGTGGGTGAGAGAGTGTGAAAATGAGAACGCAGATAGATATACATACCAAGGTATTGTTAGGGGTGTCATAGTACTATCCATTAACAAATGTTGGGAATATTCCCTCGGTCAATATTCTTAAACCTAAAATATCTATCTAAAAATTACATAAACACATCGTAAGAGAGAAATGCATTTTCATTTCAGAATTCATCATTTCATTAGAAAAAATTTGAATATTGATTTCAATAAGTACTACACGTCTAGGGGTTCCATTAATGTTACATGTTTGTGTGCAAAGTTGCGCTACAGAAAATTAGATGTACCTTTTAAAAAAGGGGTTTTGGCTCAATTAGAATGAAGCAATAGGTAGATCATCAGTTGGTTCACTTACTCAGATGCTTATCCAACACCATAAGCAGAAAAGCCAAGTGCAGTGAGTTGTTCTACCAAGAGTCGGTCCATTAGTGATACCGAGACCAAGCATCATGGATAACATGGCTAGTTGATCCAGCAACCTTCGTGAGTGAGTTGAGGATTCTCAGTCTTGAGATAGAGACTCATATCCAACAGTTCCATTTCCATATTGAGACGAGATGCACTAGTAGCAGTTAGTTTCCCAATGCCTATGGATCCATGACCAACATCCCCATCTGTTAGATACCCACTAATAGTAGTAGATCCAGTTGAATCTTCAGTTGGTTCTTTTGTCGATGGAATTGTATGTGAAACCTATATTTTGTATTCTATTAGTGGTTCAATAGATTGAGCTTACTGAGTGATTCAATAGAGGGAGCAACACCGATTAATATTCCTCCCACCCACAAGGATTGGAGAAGCAGTAATCGATTGCACAGTTGAATCAGTCGGCTAAGTACTAGCAACCCCACTAGTAGCACCCCACTATTATCAGGACCCAGACCCAAGGCCAACTGCGGTCGTGGGAAAAGTGTAGCTAGAGCAGTGGATCCATTCGAAATACCAACAGGTGTAGCAACACCAGTTGTGGGAAAGGCATATAAATAGGTTTTGAAATATTTGGGTCGCCAAAGGACCAACATAACCTATTGATTCAGATGTTGAAATAGACATTCTACTGAGCAAGGTAGTTGATTCAGTTGTTTCAGCCAATGATGACACTTTTACCCAATTCACTAGGTGCTCTGAAACTATTATTTATTGATCCCAAAAAACTTAAAACCACCCCTTAATTGACTCCTATGTTCCAACCTTTACCTCTACACCACCCAATCTACCTCTTTGGATCGGAGTAGCGATAGATATATCCAATTTTTTTGTGCAAGAACACAAGGTAGAACATTGTTCATTAAGGTTCCACCATCTGTTGACTCACTGAATAAAAGTTATAAATTGAAGTGTGAAGTATAAGTCCTCGATGTGGAGCTCGAGTAATGAATGGGCATTTGGTATAAGGTGAGTATTTGCATGCACTAATCACTCCCGAGGTGGGTGAATATAGTTTGTTGCATTGTGGTCTAAGAAGAAAGAATAAGCATTTTTCCAACCAACTATAATTGGAGGGGGGAAGTTTAAGGTTTAGGTAGTGGTCCTCCAATGAGAACGGAACCAAGTACTTCATGAATAGCTCTAATATGATAAGGTTTTTCCCTCTAGGGGGTCAGGTCATGCCCTAAAAATTATTATTGAAGCATCCTATCCTTTTGAGAGACTCACTACAGAGGGCCACCTTCCGCCCAGAGAAAGATCTGATCGTGAAAAAACAATGAGATATTAATTAAAACATGAATAGTGTGTATCGGCATCTGCATATTTTGAGATTGAAAAAAAACTTATAAATTGAATGATAAAAATACGTTTAAGTCATCCTCCACTTTTCGCTTTGCCGAGATTTGAAACAAATACCCTTCAAAATCCTTTTTTCAAAGGGAGCTAATAAGAGTGATTAATTTGCCTCCATATGTATAAATTAACATTAGAGACTTCACTGCAAATTGAAATAAATATATACTAAATGCAGCGCAGTCAATAGCAACGATAAACATAGAGATTTGAGTTTAACATAACTAGCTACGAGAACCTACTAAAATTACCAAATCCATAAACTAATTCATCGTACCTCTTAATGGACTATAATTGCAATGTACTATATCTAAGCTAAGAGAATGCAACCATGGACTGACATAGAAGACTTGGAAAGGTTAGTGGGTTTTCCCAATATTTCTTGTCTAGATATATCTAAGAACACCCTTCAAAATCAATCTTTGAAAGATTTGATCCTGAAAAAACAACTAGATATTAATTAAAAAATGGATAGTATGTATCAGCATTTGTATATTTTTTGATTGAAAAAAAGTTTATAAATTGAATGATAAAAAATATGATTAACTCATCCTCTTTTTATTCTCTGCCATCAAACATTAAACTCTCAGCCCAGCTCCGGGGTGGGATACCTATTTAAGGGGTTACATGGGCAGCTTCAGTATGTCCTTATATATCTCTTGCTACCTTGGCGTCACTACCATCCCAAAATGATCCCACAAAATCGAACGTGGGTCTGCTCTCTCTCTCTCTCTTGACAAAATTAAGCCATTACGTCTTTCTTCTCTATTTTGAGCGGTTTAGAGAACAGACGCACATTAAATTTTTCCAAGAGATTCTGATATGCTCATAGCTGTGGGACCATTTTAGGCAGGAAATCCATGGTCAACTTCTGTCAATAATACGAGAATAAAGCATATGTGAACGTATTCGTGGCATTGCAAAACTATGCAGCTGGTTCGCTTGAATGCCAACGTTAGAATCCTTCATAAGAAAAAGCGTTCAAGAATTCCCTCAACATTTACTCTGCCGCTCTGACTTCTTGTACATCTGACAGAAAACTTGAGTGCATTAAAAAAAAAACCAACTAAAGGTAAGAAACTAGTATTTTCTTATCTCGAAAACGTTTTCTACTCCACATTATCGCTTCCATCGCTTGCTTCCTTCATATCACCTGATGGCAGGTTCAACCTGCCAAACCCACATTCTAACCATGAGCTACGCATATGAAATGCATCTCCAAAATTTTTCCCCAAATAAAATTCCAAATCTGGGCAAATTCACAAACTTTGCGGAAGCTCCTTTTTAGCAATCATTTCACTATGATTATAAAACCATTACATAAGTATAAGCTCTCTTTCAATTATTACCTTATGGTTATGAAACCATACACAACCAAAATTTCAATTTGCATTTAAAACCCAATATTAATCACAACCCTCACTTATTGGCTTTCAAATATTTATTCGAATTTCATGTTTAGAGATACTATATAATGGTCCAATATATATATGCTCTCATTTCACATCAACATAATATTTGGCATATGAGATGTCTTCAATCCCCATGCTTATGACTCATTATAAATACCTTTGACCACAACTCATCAATTCTGATGTTAATATGCCCGACTCACACAAAATAATATTCGACCATAACTCACACTTTGATTAAAATCAAAGTCCAACATAAAACATCAATTGGGCCCCATGCATTCAATAATAAACAACTATGAATGAACGCTTACCATACTTTGAGTTATCTCCTATGCAACTTTGAAATCGAGCGCCCTTGAATCTTCCGCCCTTAAGATCAAATGCAAATCGCGTTCCTTTCATCACAAAGTATTAACACAAAAATATTGCACGATATTTGTGGTTTTGTAAAACCACTGAGGGCCACGTGTCGAAAGCTAATTGTTATCGCATTCGAATTGAAGGAAACCGCTTACCAGTTACTTGCTATGTGATAACCACGGTTTTAGTTCAAAAACCGCTTTCACTGTTGGTCACTGTTGACTTCACAGTTTCACATCATTCCTTTCACCTTCAATCGATCGAGCCAAGTATCAATCAATTGCTTCTTTACAGTTTTAATTTAAGATTTCGTTCCAATTCAACGTTCACTCAGAATTTTTCTCCAATCTTTACGCCTTATGAAGCTCGACTTCATATTCCTCTGCGCTTTGTATCTTATTTTTCATGCTGAACCTGCAATTCCACCTTGCTGGGTCCACATATAAACTATGCCATTTCTCTCTGTTGTTCCATGCAATTATATTCAAGGATCAGACGGGCTTTAAGACAAATCCTCTGCACCTAATTACAAGTCAAAAACCTTCAACGATTCTACAGATGCTCACAATTTTGTCTTGATCATTTAACACAGAATTCCACCTTCATTCTACTCTCATTTTTCTTCATAAATTTCGCCTTTATGTACAGCTTTCACATTCTACTTCGTGGTTTCAATGACCATCACTTTACCATCGCATCTTATGAGCTCCGTTCAACTGTGTGAATATTCATAGTTTAGATTTGTGTGCTTTTCAACATGTGCAAACCTTTATTCTATTCTATTCAAAACATAAAATCGACATTAAAATCGATTCTCCTTATGCATGTAGAGCCTCATTTATTTCACACGGATTCACAATTTCAATTTACAGATGCAATATCGATATTAAGTAATATTGATTTCTTCAACTATGTGCAGAGCCACATCTTAGAGCCTATTTCAGATTTTTTCATATACTTATTAAAATCAAGCATATTCACACAGAATGAAATTCAACAATTCTCATATGACTCAAAAGTCAAATTCCACATATATATAAGCAAACAATTACAAAGAACCTCTTGTCCATGGCCTGATTTTCAAATCAATGGCCCTTTTACAAAAGCTCGTAGGCTTATAAACTCTGTTGTCCAAACCTCACTAATTCCTCTATTCTGCTCCATTTTTCCTTTAAGGTTTATTAATTTATACAAATTTGGATGAACCAATTTAGGTTCAAATCCCTTCAATAACTCAACAAAGTCCTCAAATATCTCAACACCCCTACAATCTAGATTTTATCCCTAAAATCTTGAAACCAAATCTAACTTAGGCTTCATAATTAATTCGTAAATATCTAAAATCTAATTTCCCTCATGTTCTCCAACCATTTGGAAACATTAACAAATCCTCACAATAATTAATTAAAATCACTCAAAAACCCATCAATATTTTCATAAATTCAATATTTTCTCACAAACATAAGACCCCCTATGTTTAATAAAATACAAATTATTTTTCGAATCTAATGCCCTTGCATCAGACTCCCAAGGTTGAAAATGATCATGATCTCCTGATCATGTGTTTTAAGTTTTTTTCCTTGTCTCCCTGGATCCCACACTTTGTTCTGCAAGTTATCATCTGTTGTTTCTTGCTGCTTTTCTCCAAGTCTCCATAGTTTATGCTACCTTGCTCCACTGGCTTCACTTTCACAATTTGTCTTTGTCTTTCTTTTACTGTTGCTACTACTTTTCCTCTTACCTGCTGATATCTTCCTCTGAGATAATTTCATCATTATATTTCTGATTAGTTCAATTTTCTTGTCCAATAATTCTTCATATTTTTGATTTCTTGTTGCCACCCAATCATCCATACCCTCTTGTTTTCTAAAATAGAAAACTTCTTCTCTGCCTTCTCCTATCAGCAATTTACTGGACTGGTACATTGTGTACTCCTTTCTGCTGTCTTCATCTCTCTGCATCTGCAATTCCCAATTCTGAAATTGAGATTTCTCTAGCATAATTTCTAGCAACTTAATTTCTTCATCCCATGGATTAGATGATTCCACAGAATTTTCTTCTTCTTCTTTCATTTGACTGATCAACTGAGTCAAATGTTTTCCAGCACCTACAACAACACCTGCATTCACAAAACAATTTTTAAAATAAAAATCATAAGGCCTCAGTGCCTTTTCTTCCTCTACTAGCACTTCAGTATGCTATCCTGAATTTTCCATCTCAATCAGCACATTAGTTTGCTGATCCAAACTTCCCAAAGAATTCTCTAAAGAATTCCCAAGACTGTCAACTAGTCTTTTTTTTACACCATTTGTCTCCATGATGTCTTCCTGCTCTCGTTCATTGTAGTGAACTCTACCTTCTTTTGCAATCTCTCTATCATACTCTGAATGTTCCAATAAATATTCTAGCAATGCAATTTCTTTGTGGCATTGCTAAAGTATCTCACCATCAATTACAGTCCCTGCATTCATATACAACTTGTCAGTTTGAAAACTACAAGTTTCAACAGTCTCAACTGTTACTTCATATACCAATTCTTCAGACTGATCCTCTTCTTCATTCACAAGAACTTCTCCTTGTGTTGTAACAGCTTCAAACATGAATGAATTATTGCTTCCCTCATTCAAGAGGCATTCTTTCTCATTGCTTTCTACTTCAGAGTATTTATCTTCTGAAAGATACTTTCCCATACTTGTGACAGCTTCACAAGATTGCTCATCCTTTTCTTCTACAAAACCTGTAATCACATAACAATTGTCAGTTACAAAAATACAAGGTTTTACATTATCTAGTTGATCTGGATATACCCAATAGTTCAAGAAATCATCAATGATCTCCTCTTCTATTTCACCAATGGAAACCTCCACTTTCAACTCAGCTACTCTAAGTTCTATACACCCCAACTGTACATCCATCCTCTGTTCAAGCTCTCTCAGTTTTTCGGAAAACTGCATGTTCATCTGCTGATCTCTTTTCTGTTGTAGCCTCTTCCACTTCACTCTCTTCCTCATGAGCCAACCAAATCTCTAGCTTTCTTCTATCATCATCTTCAGTTTGTTAAACTGTCCTCTGAACTCAGCTAACTCTTTGTTATATTCTACTTCAGCTAACTACTGTCTTATGCCATTTTCCTTGGCATCTTTCTCCCTCTTTCTGATGTGGTCTCTCTCTAAACCTCTACTCTCTCCTTTATGACTTTCAATAGTCATCTTCTTCTCCATGAGTTCCTCACTCATAAGCTGCATCAAACCTCTGCAACAACAAGCTCTCCTGCTGCAACTTACCTCACCAATCCTTTCCTCCAGATCTGGTCTTTTGGCAAGTACTGGTTCTCCTTCTGCTGGAACCTTTTGAGAATTTCTTCACTGCTCCTTCATGCCTCTCTCATCTGCAACTTTTTAGAACACAATTTTCTTATTCATTCAACCTCTGTAGAATCCTTGAAGGTTCTACCACACTCTCTTAGAATCCTCTATTGGACTCCTTCATCACTGCTCTCAAAGCTATGATCTGCTTCTTTCTGCTGAGACTTCTTCAATTGCCTGCAATATGAATTCTACAAACAATTCTTCAACCAGAATTAAATAGTACCTATCAGCTCACCTTCAAGATTCTGTATAATCTTGCTTCACTTCTTCAACTGCACTGCATCTCTATGCTGCAATCTTCATTAGTTTCAAAATTTGATATTTATCCATCACATGCAATTAATTCAATTTAAAAACTTGAATATTCAAATAGAGCTATTCCAGCTCTGATACCACTTGATGGCAGGCTCACATTGCCAAACCCACATTCTCACCATGAGCTATGCATATGAAGTGCATCTCCAAAATTTTGCCCCAAATAAAATTCCAAATCTGGGCAAATTCACAACTTTGCAGAAGCTCCTTTTTAACAATCATTTCACTATGATTATAAAACCATTACATAAGTGGAAGCTCTCTTTCAATTATGACCTTATGGTTATGAAACCATACAAAACCCAAATTTCAATTTGCATTTAAAACCCAATATTAATCACAACCCTCACTTATTGGCTTTCGAATTTTTATTCGAATTTCATGTTTAGAGATACTATATAATGGTCCAATATATATATGCTCTCATTTCACATCAACATAATATTTGGCATATGAGATGTCTTCAATCCCCATGCTTATGACTCATTATAAATACCTTTTACCACAACTCATCAATTCTGATGTTAATATGCCCAACTCACACAAAATAATATTCGACCATAACTCACACTTTGATTAAAATCAAAGTCCAACATAAAACATCAATTGGGCCCCACGCATTCAATAATAAACAACTATGAATGAATGCTTACCATACTTTGAGTTATCTCCCATGCAACTTTTAAATGGAGCGCCCTTGAATCTTCCGCCCTTAATATCGAACGCAAATCGCATTCCTTTCATCACAGAGTCTTATCACAAAAATATTGCGCGATATTTGTGGTTTTGTAAAACCACTAAGGGCCACGTGTCAGAAGCTAATTGTTATCGCGTTCCAATTGAAGGAAACCACTTACCAGTTACTTGCTATGCGATAACCACGGTTTTAGTTCAAAAACTGCTTTCACAGTTGGTCACTGTTGACTTCACAATTTCACATCATTCCTTTCGCCTTCAATCGATCGAGCCAAGTATCGATCAATTGCTTCTTCACAGTTTTAATTTAAGATTTCGTTCCAATTCAACGTTCACTCAGAATCTTTCTCAAATCTTTACGCCTTATGAAGCTCGACTTCATATTCCTCTGCACTTTTGATCTTATTTTCCATGTTGAACCTGTAATTCCGCCTTGCTAGGTCCGCATCTAAACTATGCCATTGCTCTCTGCTATTCCATGCAATGATATTCAAGGATCGGACAAGCTTTAAGACAAATCCTCTGCACCTAATTACAAGTCGAAAACCTTCAATGATTTTGTAGATGCTCACAATTCTGTCTTAATCATTTAACACAGAATTCCACCTTCATTCTACGCTTAGTTTTCTTCATAAATTTCGCCTTTATCTACAGCTTTCACATTCTACTTCATGGTTTCAACGACCATCACTTCACCATCGCATCTTATGAGCTCCGTTCAACTGTGTGAATATTCACAGTTCAGATTTGTGTGCTTTTCAACATGTGCAAACCTTTATTCAATTCTATTCAAAACATAAAATCGACATTAAAATCGATTCTCCTTGCGCATGTAAAGCCTCATTTATTTCACACGGATTCACAATTTCAATTTACAAATGCAATATCGATATTAAGTAATATTGATTTCTTCAACTATGTGTAGAGCCACATCTCAGAGCCTATTTCAGATTTTTTCATATACTTATTAAAATCAAGCATATTCACACAGAATCAAATTCAACAATGCTCATATGACTCAAAAGTCAAATTCCACATATATATAAGCAAAAAATTACAAAGAACCTCTTGTCCATGGCCTGATTTTCAAATCAATGGCCCTTTTACAAAAGCCCGTAGGCTTATAAACTCTATTGTCCAAACCTCACTAATTCCTCTATACTGCTCCATTTTTCCTTTAAGGTTTATTAATTTATACAAATTTGGATGAACCAATTTAGGTTCAAATCCCTTCAATAACTCAACAAAGTCCTCAAATATCTCAACACCCCTACAATCTTGATTTTATCCCTAAAATCTTGAAACCAAATATAACTTAGGCTTCATAATTAATTTATAAATATCTAAAATCTAATTTCCCTCATGTTCTCCAACCATTTGGGAACATTAACAAATCCTCACAATAATTAATTAAAATCACTCAAAAACCCATTAATATTTACATAAATTCAATATTTTCTCACAAACATAAGACCCCCTATGTTTAATAAAATACAAAGTATTTTTCGAATCTAATGCCCCTACATCATCACCACTGTGCCAAAATGGTCCCATAGCTATGAGCATATCAACATCTCTTGGAAAAATTGAATGTGCATTTGTTCTATCTAAACTACTCGAAATAGAGACGTAATGTCTTAATTTTGTCAAGAGAAAGAGCAGTCTTATATTCGATTATGTGAAGAGAGACTGATGTTGTCATGGTAGTGGGATCATTTTGGGATGGTGGTGATGCCAAGGTAACAAGATATATATTAAACTCTCAGCCCAACTTCTTTCTCATCATCCACCTCAAATACGTTACTATCGAATCTGCTTATGCGCTTGGGCCAGCTTATCCCTCAGTCGTATTATAGGGTTGAACCACTTGAGAGGCAAGGTTTCCAAAGAGTATCTTTAGGGCAGTGGTTTCATTCATTACTCGGATCCTCCCTTCCATGCATGGGCTGGAGCAATAACATACCTCTTGCGGGTAAGGCAACATTCTTATTGCATTTACTAGCTATTGGAGGGTGGGGGTATAGAAAACAATGAACAACTCTTCATCTATCTAACGCCTTTCAATGTAACCCAAAAAATAAGATAAGTAAACAAAGCCCTCACTGCATAAAATACAGAAATGCAATAAGAAGAAAAGTATACCAGGGAGTTGAGTATTTCAAATTCCAACATTTACTATTAAAGGACAAGAATTCATGTATCGCATGGCTTTCATTGGCATGTATCGAATGCAATGATCACAAGAATTAACAATATCACTTTTTTTTCAGCCACAACATTGAGAATTAAAAATTCTGTAGAAAACTTCAAAAATTAGAACCATGCATGGTGCACTGTCAGAATATGATGTAATATCAAACACATTGTACAGCATCCATTTTCAGGAAAAATAATAATAATAACAATATAATTTGAAAAAAATACCATCTACTATCTACAACTATCTTTCTATTCTATGGAAAAGTATGTTTTTCCATTTAAAACCAACCAATTTTCAATAAATACCAATCAAAATAGCCATACTTTGCATGCATAGACCAACTTCCTTAAAATTATATACAGTTAAATACCAAAATCAGTAGAAAAACATTGTGTTCTTGACCCATCATGAAGTTTGGGAAAATTAAAGACAAAGATATGAGAAAAGGAACATTGTATATCTTCTGTGGTTCAAGTAAGGTAATACGAGTGATTCAAATAGTATTAAGAGGAGATGAAGGATGTTTTTATTAAGACATGAAGGATGTTATTATAAGGAAGAGATTTTAAGAAAAGTCTAATAAAAGAGGATATATAATGATATAGATATATTTCATATATAATAATATAGGTATATATGTAAATAATTTTTACAATAATAATATGCAAGTAAGATTGGTTTGTTGAACAACAATTTCTTAGTGTAGAAATTGTTGAGTATTATAGTACCATATATATATATATATGATGTAATTAACTAATGTTGATGTGTAATAGAAAAAATAATTGTGTTGATATCAAAGCTAATTGCTATGGGTTTGCTTCTCACACTAGAGCCCAGGAAATTGCGAGAGGAGTGAATTGTTTGTGGTTGCATAGGTTGTGAGAAGAGTGAATTGTCTCTGATCTACAAGTTTTTCCAAACAAATCTAAATTGTCAGTTGGACTGCTGGGAAAAGGGGGAAATGTGTGAATAACAGCTCAAGTTTATTGCTAGGACCCTAGCAATAGGCAAATTTTCCCCTTCATAGGACACTTCCACTGTGAGTGCCAACAAATTTATTGCATGGGAAATGGTTTTCTCCAATCATTGGCTATCTTTATCTTAATTTTACTCAACTCCGCCCAGAAGCCCATAATAGCTGCACAAATAGAAATCGAACTGTCCTGGATGCACAATGACTGTGTCCACCACAGTGCCATGAGAAACATTTCCACACCTCGACCGTTGTTCTCGATAGCCAAGGAACAGTGTTCTCGATAGCCAAGGAACAGTCTGGTGTGATGTCTCTTCTGAGCTACTTTGAGGGAAACAAGAGGACTGTAGTTTCTGAAGTGGGCCACTGCTTTTCAGAGGGCATCTAGTTCTTGAGTTGAGAACCATATCGAATTGACTCTGACTGATACCATCTCTGAAGAAGAGTATCTTATCAGGAAGCTGCTTGTTTTCTTTGAAATAATCGTCCAGTAATTCCTTAGACATCTCCTCGAGTTGTTAGATGTGTTCCACCCTGTGACTCTTGGTAGCTGACTCTCGTATTATAGCAATTGCACCAGGGCCAGTTGATGCTTCCAACCACTACTGCAATAGAAGAACTTGTACCATCCTCCGATCCAGGATGATTGACATCCGCACCAATGTACATGACATGGTCGTTGCCAAATCTCGTTAACTGGCGAGAGAGGCTATGAAGAAGAGCAACATTACTTCCACTCACTTTGGCATT
Source organism: Pinus albicaulis (assembly GCA_034641835.2). NCBI lineage: Eukaryota > Viridiplantae > Streptophyta > Pinopsida > Pinales > Pinaceae > Pinus > Pinus albicaulis. The sequence goes on from CM076578.1 coordinate 1,555,817,785, forward strand.
CATCTTCAATGCCAAATTTGCCAAATATTTAGATGCCTGCAATTGGGTCGCCCGATCAGCGCATTTATTTACATGCTCAAACGAACAACACTGTGTCACCAATCCGACATCTATTTCGGAAATACACTTTAAAGTTGTATACCTTGATGTTTTTCCTGCACAGCAATGATTAAAATCTGTAATTACCCTTTGGCTCTTCCCTACACATCCAACAAAGTTTGTTGAAGGCCTTTCATATCATTGAACAGGGACATGGAGGGAAACCAGAAGTTTGGATATGGAGGGAATGGCGAAAGTCTTGAAAAGGGCGAATTGGAGAGCCTTCGTGCCGAGCAGAGGAAACTCCACGTGAATTGCGAACTTCGACAGAGCGAGGGTGTCGCGGAGGGGATCAATGGATGAAATAAGAGCCAAGCATTTCCGTCGAAGAAGAAAGCAGACGCCCAGCCACAAGAATAAAAAGATGAGGAGGAGGATGATCATGGCGGAAGGAATGTGGTTTGGCACAGGGATGGATGAAACGCTCGAATCGTTCGCTTTGCAAATCTTCAGAGCCCCATTCTGGATTTAAGTTGTACATCAAATCAATCAACAAACAAGTAAAAACAATTGAACGGCTTTCTACTCCAACTGTTTTATTGAGTTTAATAATACACTTTAAACTTGTTTGCCAAGTAAAAACAATTGAACGGCTCTGAAAATTGTCAACCCAAACATTTTAAAGTTTATTTTGGATTTGAACTTAACAAATATTTTATATCAATTCAGCTATATGGACACTAAAATTATTCTTTCTGACTTTCTTTTTAACCTGGATTATGAAGATCAACTCTCATATATATATATATATATATATATATATATATATATATATATATATATATATATATATATATATAATTGGGGAAAACCAAAAAAGTTTGTTGAAGGCCTTTCATATCATTGAACAGGGACATGGGCTTATAATTCAGAATGAGGGGAGATGGATTCATGGCCACTCCAACGTCTCCACACCTTCTCACCAAGGAAACGTGAACATCCGAATCATGTTCGTTAGAGAAGGCAAAGGCCTGTCCCAGCTGAAGCTTAGGAGACACCATTTTACAATCTGCCTCTCATCAAAAATATGGCTACTCATAAGGTTTCACTAACGATTTCCCAGGGGTGGAGTTACTTGCTTATTTCAATCTTAGATTTCCTATCCACTCTCCAACTTTCTTTCTACTTTAAGGCATCTGGACTCTGCTAAATCCTTTGGAAAACTCCTACGCAGAAGCCATCGTGGCTTCAACTGCAGGAGGAGCCACTTGCGTAGCGATGGAAGGTACCCTAGAAGGCTCCTGAGTACCGATATTAAGATCCCTCATTTGGGAAGCCAGAACAGTTGCAAGAATATTAGAACCTACCTCTCTCTGCCTCTTCCCTGGCCCTAGTCTTGACCCTGGCCTTCGTCTCTCTACCTCTACCTCGTCCTCCAAAGTTTCCTCCCCGATCCATAGCCAAAGAAATGAAAACAAACTACCACGATATGAAATTAAATGAAATCAGTATCAAGTCTTCGCATAATGTTTTTTTTTTCTAAGTGAGACTAATTCTATTAACTATAAAAATACTGATACAAAACTGCCACAGCTGCTGCTGTGAAAGCCAGACAGCTGGGGTTGATCATCAAAACTGTTCTTCAGAGTTCTAGGTCGCCCATAGCGGGAAACCGACCCTTTGAGCATAAGTATCTGAGCCGCCCATGATAGGGAAACCAGCCATAAGTTTATACAAGACACATAAACAGAAACATAAAAACTAGAAACATCTATCTGCCAAACATGTTGGCATCTGAAATAGTAAAACTCAAAAATTCCAGCAGTGATTGAGCAGGGAGATTCAACCCTCATGCTCTGAAGACATTGGCTCCTCCTCAACTTTGCATCCATATTCATCCTCGTCGCTGCTGTCCATCTTGCCCTCTTGACTATCTAGCTTCTTGTCCTGATTCTCAACCCCAAAAAGCGGCCCAATTTGAAGAGAGGGGTTGGAGCAGTGGGCTTGGGGAGGGGAGGGGAGAGCGGGATGAGGGATTTATTCACGAAGGGAGACAGTGATGAAAGCAGTGATAATGGAGTCGACGGAGGTGCAGTGGAAATGGAGCTCCACGTTCTGGGTGGTTTGCTTGATGGTGGACCCCAAAAGCCTTCTGCCCGGAGGGTTGAGCTGACTGGGAAGGGCAGAAGCGCCAGGAGGGAGGGGTTGACTGGGAGGGACAGGAGGGCCAGGAGGGGTGGACTGACAGGGTGGCTCAGAAGGAACAGTGGGAGTGGGCTGACCAGAGACGCCACCAAAAACACACGCGCGCCCACGTCCCCCGCCTACACTGCGCGAATTCTCAGCGCCTTGCCCACTTCCTCTGCCTCTACCTCTGCCTCTGCGCGAAGCTGGCGGAGGAGTGGGTTCATCACTTTCAGAAGAGGAGCCCAAATCAGAAGAGGGCGAAGGGGGAATGACAGAGGCTTGGCCCCGACTGACTCCACGCCGACAACGCATTCGCTGCCTGAGGCGAGGCATGGTGAGCAGAAGGTGGCGCAAGCGAGGCCAGCCAAAGGAGGGGTCGGAAGCTTTGAGAGCTATGGGGAGACCACCAGGGTGGTGCAAGCCAGTCAAATCAACAGAAGAGCTAGAATTCCAATTAGCGGAGGGGCATCAATCATGAGAATGCAAATTGAAGCTGAAAGGAAGCAAAGTACCTGCAATAAACACATCCGAGACACCAGACGAAGTGGAGGTGCTGCAGAAAGGGCTTTTGGTGAAGTGGATACCTGGTATCGTCTCCAAGCAGGCCAGAATGCAGCATCGACGCCCAGTCTGCGTTTTTTAGCTCGGATTGGCATAACCAGGCAGGCAAACACTGCACAGGGGAGTCAGAGCTCTCCCATGGCCTTCTCCATCCTGCTCACCATCCATAGTGAATGCCATCAACCGAACAACCTCCATATACCGCAGAGCCAAGGTGCAATTACTGCAAATCTGGTCGACCCGAGGCATATTAATAACGCCATCAAGTTGAATGCGCAGGGCCATGTGGGCATAGCACGCAGGCTTCGTTGGGAGCTGCGCAGAGGCCCGGGGCTCTTTAATGCTCCACCACATCCGCATCCGGAGTAGTCTTCGCATAACGTTATTATCCGACCTGCTCTGCAATTTTCCACACTGATATAGAGGGAAAACTCAGCGTTTAATTTATAATAAATGCAATGAACTTAAAACTGGAGCGGAGGGAATATTCAATATTTCAACTTCCACTGCAAGAAACCTCCAAAGCCAAGCACAAAGAAGAGTGGAGTAGTGGTGCTTCCTCTGAATTAACAATATCAGTTATGGTTACCTCTTTAAGTTTTGTTGAGATTTGAAACAAACACCCTTCAAAATTATTTTTGTCCAGATGGAGATAATAAGATTCATTAATTTGCCTCAATATTTATAGATTAGCATTACAAACATATAGATTAGCATTACAAACTGCAATGCAGATTGAAATATATATATGCGAAATGCAGAGAACTCAATAGCAATGATAAATATTGAGATTTCAGTGTAACATAAGTAGCTACTAGAACCCACCTCTTAATGGACTGTAATTGGCTTGTACTACAGCGAAGAAAACACAGCTATGGACTGACATAGAAGACTTGGAAAGGTTAGTGCCTTTGCCCAATCTCTCTTTTCTAGGTATATCTAAGAACACCCTTCAACCTTCAAAATTCTTGAAAAATCCAATTCTCTGAGGCAAAGCCAGTCCTCCTCCAATCTGTCCCAAAAGAGCTAAAAGATCTGATCCTTTGAGGCAAAGCCGGTCCTCCTCCAACCGGTCCCAAAAGAGCTAAACTTCAAAAAACCTAAACATAGGGTTTTTTAAACTCCTCTCGGAGAGTTAAATATTTGTCAAGTGCCGCCAAAATCTCACTAATTTTTTTTATTTGTTTTGGGTTGGGTTTAGTTAACTTGGCGGGAATTTAATTTAATTTTTTTAATAATATTTAGATTTTCAATAATTAATTTTTTATATTAAAAAAATAAAAATATTTAAAATATATATATATATATATATATATATATATATAATCAATTAAAAATAGTTTTAGTTTGTTTTTTCAATTTAAAATTATTTTTAATGTTTATCAAGAAAATCAAAGTGACTTTTGGATGGAGTATATTGAAAATATTATTTAATGTTTATGTATTTGGAGGATATTGTCAATTGTGTTTAATGTTCAAGTAATAAAATGAAGAATGATTAATCTCCTAGGAGCACAAGAGACCATGATTATGTGACATCAATGATGAGCAATGTTATTAGAATATGCCAAAAGAGATCAAATAATATGCAAACAAATAAAAAATTTAGGTCTCGTTACTCACCTATAATGCAGTGATGCTCCCATAAAATATAAGAAAGGTATTCACATCTCCACACATACATATAACAAAAGGAGCTGAGAAAATTGAAGGAAAATATAAATCTAAGTAGGATATAAAAGATGTCATTAGTATTTGGTAGAAGGATATCAATCTCACACCTCACAGATATAATTGAAGCATTCGTTTGAGGTGATAATTTAAGGATACGATCAAAGAAAGTGTGAAGAAATTATGATTCTCAACACTTAGATAAGCATGTGAGAGAAACATATCACAATAGGCTTGAATATAATCCTTTCATTGCTTGCAGGCTTTGACAATAGAATGCAACTCATTGCTATAGGTTGGGCGTCTATGAAAACCATCGACATAGAGTGCCTGGATACGATAGACCATCAAATGTTTGTGTCGTGTGGGAAGTACATCAATGACATGAACGATTAGCTCATAGGGTCCCTGTTGTGTATCCATTTATTGAAAAAAACTACTTTCCTGATGGGATAGAAGTGAAAATTAATAGTTGAAAAGGTAGAAATAATGGTGTCAAAGGTAATATTGTTTCCATAAATAATAGAACCAAAAATAGGCTCATGAACGCCATCAATATCTATTAGAGGTGATACTATGAAAGCAAGAATGAACACAAAATTTCCGTTTAATAGGATATGGATCATCAAGATGTTGAACCATCCAATGTAAAGATGATTTTTAGTGCACCAATGATCTAGTCACATAAAAGACCTTATAAATTTGCACTTTGGGATACCCCCAAGATTCAATAAGTAATCCAAAAAGAGAGGATTTTTTGCTAAGGTGATTGGTTCCATATCAACAACCATTATGTTTAGCTCGAACATTTTAATAAATCTTTAGTGATATCCTTTCATGTCCTTAAATTGTAGCACCCTGAGACATCTATTTTCCATCATGTATGAGAATTCTAGTAAAGCCATATATATCATAAATTAGGGCATATAGTATATTATCCTAACAATATCTACTAAAAAAAAAATTATGAGAACATGCCAAAAATGACCCAACAGGTATGAAATTATCATCATGAAAGAGAAAAGTAATAGAAAAATATACTGGCAATGCAAGAAAGTGTTTGTAAGACTTCAAACAAAACTAATGCAGGGATGTTAACATACAAAGATTCTAAGAATTCCCAAACCATTTTCTCATTAGATTGGCTAGCCTTACATTAATGAAAACAACCCATGATTCTCTTGTTATTTCCTTTTCAAATAATGTTTTCATAGTTCTAGAATGACCATATGCCAAAACACCTATTGAATGACTCGGGAATAAAAGCCACAAGAAATTTCAAAACATGCTACATGAATCCATAAATTGTTGGGGATTCTTTGAGGATTCTAGCAAATGAACCTAAGTAAACCAATGCATAAGCTTAGTGGATTTCTACTATTCCTAGATAATTATTTTCACTTTCACCCTTGATTTCTTTTATTCTTACTACATTGCTATTAATTAATTCATTGTTTGTATTGCTCTATTTTTTTTTCAGATTCAAGAGGAATAATTTAACCTCTTTTATGGTAGCTTTTATGGAAACACGGAGGTAAAATATATGTGTTTAAAGTGAAATTCTCTCTTTTCCTCTTCAAATTTCTCTACTCTCAATCAATTTCATTTTACATTTATTATTTATATATATTTTTAAAACCCATAAACACTACATTATTTCCATGGGCATGACCCTTTATTTTTTCAAATATTAGGCCCCTTATCTATGTTTTATAACCATTTTCAAGTATTAAGGGTTCATGTAAACTATATTCATATTGAGTTGCGTGGCATTGATGGCTCCAACGTTTGCACACATTTTGTGGGTGCCTCCCATCATGGGGTGGGAGTACAGCTCCCACTAGCTCATTTTTTCATTTTCAATTGATCCTCAGCAATGGAAACCACCTTATAAAATTGAATCAATAAGATTTAAATCCACCTATTAAGGAATCTAGAATGCACGTGGGCAAGACTCTAAAATGAACATAACTATAAGATAATATTCATGGCTCTTTCCAAGGATTGTGTGAAGCTTTGTTGAGCATGGATGCTCTTTGGGATAGTTTAATTCCCCCATAAGTGGCTTCCATCCACAACCTCTTCCCATGAGGTTTGAACATAAGACCAATTGGGGACTAAACTCCACTCAAACCAATTGGTCTACACCTCATGGGTATGATAAAATTTTACAAGCAAGGGTTGTCATACAACAAATTGGTGTTTGTCTTGACAACAACCATAAAAATAGATTATTATTTTAGTATAATCATAAACTTTTAAAAACATGTTTTCAAATATATAAATACAAAAAATATCGAATACCTAATAGATAAAATAGAAAGATAGGTGCAAAGCAACTAATCACTACCTCATAAAACTATTAAACAATTTGTAATGTTTTATTTAAAAAAATCAATCCTTTATTTATATTTTTAATAGTGAAAAATGCCACAACTCATAAAATTACAACACTCGAAGCTCCATCAAATTGAACAATTAACAAAAATGCAATAATTATAGCAGAGGAAGCAACTATATTGTACATATATAACAACAAACATATGATGATGATCCTTTCTCTACAAATACAACCAACAATAAAGGATGTTCCATAGCATTTGTCGCCATATTTAAATATAATTCAATTACAAATATATATATATATATATATGTGTGTGTGTGTGTGTGTGTGTGTGTGATATTTTGTTTAGATGGATGCTAATGTAGGGACTCTTTTTACCACAATTTTAATTATGAGGTAATTGTTTCATGCTATATCAATGTAACGCTATTAATCATCTCTAAATTATAAAACATCATGTGTCCACAAAATGTTTGTCACATTTATTATCACATATATTTCAAGATTTTTAAAACAACAACTACTATATATTTCATGTCTCCCGGGAATATCAATGGCCATTTCTAGGATCAAGGAGATTACGCTTGTACACGAAACTTCTTCCAGGACAGTTCATCCCCTCTTTTAAGTGCGATAGGTACTAGATGCATATTGTTAGTTTGTGCAAAATATTCATGAAAACCTTGATTATCATGCAAATAAAGAAAAAATTTCTTCCTTAGACAAACATATATGCATTTTCTATCACTGTTGACAAATCATTTTGGAAGTCTTCTGCTTCATCGTCATTAGGGTATGCTTGATGCCCTCGTCGTGAAGGGAATTTATTGGAATGAAGCTGGAAAGATATACCCTGAGTCTATGTCTCCATGCACATCGTAGTGAATCACACATGTTTTGGAAACAAAAAAATCATTGTACATTTCAGTAATGTGTAATTATTGTCAATGCCAAGCCAAAAGCCTATTACTATAAATTAATTTTATCAAGGGGTGGAGGTTAAGCGCTCATGGTTGCATGAATCTTAAGCCATTAACTCTATCATGTGCGTTCATTTCCATATTTCCTCGAATTTAATCCATCATGCCCAAAAGTAAATGTCAAATGAAATTTCATCATATTTGTTCTCTCGTAATATTTATATAAAAGGAAAAATAAGAGCAGGGATTGAATAATGCATGCAAGAAAAACTATTGAAGCTATATTATTATTTTTGGATGTGCCATTTGTTTAACTATATTTCTAAGATGCGTGGCTTTGAAATGGCGAGGTGAATCAATCGCCTAGTGTCATAAAACAACCAAGATTAGGAGGAAGGGTGAAGAAGGAATTAGAAAGTGCTTACCTTTCCAATTACAATGCCTCTAGAAACACCGAGAAATGTCTATGATGTGTGGATCTGACTCCTCATTACAATAGTATTATTCATCATGATCAAGGTTTTTATACTTTACCATTACTTAAATCTATATCATGCAAATTTCCAACAAATTTTGAATTTACAGATCCAATGATCTCAGAAAATGTTTATTTTAGATTGAATTTTGGCCATAGTGTCATTAAAGGTGTGACTTAGGCCAATTTTATAATTCACAAACTAAGGTTTCTTTTGTATGACTTCACAAAATAAGGTTGAAGCCTATTTATCAACTACCAATCTAGCCTAAATGAACTATATGGCCTATTTTTCACTCTAGATTGACTGAACTTCTATCAACTAGAAATCCATCCTAGATGAAAGTAAATGCTCTAAAATAAAATTTACAAGACTTCTCCAAAATCCCCCTATTACATTGCAAATAATAGACTTTATGGAAAAATACATCTACAAGATATCACTACCTTTTAGAAATCAAATTCTATTAATAAACTAAAAATAAAAACAATCTCTATTTTGTCACGTGGAATTTGGAATTGCAAGAGTCAAATTCCCCTAAATCCAGGTTTGATTCTTAGGTGTCTAACCTCTTTAAAACCTTGAAATGCAATGCAGTTTTCCCCTAAAAATGTGCCAACTTCCCTTTAAACAAGGAAAGCACTGGAACCTATGAGGCGCCGTGTGGCGGCCTCTGGTTGGGCCACATGGCAACTTCCCATTGGGCCACCAAAATACACTGCAACAAATAAAATTCAACCCACTCACACTTCAGTATCAAAATTGCAATTTTTCATTCCAGAGTGACACAACTAAAAATTACTAACATAAATGAATTATTCATATACTTGCTGTACTTATTATTTAGTAATATTTTATTCTTGGACTATAGTTTTCATTTATGTTAATCATTATTAATTTTGTCACTTATCTAGTCATATTATTTAGTCCCAGACTAAATTAGTCATTTTAGTTAGTCTCTTTTAGTTTGGTCACTTATTATCTAGTCATATATTTTATCTTTAAACTAAATTTGTCATTTAAGTTAGTCATTTTTAGTTCGGTCACTTTATATAGCTCAAATTTAGTAGTAATTCACTTGAAATAATTGTGGTGACTAACTTTTTTAGTCACCTAGTCACTAATTTCATCATTTTCTGATAGTGGCATAGTATTTTACATTGACACAATTGTGTTTTTTAGCAAACAAATTACTTGTATCAAGGGTTAGCTCCTTGTTCATTAGGGTTGAAGAGGTTGTGTCATTATGAGTGATCTATTCTTTTCCAACCCTTTATGTGTGAGAGCACTACAAGCTGGCATGTCAACATGAAGTGTAGATATTGTGATCAATTATTATTGAGGTTTTGCAAATTATCCATTTTTTCTACATTTGGTATACATGTTAATAAGGGCATTACCCACAAACTCACACCCTCGAGACCAATACCTAGTTCTCTAAAAATCAAACGGTACCAATATTATTATTTAGAGGTGAAGGATTCTCCTAAGAGGTTATTTTGTTGGTTTGAAGTGTTGTTTTTTGCCTTGGATACTAAGTGGTTAAGGGCTTCAAGAGTTAGAACTAAGGGCCAAGGGATTGGGGGGAAATGGATTTAGGAGTTAAGGGCTTAATAATTAAGGGATTTAGGTGTTATGGGTTAAGGGGTTAGGTTTTAAGGTGTTTATGGGTTATGGATTAAGGTTTAAGGGTCACGAGTTAAAAGAATAAGGGGTTAGTGTTGGAAATACTGAGAGGGGGGGTGAATCAGTATTTCTTTCAATTAGAGCATTATTTAATCTTCAATTATTATCAGTGTTTGTACAATGATAGTAGCAAACAAAAGGAACACAAATGCACACATTTTTTAAGGTGGAAACCCACTCCGGGAAAAAAACCACCTAATGCTTTTCTAACGATTCTTTAATATTCAACTCCAATTAAAAATAAAGCTCCAACTTCCTAGAATCTAGAAAAGCATTCTTCTCCAGCTCCCACTGAATGGACACTCCAATGCCTGATATTCTTCAGTATTCAACTAAACGGATGCCCCAACACCCAATGAGCTACAACTCACCCTAGCACCACCCTACCACCCTATAGAAGAATAAAAGAAGAATGGACTCCCGTACCAGGGAAAATGGTCCTATTTACAATGATATACAATGATGTAGAAGAAGAAGATACACTAGACCATAAACCCAACTATGACAGAACCACCTAATGATGATCCTAGACCTCCCAACACTGCCTCTTCAACACTTGGCAGATAGACACTAGTACAATTTTTACAATAATGTATTTACAATGACTTAGTACAATGATACCTTTACAGTGACTGTATGCAGTGCTGCCCACTTGAAGACTTTATGTGATGAAATTCTTGCTACTATTCTGCACCTTGGTTTCTGCTCTTTTCATGGTACCCTCTACTACACCTTTCTTCGCTTTGCTTCCCTAGAAAGTCTAGTCCTTTGCAGCCGTTGACAACACATGATCTAGCTTTTTCTTGCCTTCTAGGAGCTCGATATTAAATCTAGTGTATATCTGTTATTTCAAATCCTAAATATGTGATTTTTAGTCTTGTAGTAGTCCTCTGAGTCTTCTTTCCAATTCCACAGGTCTAACACAATTTGAATTCTTCAAAAGAAATTTATGCCCAATCTCTCACAATACCCTAATTATGGAATGTTTCAGTAGAGAAAACTTGTACGGCGTGCCACATGCCAATGTTTCTTCATTTGGCTCTGAAATTGATACAGGCGAAAACTAAATTCTGTGCATTATCTTTCAATTTTTACATAATTCCAATTCGATACTCAGAGAGAGAGTTATGATGATTTTCCCAAGGTCACTTCTCTGAGATGAATTTCAGGAGCCTGCAAAAACACTAACTTCCACAAATAATATCTCTGAAAATGTTGTGCACTTTGATCTGAAAATTTCACAGGAGCTTCCTCAGGATTTCATATTCGCCTCATAAAAATTTCAGCTTCTTAACCTTCGTAGAAAAAAGTTAAAGCGGAAATTCCACGATGACCTGTTTCAGATGGTGAAATCCCTTGCATAAGGAGGATATGAGCATCACAATTTATATAAATGCTTAGGTTGAGAGGGGCTTCAAAAAGTGAACGTGGGAGGGATTTTAGGAGCTTAAAAAATATTAATTATGACTTTCAATGACCCATGCCACAACCCCATGGGGTTTTATCCCACTAACTAGGGTTACAAACTTCAAACATGAAGACCTATCAAACCGTGAAGAATTACATGGTGTACCATATATCAACGGAAACATCTCGATCAAATAATTATTGACCCATAATATAGTAATTTGGTAGGTCAAAATTCCCACGCAATATTGAGGTAGCCCCTGGTGCTACTTGGGTTGACATCAATGACAACTGCTGATCAACAATTAGTTCTTAGGGGGTTCATGGGTTCTAGATTAGGAGTTCATGGCTTAAGGTTTAATGCATCAAGGGTTTGATGGCTTATGAGTTATGAGTGTAGGGGTTAAGAGATTTGGCTTCGAGGTTAAGGGATAGGGAATTTAGTGGTTATGGGTTAATGGATTATTGGTTGTGATAATTGGCCCCCTAATACCCTTATCACCACTATCGAGGATTCCCCTTTAAATTTCTCTTGTTACCTTCCCTCTGGGCCCCCTAGCCCCTATGAAATTAGGTCTTAATCCCCCTTCTCATTCTCTATTGCATGGATCATAGATCTTAGTAATCCATGCATGGACATCCCACTCATACCCAACCATGCTACATGTGTGTCCCCTAGTCATGTTCAATACACCACAAAATACTCCTCCCACTTTCTTTTCAGTCATATCATTCAACTTATCCTCACATTATGGGTGAAATTGGTGTTTATGTTGTAAAGAGAACAGAGAAGAAAATTACTTGCTTTTTCTATTGAGAAGATGTAGAAATTGATTGTCATGATTGGAATGTGCATGCATCAATCTACATTAGCTTGTTTTTTGTGCTTATACATGAATATTCATTTGGTCATAATCCATCCTATTGGTGGAGTATGGTATCACAAAGGTATCGATGGGTAGTTTAAGAGATTCTTTTGAAAGCTTTTGTGTTGTGGTATTTAGCTCCTTGAGAATGTGTCTGAAAGATAGCTAGTCCAAAGAGTTGGGGGAATCTATGATATCCTATAGGATGTGATGTAGGTAGATGTTTTCTATCACGAATTATTGACCCAATTGATCATGATTTTTTAATCCCCCATGATCTATAGGGATTTGACTCTTTTGATGGATGTAATTTTGAGAAGGGTACAAAGAGAAATGGAATCAACTGAGTTGTTGGAGCCTTAACTTTGGGTATATCTTACTTTCTCTCTATAATACTGGGAGAGGAAGAGTGCCACACCCACTTTGCAACTAGATGGGATAACTTGTGCAACACCATCAAAGAAGTCACACGGGAATCCAAGAGGGAGTGGGGGAGTTACCAGAATCACATATTTTTGTGGTTTAGGATGAATCTTGTCTTCCAAACACTATTTTTTATCAATTCAATTGTGATCTTTGTTAGAATTTCTCGTGAAAAAAATGTGTTTTTGTTCCAATCCCACCAGATATTTCTGATTAGAATACATGGGAAATTTTTATAATAATCTTCCATGATGTTGAGCAACTAAGTTTTGAAATTTTCTTCCAAGATTAGATAGGACCACCAGGCTATCATGTTCAATTTTGCAAGGGTGGTGGTGATGACCTGCACTGTGTTGGAACAAGAGATAGATAAGTGTGAAGAAATATCATCATATGAATTTCCTAAAGCATATATGTTGGGGTGATTCGGAAACTATCATGGATATTTCTCGTGGAAAAAATGTGATGTTTTTCCAATCCCACTAGATATTTCTTATTAGAATGCATGGGAAACCTTTTTAATAATATTCCATGATGTTTTTTAACTAAGTTTTGAAATTTTCTTCCAAACTTAGATAGGACCACGAGCCTATCATGCTCAATTTTTCAATGGTGGTGGTAATGAACTATACTGTGTTGGGACAAGAGATAAATAAGTGTGAAGAAATATCATCATATGACTTGCATAAAGGATAGATGTTGGGGTGATTCATAAACTATCATGGATATTTCTCGTGAACAAAATGTGTTTCTATTCCAATCCCACCATATTTTTTGATTAGAATGCATGGGAAACATTTTTAATAATCTTCCATGATGTTGTGTAACGAAGTTTTGAAATTTTGTTCCAAGCTTAGATAGGACCACAAGCCTTTCATGTTCAATTTTGCAAGGGTGGTGGTGATGACCCACACTGTGTTGGGACAAGATATAAATAAGTGTGAAGAAATATCATCATATGACTTGCATAAATGATATATGTTGGGTTGATTTGTAAAATATCATGGATATTTCTCGTGAACAAAATGTATTGTTGTTCCAATCCCGCCAGATATTGCTGACTAGAATGCATGGGAAACCTTTATAATAATCTTCCACGATGTTGTGTAACTAAGTTTTGAAATTTTCTTCCAAGCTTAGATAGGACCACAAGCCTATCATGTTCAAATTTTTTGAAATCTTATGCATGCTCAATATTCTGCTCAGGTTCCACCCTCCTTTGGATCTTCTATCTCCACACATATTGAATCTGCAAACCATCTTCCAGATCTGCAGTCTATATTGCAGAAATAAACCTCGCTCTAAGGGTCACAACTTCTCTTCTTCTATGCAAATTTGTCACAGTATTAAGGGCATACCTTATGAACTAAACATGCTAGGAAATTTTCCTAACTAGGGCATTATACTTATGTACTTCTAATTGTTGTAGAACAAACCCTATCCACCCATTGAAAAAACCACGATTCTTGCCTCCATAACGGACTCGACTTAGCTCATATGGATCCATATATTTTAGGCATTAATTTTGAATCTTGATATTAAATTCATATCTCAATGTCGACCCTCAAACTAGGGTTACCTCAATCAATATTACACTTGTCTCTACTTCTTTTATGGCTCTAAATTAAAGTGCAAGCCCTCCTTCATTTATGTTGGTCCTTATCATAGAAATTTCGACCTACTAACCACCACAAGACAAGATTGTATCAACCCTCTCTTCTATTTCCTGTAGAAAATATAACCAATGGGATTCAATCTAATATTGTAATGTACTAAAACAAGATACTAAATCCTTCCTATAATTTGCGGAAACAAAACGTGATTGCACAATCACATATAAGTAAGAGAAAGAAATTATCAATCACACAACATAAGATGTATTTGGGGAAAGCAACTGATCAAAACCCCTCTATCTATATGGTGTATTAAGTCAAGGAATCATGAAACAATACAATTCTTAATCTCTCATGATATTCTCCAGTACTCTGCCAATTGTCTCCTATTGATCTAGGAAAATTCGGTCTAGTACTTAGCCAATTCTCAACCTTCCTTCAACCTTCCTTTCTCACGCAATTCCTAGGGAATTAGGTCCCTATTAATTAGGAAAATCAGCCTTCCTTGATTGCGCAATCCATCATGGCATCCCAATGAATTTATAATTGCACATGGGAAATTTTGTATAAATATAACTAATAGTTATCTTCCCTTTAACCTTTGTCTCAATTGGGTCTTCCACGGAACTGACATGCATGCAACTATTAATAGTGCATTATCAGTTATCTCATTGATCACTCATTGTGAAATAAATCTAATTTAATTCACTGGACCTCTCAGTAACTCATCACTCAGTTAGAACTAGTTAAACTAATTTTATCTCAATTAACTGAGTTAACTAATTCACACCTACATCCCACTAATGCATCAATTGAAAGTGGACCCCCAAAATATTATAATCCCTCTACATGCCTCATATTAGACCCTCATGATCTGGACATATGCAAGAATTCAATAAAATACAAAAATAAACATAAGCATAGAGATGCACTAGGAATAACACTTCATTTCATTAATATCAAATACTGAAAAATGCTTACAGACAGAATGGAAAACAAACTAGCTTGGGCGATGGTAGCTTATCTCTAAGAAAAGATGTGGCAGCTACATGCCTTTGAACTGTGTTAAAATAAGGCTCAAAGGCCTTTTTATTATTTAAAAATAAGAGAAAACCCTAACCTGAGGAGATGTAACACCAAGAATTTATGGGCCCCGTTGGGGGTAGTTGGGCAGCCAAATTCACGAGGTTGTAACTTGGTCATATGATCTTTGTTTGATGCACATGATACCTTGCTAGAAATATCTCTACGAGGACTACAACTGTTAGCAAGATTTGTATTAAATTGACAAACCTTTCATTCCCAAAGAGCGTCGTTTGGGGCCTCAAAATTTCTACGGAAGTTCAGGACTCGAAAAACTGACAAAAATAGTAAATTGTGCTATAATTAAGGAAACTAAAAACTGAAAGAGACAATGGCAAGGGCCCAAGTGGAATAGGTAAGTGGCCACCAATATCCACCTCAATCACCTCAACTCAAATTTCTTGAGCTAACTTAGTCATCATGACTTAGTTAACTGACACAAGTTGCAATGAGATGAAAGGACCAACTAGGCGGACAGGAACCTATTCCAGAGCGACCCATAAATATAGCATTGTGGATGATCTAGCTCAATCTTCCACTGCTACATCATCTTTGGGGGTGTTACATTCATGCCCAAAGCAGCGAAAAGCCTTACTTTCCGCATTATGCGCCACCGACCCTGTCGATTCACGCCTAATGGATTTTGATTTAGATAAAGCCACCCCTAGGCTTCCTTCAATGGTTTCCTTTCAGATACTAGTATCGATCCAAAACATTACCATTCATAGATGTATCTTTGACGAAGATGCATCCACATGCATCATGTTAAATAACGTTTGGCAGAAGTTAGGGTCTCCCGAACTAAAGCCATTAGACATCATGCTTAGAGCAAACGATGGTCGCCCTTTAGCCCCTGTCGGTCTCTACCAAAACATCCCGGTCTTCTTAGCCGAAAAGATTGTCCTTATAGACATTGAAGTCATGGACACCCAATTGGACTACAATATACTCCTTGGCAGGAGTTATATGTACGCCATGTCAGGCATCGCCTCCTCTGTCTTCCAAACTATGATGTTCCCCCATGAGGACCGCATTGTTACTGTCGACCAATTGACGCATAGTGAAAAGCGGCCCTTAACAAATATCGATGTCATTCTACCCTATGTAGACACATTTTTGGACAGGATTACATGGTACAAAGAATAGGTCCCTGACGAGTTCAAACCATTGTCCATCCTAGGGTCATTCCTAAGACATCCCCCTATTATACCTAAGTCATCACCTAATGTCATGGGGGATACGGTCTGCATGATGTCCAGATCAAGCACAGAATCTAGTCAAGACACGGAGACAAGAAGTAATGACACTGAGTCCTCAGCCACGGTAGCCTCTCTAGCCTATGCCGCCTCCCAAACTCCTTTCCTCTTCCCCCCAGCTAGTTTCATATCCCAGCATTTCTTGGCCACCATGGTGTTACCAAACATATCTTTTGCAATACCAGTTTGGTACCTCATTCCCCCTACTAGCACGGGAGCCACATACATCACCTCTATAGGGTTAGTGACCCTTAGTCCTGAAGAGGCCCCACCCATTTAGGAAACTGTCGAAAACATCTCTGCAAAGGAAAGTCCCATTACAGAACTGATGACTATGACTAAGAAAACCGAGGGGAGAAGAAAGAAGGTGGAGACTCCCACCACACAACGGGAATCACCACGCTGTGCCATATGCGATGTAGTAGGCCACCCTACCCACATCTTCCCAGAGCTGGACGAATTAAAACCGCTTCTTATCTCCCAGGAAGATATCGCGACACAGTGTTCCCGTAAAAAGGAACCTGCCACCAAAAATTGAGGCAAATAATTGCGTACCAATGACGCATGTACTATCTCCAGCAATTATGGAAACTATACCCATAATTGCTCATAGATATCGCAATATAGGGACGCCTTACATTCCATCAAGCGATCCTACCAAGAGGATCCCTCCACCCAGACATCTGGAGATGAACCTCGCATAATCCTTTACCTATAGGAGGAACCACAGTCGCCAAAAATACTTCTAGCCATTCCCCATCCTCCCATCGATCATTGTGTACTCTGTGATGAGCACGATCATTTCATCATCCATTTCCCATATATGGAAATGTTCCAACGATGGTATCTAGTTCATGTAGTATATCGCACTGACATGGAAACCCAGTATTCATGTCAGATATGTGGTGGTAATCACCCGGTGCGCCATTGTCACTACATACCTAGATTTCGTGTAGCGTTAGCTTATAAACGATCAACCATAATCCGCCTCTCCCAAGAATATGGCTTAGACTTAGAATCTATGAACAGCTCGACAGCCCAAGAAGATGTGACAAGTAGATCCATCCTCTTTCTGTTAGTTGAAAAGTGACCAATCAGGGAACCTTTAGTTACCCCCAACCGCTATCTACAGAGAAGACCAACATGTGCATTATGTTAAACGCCCAATCATGTGGTGACCACTTTCCCTGACTTAGAAGCACTGCGCCACTGGTACCAAGTCACACCAGCAACTAAGAACGATGGGCACCCCATATCTAGGCTATTTTTCCTAGTATGTCAGGGCAATCACTATGAACAACATTGTACTTCTATCAAGAAAATTCATCCTCAAAATTGATATGATACATATATTAGAGAAGAAACAATATGATCTCCTCAAACGATATAGAAATTATATCACCCCTAGGCCATGACCCCGCACCCACAGCGGCGTAATAGGCAGACTGAAATGATGCACCAACCAAGCATGACCCAAGTTCAACCTAGGAAAGCATGCGGACTATGCGACCGGATTGGCCACTGGGTCAATCAATGCAAAGAATTAAAGCACCTCGCAAATTATTTTTGCACAGTCTCTTCTCTCCCACAGAGAGTTATCTCTAACCAAGATAAAATAACGCACACTTGTTTTTGGATTTGTTCACACTTTCATCATACATTAAAATTTGAGCATCTCCCAAAGCTTAGAACAGCAAGAGTCACGTTAATTATACACTCCATAAAAGAGTTAGACATACCCAAGCCAAAGACCCGAAAATGTAAGTAGAAGACCTCATCTCCTACAACGGATCCATTGCAAGCATCCACATCTGGGATGAAGAGTAGTGTTGATTCCCGTGTAATCTACTCAGTTGGCACAGTGGTACCTTGCACCATTTACACTGGCCATAACCACGAACCAGAGGCATGCCTGCTAATGGAAATATTCAGGGACCTCTCCACCAGGCACAATTTCCACCGATAAGAAATTGACTATCCTAACAAGGGCTCTAGACTTGTGCTCATGTAAGCTCCCATCACAAAGATTCCCCCCAAGCCACCATACACCTACCAGGGACAGGGGAACCTAGTTACCTCATCCTCTTGAGTTACCATGCCCGTCAATTACAGTAGAAGGTTTGATTGAGTCTTTGGCCCCAGGTCACCTAGGTAGTTGTAATTTGTAACATTGGGATCAGCACTTCATAATGCCCAAAGGGCGGTGCCACACATGTGCACCTCCGGAAAAATAAATTTTCAATGGCGACAGGTATGCCCTCTCTCATCTTCTTTTTAAATCACATGTATTTCAAATAATATTTGAATAAATAAGATGCTTTCACTGGGGATATTTTTTTCGTAGGTAGTGTGAAAACCATCCACAGTTCCATCCACTGAAAGTTCCAGAGAAAGTATCATTTTACCCCCAACATGATAGAGTCCCAGAAAAAATCTGCATATCCTGACATCATTTCTCCATCATAAATTAACCATAGGTTCCAAACACCCGACCATTTTTATCATCACCTCACCTTGCACATGATAAGCATCCTCGTTAGTCGATATAGCCTCCCCTCCATGGCGCTCGTCACCCAAAGTAGACCATATATCACAAAAATAGTGACGCCATGGCCATACCACTGTAGTCCGGGAAGAACCTCATGCCCATTCACCTGCCATGCAGCAGGTCAAGTTTTACCATATCAAAATAAAACCCCTTTCCTAGACGACCAAGTTGTGCAAGCAGATTGATTAAGGCGCACTACCACGCCTCACATTTGGCCTACCATACCTCCATCAGCATAACCCATCTGCGACATTTTTTTTCATCCGCTTCATCAACCTCACACATGATACCAACCAATGGGGTCCCCACCCTCAACAAAGCACCTTCCTCACATCATCAGTGAGTGAACACTTTCATGTTTTGGGGCTCCCATCTCTGTGTTTTGTACAAACCAAACCCCATTAATTTATTCTTTTGGTAAGTGTAAAAAGACCGCAAACGACGCACTATGTCCCCCACCCACCTATTCATTTTTTCTCCCATGGAAGTAGTCCCTCGTCACCCTTGGTCGGAGTATCAAAACCTCACGCAAAAGGCACCATGACATTCATAACCAGTTTATACCCACCCTAGAATTCCTACTGACTCCATGGATTTCCCCATCAAAAATAATTATGACGGCCGCCAAGCTGCTTTTTATATTCCAACCTTGGGCCACTGAATCCCCATCATCAATTTTCAGTCACCCCTCACCATCATGCCTATGTTAAACACATCACATCTAGTATCTTGATCCTCCATATCAGTGACCCTCTCGTTTGGTTGAGGCTTCCCTTTTGTTGACATTAACACCTCTTTTCCAAAAAGGAAGAAGTACCTTGGGTCACCCCTCTCCACAATTAGGGCATCCTCGGGTGGCACTATGGGAGACAGCATTGCCCACAGATGTCATCAATCCTCCTGAAATTGAACTACAACACAAGCTTTCATGTCAAGATGGTATCGTACCTTACAACCATTGCACTTTGATCAAATTTGTCGAAGACCCATGCCTCTATAAGTGTCTCTTTCATCAATGCTTACACGGGAAGGTCCTAGCCAATGCCTATGTGTATAATGTGCATTTATAAGCCATACCAAGTTTATGCATATGGGCACCACATTCCACATATTTTTAAAGAAAAAACGCCCCAAAGGGCGTCAGTATTCATCGTCATCAACCAACAGATCACTACCATACTAGTGAAACAAACAGAATATCTATATGTCAAATAGGTTTGTTTAACTAGCCAAAGCATCACGAGCATGGGACATGCATGCCTCGTAGAAAATTTGTATATACTATATTATACCATTACTTGTAGAGATACCACAGGACATGGTCACTCTTCAACCCGGTGCAAGGTGTCTCCAACTCCGAGCTACACGCATGTCTCTCTCTCTCTCTCTACAAAGTACACAGAAAATAAACTATAATGTATTTTGGCTATACATTTCTTCCTACACCTCACACATTAGGGGGCAACTGTTATCACTGGAAAATAAGACAAGCAAATATGACATTATTTAATGTCAGGCAGAAGGATTTACAGGGTTGAGAGACATTAGAGAATCTGAAGTATTTAAAAATCTCTAAGGTATGAAAAGAAAAATCAAATTACACACAAAAAGAACCAGTCAAATGTGCCTTTGCGCACAAAGTTCTTTGATAAGCGCGACTTTTCACGGCTTTTCCTAAAAAATCCACACGGTCCTGAGAGTGGCAGGAGTCACTTTCCGGGACCACAAGGCACACTCGAGGACATTGATCCCACACTTGAGGCTACCTAAGTACAGCCGTCCAAGCCTCCTTAGGACCTCAAAGGAGCACACAATGGAACAAATGTGGCACATAATGGAATCACCCTCCTCTCTTGGGTCACCATCCACAATGTACCAAGACAGGGAAGGAGGATTTGACTTCTCCTATAAAAGGCCACCAAGAGATGAACAATATGAGAACACATTTTTATGCTAACCAAAATTGCCCCAAGCAATACTAGCAGTGTGTGATCCAGAGCAGAGATAGAGGGAACTCAGTTTTTGGCCATCCAACAACTCAAATCCACTATAGTAGAGAGAGGGAGACTTTGCGCCAAGGCAGCTTGGAAGTAAATACATCCTTGCATTGGGACTTGGAGCTCCATAGTTCTAAGGGAAACTTAGCAAGTGGGTTAAAGTTTCATCCTCATTTCCTACCAGCACTCAATATGAGGGGACGTTAGCACCGCCGTTTGGATTATTGAAGTTATTTGGCTCTATTTAGAGCTTTTGTGTTTTTTTTTTTAGTTTTAGTTTAGTTTTTATGTTTGAATATGCATGATATTTCTCTATCTAGTATATTTATGTTTTAGCATGTTCCACTAACTTGCTTGACTCCATCTATTTTCTACCTGTGACCAATAACTTAAGAGGGAAAAACCACCCCTCTTAAGCAAGTGTGATTTGGTACATTCATGCGCCAAACACACCAACATAGGTACCTTTCGAATTATGCATGCAACACTTCTCTAGTGTTGTTTGCACCTACAAATCCTGAAACTGAATAGCCTCCGAATAACTAGATCAATATAATTAATTTGTCATCATACTCTTCTGACTGCTGCTAGCTACTGCACCTATCTACTAAACTCTTTGCGCTGCTACTGAAATTTGCATCTGTGCCCTTTGCATTATTGCCAACTCTGATCTATGCTCTATGATCTGACATCGTCACTCTGATTTATGTCTTCCTAACATCTGACTGCATCAATATAATTGATCCTTCCTATTACTTTTGTACTATGGAGTCCTCATAACTAGGTTCGATCCATGAGACACATCATCTCAATGGACCTTGCCAAAATTTCTTATCTTGGGATTATGTCTACACATCACCCTGCCTTTCACTTGGAGGTATGGCTGCATGTGCTCCCTCTTCCCATCTAGCTTGAAATTTCCCCCTCATAGAGGTATCTTCTTGAGTGGATGCTTTCACTCAGTCTCCTCTCTGCTTCTCCAATTGTGGCTGCTCCACAACCTTCTCAGACTGCTTATATGGCTGCATGTTGAGAGGTAATTTGTACTCCCTCTCAACTGCCAAGTCTCTAACCTCTTATTTTCTCCTCAAAGCTTTGCATGCATCTAGTACCTCAAGCACATACAACTTCTTAACTTGCGCACATTGTAATTGTCCTGCCATTACAAAAGTTTCTAAAAAATATTTGATTTTAAATCGACGATATCTCCCTCATCTGAACTCCGAATTGATTTTCCATTTGGTTAATTTTTCACAAGGAATCCAAATATGCTATTTTTTTAAAAATTTTACACCAAAATTTCAAATATTCTCTGCAAACTCTCTGCCCAAAAAATTCCTCCTCCGATACCATATAGAAAATTTAACCAACGAGATTCAATTTGATCTTGTAATGTACTAAAACAAGATACTGAATCCTTCCTACAATTTTCAAAAAAAAACATGATCGCACAATCACATATAAGTAAGAGAAATAAATTATCAATCTCACAACACAAGATGTATTTGGGGAAAGCAACTTCTCAAAAACGATCTATCTATATTGTGTATTAAGCCAAGGAATCATGAAACAATACAATTCTTAATCTCTTATTAGATTCTTCAACACTCTGCCAATTGTCTCCCACTGATCTAGGCAAACTCGGTCTAGTACTTGGCCAGTTTTCAACCTTCCTTCATCTTGCCTTACTCATGCAATTCCTAGGGAATTAGCTCCCTATTAATTAGGAAAATCAGTCTTCCTTGATTGCGCAATCCATCATGGCATCCCAATGGATTTATAATTGTACATGGGAAATTTTGTATAAATAAAATTGATAGTAATGGTCCCTTTAACCTCTATCTCAACTGTGTCTTCCTCGGAACTGACATGCATGCAACTATTAATACTGAATTATTAGTTATCTTATTGATCATGCATTGTGAATTAAATCTAATTTAATTCACTCACTGACCTCTCAGTATATCATCACTTAGTTAGAACTATTTAAACTGATTTTAACTCATTTTATTGAGTTAAATAATTCACACCTACACCCCACCAATTCATCAACTGCAACTGGACTCCAAAATTATTAGATTAATACCTCTACATGCCTCATCTTAGACCCTCAACTTGAATTTCTTGAGCTAACTTAGTCATCATGACTTAGTTAACTGACACAAGTTGTTATGAGATGAAATTGCAATTTATTGTCCAATTTATTTAAGGGGAAAATAAATTAGACACCCCACATTCTTCACTCCTTGTGCATCAAAATTCCTCACCAGTGTGGGTGCATTTTTTTTTGGCCTTTCTGTTTTTCCAATTTCAATGTTTCTTGTTGCAAATTTCAACATTTCAGAATTTGATGTGGCCTTCACACAAAGAGACCATTGAAATCACATGCCTAGATTCTCCTGAGCAACCTCTCTTAAGCTCGATCTGCCATAAGAGAACCAAAAATATGCCATCCTAATTCCTAGCTTGAACCGACCATTGAGGTATGAAACATTCTTGTGAACCCTCACATGATGATCTTGCTCTTGGAGGATGATCATGGCCTCCCTTTAGCAACCCTTACTCGGCCCTCTTACTCGACCTACTTTAGGACTACATCTCTTTTCCCCCTCGATCAAATGAGCTCCTTATCACTTGATGTTCTTTCCTTCATCCTAAGGCCTCCTTAAATATTTTTTCCTAGACCTCTTAAGAACCCTCTAGAACTTACAGATTTTATCCACTTAGACCTTAGGAAATATTAATTTTCCTTTTTAATTTTCTTTTTAGATTTTAAACCCCATCTTGGGTCCAAAATCCATTTTCTTGGTTTCTTTTCCCAAAAATCCTTTTGTGACCAAACTAACACAAAACCATCTCACTAGGCTTATGGAGTACCTCCCAAGCTATAGAATTCAACAACATAGTCTAGTTGTAGTAACTATAACTTGGTCAAGCTCTTGTAGTCAAGCGAGGGCTTGGTTGGGTTCCCAAGTTGAAAATTAAGTAAGGGTAGTTGTGAGGGCATGATAGCTAGGGAGGTTCAGGGCATGCACATTAGGAATGAAAATTCATGCTAACACATGTCGAACAATTTCAATGCATGATGAAGAGTGTTAGGGAGTGTCGGGGCATATCAAGGGATAACTAGGTCAAAATGCGTGGAAAGGAACACATAAGAGTGTGTTCCAGGGAGTGTCAGCAAATTCAAGTGTGCCAAGGATGAAGTGTGTTAGGAGAAGTTCAGAATAGGATTTACAGGAGGCAAGCCTACAATTGTTATATGGGGCTCGACATAACATTTTTAGACAAAGGGAGATCACTTTTATGCTAGGCACAACATTATTTTTCCTTTATCTTTTTTTTTTTATATGAGATGTGGGACACTTTGGCTACATTCTCATGTTTTAAACTATTCTAGATAATTTCATATTGTACGTTGTTTTGTATAATTTTTGGGGCACTCTACTTGTGTCGGCTTATATCTTTCGTGCCTTGTGCATCTTTTGGTTCTTGCAAACTCTCAATTAATGTTCTACTGTTTATATGAACTGAACATACCTGTGAAATATTTCCTACGTAATCTATGTTGCTTAGTGGTTTTATGGCCATGGCTAGATCATGTGATCCTTGTCTTGGTAACTAGTCAAGTGGGACAAGTTGAGCTTGGACATGAGTGGCATAAGATGAGTTATAGGCAATTCTTAGGTGAACAAGGCACAATATACTTGTAGTAGGTGAAATTGGTCAAGTTTGTGTGGTTGAAGCAAGCCAATATTGTCACATGAACTACAATATCCAAGGAATTGATTGGGTTCCCAAGTCGTGAAAAAAGGTAAAGGCTAGCTTTGAGGACATGAGTGCCAAGGCATGCTATGGAATCCTAAGATGTGTCAGATAGTGCGAAGGCATGTCAAACATGATAAATGTGCCAAGTGATAAGGCATGCCAAGATGTGAAAGGGTGTGTCTGTGCGTGCCAGGGACTGTCAAGGAAACAAAAGGGAGAAATAAGTTAAAATACAAGGAAATGAACACATAAGAGGGTTAATAAGTCATAAATTTAACTTTTCCAAGAGGGGCATGCTAGGCACACCAACAATAGGTTCCAATAGGTGCCAAGTGCAAAGTCTTAGTGCATTCTAAGTGCCAAGTCTTCTCTTGTTGCTTCTCATCTACTTTCCAACAGTTGATCTCAAATAAATTTAATATTAAACCATGCCAAATTATACCAAGGCATGTCAACGTATTCCATACATGCTAAGACTTTCCAGGTGCCAACACGTGCCAAGTGCCAATATGTGTCACAGAGTGTTATGCATGCTATGAAGTGTAATAGCATGTTGAAGAGTGCTAAGGTGTGCTAGAGAGTGATAACGCATGTTGAGGAGTGTTAAGGAGTACTAGGAAAAAACATTAAGGGAGCACTACGTCAAAATTCATGGAAGTTAATGAATATGAGTAACGTGTGCCAAGGACTAGTGTTAATGAGTGCTAGTTGTCATGCCAAGGAGGGAGTGACAAGGTATGATAACGATTGGTAAGGAATGATAAGAAATATCAAGGCATGACAAGAAGTCTCAAAGTGTGCTTGGGAGTTCCAGGGTGTGCTAATTATATGTTCCAAATAGTGCCAATATATGCCAATGCATGCCAAGTGCTAACGATGTATAGGGTGCCATGGTACGTCAATATGTGTCAAGAAGTTTCAAGGAAACAAAAGGAATAACAAATAAGAGGGTTATAAGTCGGGACTTTATATTTTTCAACCACACTAATAATAGGTCCCAATACAAGCCAAGTGGCATTGTGTGCCAACTGCTAACGTATGTCAATTCATTCCACCAAGGTTTTCCAGGGAATGCTAGGGACTACATGCATGCCAACACATGTTAGGAGAGTTCTATGTTGTGCTAGCGCATGCCACCATGTACTTGGGAGTCAGTGTCATGACAAGATGTTCTAGGTACAAACATGTTCCAAGACATGTGTGGTGATAAGAAATGTTAGTATGTGCAAAAGAATTAAATCAAGGTGTGTCTAGATTGTTGAGGAGTGTTAGGTCTTTCTCATTAATAGAATTGACAGAGCTTGATTATGTATTAAATAATATATTTCCTACACACACTAGTGGGACTTTATCTAAAGGGAACTTTCTAGATAGTAAACTAAATAGATATGAATCATGTTTTGACTCATAGGAAAGCTCTATTCGGCTAGTCATTAATGATACACACTAATTACTTCATAAAAAATTGACTGACTCTAACCAGTATGGCCTTAGACATATTATAAAAAATACTCCACAATGATGGTATTAAATCGTTCTCTTTTGACAAAAAATATATTAATGAGCACATAAAGTCATAAAAAACTCATTGTAATGATCAATGGTGACAAACATTTTTTGACCGTCACCAAAAGTAACAAAAATATCATTGGTTAGGGTCATTGAAAGTTCGTCACTAGAAGTGTCACCAAGGAGAGAATTAGTGATGGGCTTTTAATGACCCTCACCAAAAGTGTCATTGAAAATGGCTTTGGTGACGAACCTTAAAGGACCATCACTATATACACTTACAACGATGTTTTTTTAAGGACTGTCACCATATGTAACATTGGTGACGAACCTTAAAGGTCCGTCACAAGCATGACCCTCACCAATGTCCTTTTTTCTTGTAGTGGGACCTCCTCTCTCTACATTATGATGTGGGTACTCCCAGATTTTCTCTAGCATCCTTCAATAATCTCTCAACTTCCCTAGTTCATTTCCTTCCTTCCTTGGTTGTATTTGCTTGAGTGGTTGTCTCCACTCTCTACTCCTCTGCTTGTGGCTTCTCCGCATCTTCTTGAGGTTCTTCCTTTAGATTCAAAAGCTCCTTATCTACATGCAACTGAATCTCCTTGTTAAGAGAACACTTCATTTCTTTTTCCTCATCAAACTTCACAACTCTACGAACAATATGGTAGGTACACATGATAGTTGTGAGGTATATTAGTGTACCCTAAAAATATCCCTAGCTCTATTTCCAGCTCTAGATTTTTTCTTTCTTCTTTGGAGACATGGAAATATATTGATGCTCCAAAGATCCAAAAGTTTCAGACATGTTTTTTCTTCCCCGAAAAATATTCTTCAGGTGTACGCATCCCAAGAATCCCATAAGGACTCTTGTTTTTCAAATAGACCATTTTCTAGCATGTTTCAACCCAAAACTATCGAGCTAGACCCTAGTCATGCAACATCACCCTTGCTACTCCCACAATACTTTTGTTATTCCTCTCAGCCACCCAATTTTGTTGTGGGTTGTGGGGTGTTGTCAATTTTATTCAAATGCCTTCCTTTGCACATAAATTTTTAAACTCATTTCACACGTAATCACCATCATTATCACTCTTGAGAGCCTTCACTTTCATGTCAATTTATTTCTCAACAAGTACTTTAAATTCAACAAACATGGAGAATGGATGGTATTTATTCTACATGAATAAAATTCAACACTTCTTTGAGAAATCATCTAAAAATATAACATAATACCTATGCTTGGTAGTGGAGGAAGTCGAGAAAGGTCAACAGAAATCAGAGTGGATCCTTTCAAGTATTTCATGCATCCCTCTATCCCAATCATTGAAGGTGGCTTTTGTGTACTTCCCCAAGGTACACCCATTGCATGCACTTCTCTACTCTAGTGCTCATTTTGGGAGGCATGTGGTGGTATGTTGCATTATATTCAAATTTTCATGATGCAAATTACCAAGTTTTTTATGCCATAGATCACCAACATCTCATCTTTGCACCTTCTTCGCCTTTGTGCTAAAAAAACACAATATTCCACATCCACCCTGTAGAGGTTCTTAACTCAAACCTCGATCTACTTCACTTGTCCCATGGTGATGTGTCTTAGGAATTCCTTTCCCTTGTTGACTATCACATTGCAGCCACGATCTTCCAACACCTCGATGGAAACCAGATTCTTCTTTAGACCCGGTAAAAACATCACATCCTTAATCCTAAGAAGGGAGCTTGACTCCCTATGAAAGATGACGATTCTAATCTCAATCGCATTGTACCTTCCATCATCTCCCATATCGATATGCATATGGATATGTTTCTCCTCCAAGTCACTAAAATAATATTTGTTCCCCGTCACATGGAATGGGGCACCGTTGTCAAGATACCACATGCTTCCCATAACTGTGATTTCCATGCATCCAATGAGTCAAATCAAGCTTGAATTCTGAAGCTATAAATTCACCTGCATCTCCTCTTGAGGTCCACTTTCTTGTCTTCTTGTGTGGAAATTTTGTGCCATAGTGCCTGAATTCATGATAATGAAAACACTTATGTCAGTATGAATCTTGATTCGAGGTGTACGAAAAAAGACCACTTTAGCTGCGCATAACAAACAACCCTAATAGCAGAAATGACTACTAATATCTTCAGACCTGCAGTTAGATGATCAAGACAAATGCTGCAAAAATCTAGATCTATGCATTAGAATACATTAAATAGTAGAAAAATAAGATTTACTCCATAGATCCAATAGACAAGACAAGAATATATCGAATGAAATTTTTATTAATGACACCTAGGAGGAAAACACAAGAGGGTGTTCCCTGTTCTCCTCAATGGGATGGGTTCTTGTAAGTCCTCATCACTTCAGATTTAGAATTCTTCTCTCTTGATGGTGTAGAAAACCCAAAAAAAAATGGAAAAATATGGCTATGATAATGGATCAATAGCCAGACCAAGAGTTGAGATCCAGAGTGATCCTTAGGTAACAAAAGGTGACAAATGAATGGGAAAAGCCTTCTATTTACAACAAAATATTGAGTTAGTCTAGAGATTGGTGCATAATTAAAATATTATAAACCAAATCTAGATCCAACTTTTATGGAATATTTTATTATATTTGTTGGAGGTAAAAGGAATTTGACTTGAGTCAAATCCCCTTATTTGTAAATAATAAATAAATAAATGATTTATTTATCATTTTAAGGATGTGATTAAGTAATAATAAATAAATAAATTATTTATTTATCATTTTAAGGATATGGTTGAGTAATAATCAAATAAATAATAATTTATTTAATTATTTAAGGGTGAATTAGTCATATTTAACAAAGAATATTATTTAAATAAGATTTAAACAATTATTCTTTAGAAAATAATAAGATAAATAATGATTTATCTAATTAATTTCTTTGTTTTGGGTTAAATATAACCAGAAATATTAATTAAAATACTATTTAACTAATTATTTCTTGAGGAAAATCAAACAAATATATATTTATTTAATATTTCCTTATGGGGTTTCCTGTTTAGACCATAAACAACTTAATAAAGGTGATTTACTAAGTTATTTTCACAATGAAAGAAATTTTACTTGGAGTAAAATTGGTCTTACATGATGTACTTGGGTCCATCTAATGATAATAGGTTAGATGACCAAAAAATGGTGTAACAGATTGCCCCCCAATGTGCGAGTGTTAGGAGCTAATCATATGACCGAAGTACGTTGTAAGAACTCAATCACTAGACATCAAAGGGGAAGTCAAAGAGAGAGAAGTATAAGGTAAACCAAAGTGCTGAAAGAAGTAGACCCTGAGGAGGCAACTTGCAGGTGCGACAAGTCTTTTTGATGAGTGAGTACCTGCTATAGGCGGCAGGGGAGGCATACTTATGCCCGCCGAGGCAATAGTACAAACAATAAGGTGCTCGGAAAACCACAGAACGCAATAATAAAGCATATGCTGGCCTAAACATGAGCTAGATAAATAACACGATAATGAATCCCACATACATATTGTGCTAGGGATAACAGCCAAGACTTTTTACAATAATATATGAGTACATGGGATATAAATATAACCTAGATGCCCCTAAAAACAAGAAAGGGCTCTAAAAATCTGACTAATACATGCAAACAAAAAGGCGCTGCAAGCGGCTAAGGCCAACATCATCAAATGTATGGAATTGCATCGAAGGCTGTAATGAAGATGTCATCCGAGTGTGTGGGGGGCTACCTGTAGGGCGACCCCCTCATGAGGACTGAGACATCTCACACACACCTGAGAATCATCGATGTCAGCTGCTGCATCACTGAACCATCAAGTATACAGATCTCGATTATGCTGAAAGGAGCTGGAGATGAGAATAAATCAAGTCAAAGGGCAATAAGGAGTCTCTTTGCCTGATCTGAGGTACCGAATAAAAGTGGAAGTTGGAACCAAGGTACACTACCCTCTAGACCTCTCTTCTGGAATGAATGATCTGATGTCGATAGAAGGAGGTCTGCCATAGGTGAGGTAATAAGGGATCCTCAACTAAGGCATGAGAGAAAATAGTAGAGCAACTGACAGACTGACACCAATGATGGTGATGAAATTGGGTGAGATGAGTAGCGAACGGACGACTTCCCTTGTTAGAGAATAAACAACATGGATGACCTGGCAGCGACTGACACAATATCATGGGGGATAGGGGACAGTGGGAATGAAGGCCATAATGAGCCACATGAGAGAGAAACCAAGCAATGAAGGATGGAGGACTATAGTAGGGTGTGAAGGAACTTGGGATAGACTCCATGAAAGCAATGATGACTCAACTCGGATGCTCTAAACAAGGGTGACTCGATGGTGCTGCCAGACAGGAAAAGGGTCCAATGGGGACCATAAAGGCATGAGTAAAAGATGGTAACTCACGAAGAAAGTCAACACGAGTGTGGACAAGTATTGAGGCAACATGGTGCCCCCAGTACGAGTGTTGCAAGTGAAGAAATTTGATTTTGAGGAAGAGTGACGTGGCGCTTCATGGGAAAAATGTGTCTTGGTGAAGTATCAAATCACTAAAAACTAATAGATACCCATTTGAGGGCTCAGTGAGAGCTTTCCAATGATGCAAACGGTTTGGTAAACAGAGCTACAGTTGGATCACAGCAACCGAAAGAAAAAACTGGGGTTTCTCTTTTAATAAGGCATTTTCCCTCCAAAATAATTCATTTGCATGTGAAGCTGTGGTGAATGTAGAGAGGAGAGAAGGCCCTAAATCTTGCGGCGATCGTAGCAGACAAACCGACCATTGGAATCGAGATCTGTCAGTTGCAGGTAAGAGGCCTAACCCTACTCTTTCCTTTCAGTGGATTAAAAGTTTAGATTAGGTCCATAAGGCTCAGTAACAGCTCTCTACTCCTCTTCACGGTCGGGTCGCACTTTTTGGGGCAAAAAGTGCGACCTGGGTAGCAGGTTTTGGACAGAAAAGTGCGACCTGTCCCAGGTTTAGGCCTGAAAAGTGTGACCTGTCCGAGAGGGGTGCTTCTATGTTGTTTTTTCACTGAGTACTAGTGTTTTTTAATGAAAACAATCTTTCCTATCTGTATACTAATAAATATGTTGGTTTTGTGCAGGTATGGTAGAATTACGGATCAACTGGAGAGAGAGAGACCTGGGCGCATTACGGTCGGAGATCCGGGAGGATCAGGGTGTCCCCTGTGCTTTGGCCAGGTTTGGAGTTCTAAATTTTGTGGAGAACCCTTTGATGAGAGTTGGGGAGCCCTTATTGGCCCGGATTTTTAGCTATTGGGATCTGAACCATGAGGTCTTTATAGTGCAGGGGCACTAGATCGACTTGATGGTCCAGGATATATATTTCCTGACTAGTCTTCCACCACTTGGGATGGTAGGGAATACTCAGCCAGTATTACCGCATGGGTAGAACATCATAGAGTTTGTAGAGCGCCATTGTCAACCAGTTCTCCAGGTCAAGGGGACTTGGATACCCATCGAGGATTTGGAGAGGTTAGAGTCCCATGTTGTGGCCGCAGCGGTGCTGCGGATCCTGGGAAACCAGGCACTCCATCACATCACAGGGGGTCAAATGATGCTTGTGGAGAGTGTTTTGAGTGGGACCTACTATGGGTGGGCCCAGATGATGCTGTCGTCATTGAAACGACAGTTGTCGCTATGTAAGCGGTAAGGGAACCATGACTGTGCATATGGTATAGTTTTGTGCTCTTTCTTCTTTGAGAAGATCCCAACACTTCAACCTCACATACAGCTCCTAGATGGAGGCCCGAGAGAGCCTAGGATGCACCGGTGGGGGCGACTACTATGTAGAGGAGGAGGTGGAGCAATTGGACGGGTGTTCCGTCCTGATTTATTTGTTCATTGGGATCAGATGCCACTGTATATAAATGACTATCCCTATAGTGGGATGAGTTATTGTGGGGACCCGGATCTGCCACTACCGCCTAGTCATATATGGGGACCCGATGGTGAGTGACAAATTGCTAATCTTTTATGTGCATGTAAATTTTCTAGAATATTATATGTGATACTAATTCTTTTTCTTTTGGTATGCACATACAGCACCGGTAAAACTGACCAGGTACATGGGACGACCTGCAGTATCAGGGGCCACAGGGTCTAGTTGATCAAGGGCGCAGCATAATGAGGATGCAACAGCCCTTCTGGAGGATATCCGTCATAGATGTGAGAGGCTTCTGACCGGTGTTTCGAAACGCGGTTAGCAGGACTTAGATGACTAGTACATATAGCCATGTATTGGTTTACCCTCAGAATGGCGAGGGGTCATGTGGCGTATGGCGATGGCGGGACAGGGCATGTGTGATCTACGAGCGGTGGGGGTAGAGCCATTGGCTCAGGATCCTCCAGATAGTGATTAGTGTGTAGGGGCAGGTGGTGCCCCCAGTTTTTAGGTTTTGTAACATGCTATGGGCATGTCATATGTATCAGAGTTAATGAACTATAAAACATTTTATACGACACATACTATGGATATGCATCATTTTGATATTTTTATGTTATTTCCTTGTGTTAAATGTGTGTGTTAAATGCCAATCTAGAATATTTTTTGCAATGCTATATACGTAGTGATTTTGTGCTCTAGGTATATGACTGAAAGTAATGATTTCAACTTCACACATCAAAATATTGACTCGTAAATATCTTCTGAAAAGGATAGGATTATGCACATGATATGCACCATTCAATTGCATGACAAGAACCAGGGAATCTAAATGAACATGAAGGTGGAGGATGCAATGTGAAAGGGCATCAGCTAATAAACCTTACACAGCATCATATTGGGCCTGATTATTGGGAGCAGTACCAATGTATACACCGTTTGAAATAACAAGCACCTGCAAAGGGGTAAAAATGGCCCAACCTGCCGAGGCTAAATTCTGGAAGTAACGACTTGCACCATCGGCAAAACCGATATAAGGTGTTGATGGGGGGTCCCTCTAAAAGGTGCCAAAAGACAATAAATGGGAGGATAAAGAACAATGTTGGAAACCTGAGTGCATAGTAGAAATCAAATGCACTCTGCGGAAGGGAGTGATCTGGGTAGGATATCTACTTCTTGTTGAATCCTTAGTTAAACTGAGAGGAGGGGTGAATCAGTTTAACACATACATTAGCTTTTTAAATTTTTCATCAACTTATTTACAGCTTAATGTTATAACCAACTTTAATATGTGAACAGTCTTAATATGTTGCAGCAAGTATTAAATTAATGAGACACCAAAATTATTATGAGAGCAGCAAACATTAAGCAGTTTGGGTAGATCATATCAACACATAGGTAACACACATAGAGACAGTAGATATAAGTGGAAACCCATAAAGGGAGAAAAACACATATTATTATTGTTGTGATGCAAAGGCAAGCTCCAACTCCCTCTCACCATTGTTTTTCTGCAGGCACCAACCTACAGGAGGCTCCAACCTCAGTCAGCTACAACTGACAACTATAAAGCCTCAACTTCATAGGGAAGCTCCAACTTCCTCAATTTATCAAAATAAATGTTTGCTGATTTACCTCAGATATCAGCTCTGTTTTGTAGCATCTCTTTCAGTTCCACTCTTCCTTATCTTCTCTGTCTCAATTTTCCATACTCTGCATTCTCTATACTCACTCTCTCTAACTTGTTTATGTGTATCAAGATGATATTATTTATAGAGATTTTCTTATGACTGTCTGTATTCCTCAGGGAATTCGGAATGAATAGCCATACCTCTTAGCCCTCTGCCTTCTCATTTCTTTTCCAGCTCACTCAGAAAAATATAGCTGTATGTACTAATTTAATATTACAGTGGGATATTTGTTCTCTTCCGGAGACTTGCCAATGCATCACAAACAATATAAATCAATTAAACCATTTACATTTAATTACAATGACAACTCCAGCTCACTCATTCAGCCTCTTGGTTCACTGTGCTTGTATTTTCTGTGACTGTGTTTGTTCCTTTTTCTTCTCTGTATGCCTTTCTGTTTATTATTGTTGTGTAACTCCTGTATGTATGTAACTGCACTTTTTATATGATGCAAATCAATTCTCGGCATAATAATAATAAGGCATTTTTAATATATTCACTACCGTGTTATATAACTTAAGTCACTTCCGGCGATATAATGATAAAAGATCATTTTAATACATAAAATCCCCTTACGAGCCCACTTACCGAACTTGCTCAATTCTTCGATGCGATGTATTACTTCTCGACTACTTCCGATTGCGATTAATCGTGATTGCAACTTCCATTTATATGTTCCGATGCTCTGCTCCTTCTCCGATGCGATCAATCACTGTTTAATTTGATATGCCGATGTGATGAATCACTTTTCGAATACTTTTGATTGTGATTAATCCCAATCGCAACTTACATTTGTATGTTCTGATGCTCTACTCCTTTTTCGATGCGATGTAACAATGTTTACCAGAACTCAAACATATATGAATCATCGTTTAGACCATATCGGGTCTGGAACTCAATCGCAATCACAAATTTTTGTTAACATGATCCGCTGCCAAGTTTCTCTGAAACGATTGGTGAGAGTCCCACAATATACAACTTTGATTGTTTTAACTTGAACCATAGAGCAGTACATATAAATACATATATATGTTTTGGTCCCTTATATATAAAGCGCAACATATATAAGTATATTTTGTCGCTTCAATCTTTATGTATACTCCAGCTTGGGTTATGATTCTCAGAATTTTATGTAGGGGGGTCCCACACTATATGTATAATATTATCTGTCCACATAGTATTAATTCTTTGGCTCAGACTTAACCCCGGCAATAGCATATATATATCTATATAACCTCTCGGGCTCCGTAGTTCGTTTAATGTTTCCGCTCCTAGCATAGAATTAGCCATGTTCTTTATTTGAACCTTAGTCTTAAAGCTACAAATGGCTCCAGCTCTTTTAATTACATACACCCGATATTATAGCATTCACTCAAGGTTATGTATATATTATTGCAGCACATATATCATATGGTGGTTCATGGGTCCCACGCTCTACTATTCACCCTTGTCAGTTAAGCATATCCACATTATATAAGTTGCTATAGGTCCGCACCCTTTGTATCATTTCATTCGGATCATCAATCAACTTATAACTAAACCCAACACGACATTTTAACACAAAGCCATTCCATGGAGCCCACATGTGTTTGATAAACTCTGCACTTTTAGTACGTTCCAACTGACAGCACCCTTTGAACATAAAAATATATAAGCCTAAGTCAATCTTCGACCATGGCTTTAACCCTCGGCATATCATAATGTATTAACTTGCAACAAATAAATAATCCGCACATAACCCATTTCTATATGTGCACTCAACTTTAATATATATCCAATATTGCAATGAATATCAAACTCGATACATGTTTTAACATATACACATTCCCGGGGCCCACCTCTATTAACACACCTCTTGCATCCAACAGCTGACAGTTTATCGCATCAACTTCGCTGATCCAATGGACGACGCACAATATCGTGCAACTTAAATGCTCATTTCATAATTCTCCAAACTCACGGGAAAAAACTTTTTTTACAAAACCGCCTGAGGACACGTGTCCTTCGATGACATATATCGCGTTCATTTTTGTAATACAGCTTACCACTTCAATTCTCGCATGAACCCACTGGTTTTGTGCCCCTTCGGTTTTATTGTTTATGTTCGGGGTTCTGCTTATAGTAAAGGTTCCGTTCCATAAAGAATGTTGCGTCTTCGTTATATACATATTCGTATAAGCTCTGTTCAACCTATAATATATAAAAACCCTTCTTGATGTCGTTATATACCGTTCTTCAGCACTTTGATATATATGAACCCTGTTTCATTGCTATTTTAATGTAATGTTATCATATGAACCTTGTTTCATTGCAAAACGCTTGGTTCCATTACCCTCAGGGTTCCATCTCTGATTGATCATTTCGTTGTTTGTTAACTGCTCTGCCTCTTCTTCTCGACCATTTCATCTCTACCTATGTATTCTCTGTCTCCGCCTCTACTGCTCTGCTTCCTCTGGTTCTTCCTCCTTTCTCTGTCTCTGCGTCCTCTGCTGCTCGACTATTTCATTTCAACAGTCTTCTTCCGCCTATCTCCTTTTACATCTATGCTATCTCCTTTGCTCTGCTTTGCTTCTTTGTCTATCTTTGTAAATAAGCTTTCCTTTTTTTCTTCGCATGCTCCCTGTAAACTTTCCCTCTGTCTTTGCCTCTACTTCCTCCTTTTCCATCAATGACAACATTTCCAACAATCTCCCCCTTTGGCATTGATGGCAATACACTTCCTCTATTTGCCTTTTAGGACCCTTTCTTCTGTTGCTTGCTCTTCCTCCCCCTTTGACATCAATGGCAAGGGGTTGCTCATTTTTCAGTGTGCTTTTAACTCTCATCCATGTTGCATTGATCTTGAGGACCTATTTCATGCTTTCCTTGCTAACTGATTACCCCCTGGAATTATATTTTTGTTTCTATTCTCCCCCTGAAACTATGCTTTTTATTAATATCAGAGAGTAGCATCTATAGATACTACCCCTAGTCTATCTCTCAAATACTCAAATGGTTCTCTTGCAAGAGGTTTCGTAAATATATCTGTTTTTTTTTCTTTTGTTGGCACATACTCCAGCTTCACTACCTTCTAAGCTACTTGTTCTTGGAGAAAATGATACTTGATTGGGATATGTTTAGTTTTTGAATGAAGCACGGGATTTTTTGATATGCTTATAGCACTTGTATTTTCACATTTGATAGAGATAGGGTCATCAATGCTTACCTTCATGTCTTGGAGTGTTTGCTTCATCCACATGACTTGTGTGCAGCATGTTGCTGCTACTATGTATTCTGCTTCTGTCTCCGGTCATATGTTTTGAGCAGCCACTGTCCAGATACCATTGAATTTTTAGGTCTTGAGAAGTTAGAGCCAGGTCACATTTATTCACCTTCTTTTTCCACTGGAAGCATCCTTTTTTTTGGTATCTTTTTTGAGATGATGAACTACATCTTCTGAGAGGACATTTGGAAGGCATATGTCCAATTTTATTGCATACATAGCATTTGATTATGATTTTTTCAGAATTGTAAGTATGAGTAAAATTTCCTTGATTCACAAACCTCCTTGAGGTGTGGAGCATCAATCTTTGTCCATATTTTCTGCACTCAATGATTTTATGGCAAAATTCCTTACAATAAAAACAGTAACCATAGAAACAATTTTCATACCTGATGTGAGGTTGTCTTCTCCATTTGTTTTCTTGAGGCAGTCTCTTCACTATTTGCATCTTTTGTTGGTTTGAATTACTCCTCCTTGTATGACAGTATGCAGCAATGTGTCCCATCTTTTGGCAGACATAACAGGTAGCATTTTTCATAGGAGGGAAGAATCTCCTTTGAAGGCTTCCAAATTTGACATACTCAGGGGTATATGATCCTTTTTATGTTGTCTTAGTATTTATTCCATTCTTTGTTATTAGAGGTTTCTTCTGATCTCTGTCTCCCTCATTACATGTTTCTTCTTTTGTAGGAATTATTTGATTTGCTTCATCAGCCTTCTTTGCTTTTACAAAAATAATATTTTTTCTTTCCTTTTCTTTGCTTTTGCTTGATTCACCTTCATAGCCTAGTCTAGTTTTTATAGGAGGAGATCTTTGAGCATCCATAATTTCGTTCAACTTACCAGAGCTTGTTGTTTGAGAAGAATTTGTAGACACTTTCCTTTGAGAATTTTCTAATTTCTTCCTCAGACATACTACTTCTTCTTCCAGCTTCTCTTGTTCTCGAGTTTTATCCTGGATTTGTTGAAGTAACATGTCTTCTATCTTCTTGGCTTCTTCAAGCTCTACCTTCAGCTGCATGAGGACTTCTGAATTTTTCTCTTCTCTTACATACTTGAGGAGAATGTCCTTTTGTTTTCTGCACTTCAATTTGACTCTGTCAATCTCCTCCAGGGCACTTCTTAGCTCTCCCTTAGGGTCAAGTTCACCTTCTTCTTCATCTTCTAGAAGGAGTCCTTCAAGTTCTTCTATGGCCATTAGTAAAAATTCAAAGGTTCCTTCTTCACTTGAGGGTTCATCTGAGTCTTCAGATGCACTACTGTCTTGTTGAGCACAGAAGGATTTTCTACTGAATTTATTTCCTTTTTTTCAGTTCTTTGATATATTTTTCTCTAATTCTTAAGCCTAATTCCTAAATTTCTTGCGAGGACACTTAGCAGCATAGTGTCCAACTCTTCCACAGTTAAAGCATTTGAAAGGAATTTTACCTTTGTATTTACCTGAGCCTCTATCTAGTTTCTTGAAAAATTTAGCCTCTTCATCATCAGAGCAAGAGCATATGTCTGCCTTTTCTTCTTTCTTCCTTTCTGTTTTAAAAGCTGCCTCCCTCGTACTTGGATTCTTCTGTGGGAGCCTCATCTCATAGGCTATTAGATTTCTAAGTAGCTGGTTCATGGTCAAGGTTTCCCAGTCAGCGGTTTCTTCTATGGCAGAAACCTTGGGGTTAAAGCTGGGTAGAAGAGATCTTAGAATCTTTTGTACAATTACACATTCTGATATAGTTTCTCCAAGAGCTTTCATATTGTTAACAATTTCTGCAACTCTTAGGAAGAAGCTGCCAACATCTTCATCATCATTCATTTTTAAATTTTCAAATTGAACTCTATATACTTGAAGTTTGGCAGTCTTTACCTTTTTATTTCCCTCATGGATGTTTTCAATAGTATCCCACATATCTTTGGCAATCTTACTATGCATTATTTTTATGAATTCAGCCTCACAAAGTCCACTTAA
Organism: Pinus albicaulis; assembly: GCA_034641835.2. NCBI lineage: Eukaryota > Viridiplantae > Streptophyta > Pinopsida > Pinales > Pinaceae > Pinus > Pinus albicaulis. The sequence goes on from CM076578.1 coordinate 1,555,856,950, forward strand.
GATTTCATTCATGGATTTTTCATTTGCTACAAATTCTTGCTTAGCTTCTCTCTCTGGGTCAGTTGCCTTTGGGGCATATCCAAATTCTACAGCAGCCCAAACCTCTATTCCTAGAGACATTATGTATGCTCTCATTCTGATTTTCCAGAAGGCATAATTAGCACGGGTGAAGAAAGGGGATTTATTTGTTGAGCTTCCTTCTCGACTAGTCATCCTGGGGACCTAGGATCTCCTTTCAGTGGTTAAACTAGTACAAAGGAACTTGGATCCGATACGAATTGTTGAATCCTTAGTTAAACTGAGAGGGGGGGTGAATCAATTTAACACATACATTAGATTTTTAAATTTTTCATCAACTTATTTACAGCTTAATGTTATAACCAACTATAATATATGAACAGTCTTAATATGTTGCAGCAAGTATTAAATTAATGAGACACCAAACTTATTATGAGAGCAGCAAACATTAAGCAGATTGGGTAGATCATATCAACACATAGGCAACACACATAGAGACAGCAGATATAAGTGGAAACCCATAAAGGGAGAAAACCACATCTTATTATTATTGTGATGCAAAGGCAAGCTCCAACTCCCTCTCACCACTATTTTTCTGCAGGCACCAACCTACAGGAGACTCCAACCTCAGTCAACTACAACTGACAACTATCAAGCTTCAACTTGATAAGGAAGCTCCAACTTCCTCAATTTATCAAAAGAAATTATGTTTGTTGATTTACCTTAGATATCAGCTCTATTCTATAGCATCTCTTTCAGTTCCTCTCTTCCTTATCTTCTCTGCCTCAATTTTCCATACTCTGCATTATCTATACTCACTCTCTCTAACTCGTTTATGCGTATCAAGATGATATTATTTATAGAGATTTTCTTATGACTGTCTATATTCCTCAGGGAATTCGGAATGAATAGCCATACATCTTAGCCCTCTGCCTTCTCATTTCTTTTCCAGCTCACTCAGACAATTATAGTTGTATGTACTAATTTAATATTACAGTGGGATATTTGTTCTCTTCTGGAGACTTTCCAATGCATCACAAACAATATAAATCAATTAAACCATTTACATTTAATTACAATGAGAACTCCAGCTCACTCATTCAGCCTCTTGGTTCACTGCGCTTGTCTTTTCTGTGACTGTGTTTGTCTCTTTTTCTTCTCTGTATGCCTTTCTATTTATTGCTATTGCGTAACTCCTGTATGTATGTAACTGCACTTTTTATATTATGCAAATCAATTCTCGACATAATAATAATAAGGCGTTTTTAATATATGCACTATCGTGTTATATAACTTAAGTCACTTCCGCCAATATAATGATAAAAGATCATTTTAATACATAAAATTCCCTTATGAGCCCACTTGCCGAACTTGCTCAATTCTCCAATGCAAGGTATTACTTCTCGACTACTTCCGGTTGCGATTAATCACAATAGAAACTTCCACTTATATGTTCCAATGCTTTGCTCCTTCTCTGATGCGATCAATCACTGTTCACTTTGATATGCCGATGCGATGAATCGCTTTTCGAATACTTCTGATTGCAATTAATCCCAATCGCAACTTGCATTTGTATGTTCCGATGCTCTGCTCCTTCTCCGATGCGATGTAACACTGTTTACCGGAACTCAAACATATATGAACCATATTTTATACCATATCGGGTCCGGAACTCAATCGCAATCGCAACTTTTTGTTAACATGATCTGCTGCCAAGTTTCTCCGATGTGATTGGTGAGGGTCCCACAATATACAACTTTGTTTGTTTTAACTTGAACCATAGAGCACTACATATAAATACATATATATGTTTTGGTCCTTTATATATAAAGCGCAACATATATAAGTATATTTCATCGCTTCAATCTTTATGTATACTCCAGCTTGGGTTATGATTCTCGGAATTTTATGTAGGGGGGTCCCACACTATATGTATAATATTATCCGTCCACATAGTATTAAGTCTTTGGCTCAGACTTAACCCCAGAAATAACATATATATATATATATATATATATATATATATATATATATATATATATATATATATATATATTTATATAACCTGTCGGTCTCCATAGTTCATTTAATGTTTCCACTCCCAGCATAGACTTAGCCATGTTCTTTATTCAAACCTTAGTCTTAAAGCTACAAATGGTTCCGGCTCTTTTAATTACATACACCCACGCTTATAGCATTCACTCAAGGTTTATATATATATTAATGCAGCACATATATCATATGGTGGTTCACGGGTCCCACGCTCTACTGTTCACCCTCGTCAGTTAAGCATATCCACATTATATAAGTTGCTATAGGTCTGCACCCTTTATATCATTTCATTCGAATCATCAATCAATTTATAACTAAACCCAACGCAACATTTTAATACAAAGCCACTCCATGGAGCCCACATGTGTTTGATAAACTCTACACTTTTAGTACGTTCCAACTGACAGCACCCTTTCAAAATATATATATATATATATATATATAAGCCTAAGTCAATCTTTGACCATGGCTTTAACCCTCGACATAACCTAATGTATTAACTTGCAACAAATATATAATCCGCACATAACCCATTTCTATATGTACCAACTTTAACATATTTCCAATATTGCAATGAATATCAAACCCATACATATTTTAACATATACACGTTCCCGGGCCCCACCCTATTAACAAACCTTCTTGCATCCAACAAATTTACGCTTATCGCATCGACTCGATGATCCAACTAGACGACGCGCAATAATATCATGCAACTTAAATGCTCATTTCATAATCCTCCAAACTCACGCGAAAAAAGTTGTTTTACAAAACCGCCTGAGGACACGTGTTCTTCAATGACATATATCGCGTTCATTTTGGTAATACAGCGTACCACTTCAATTCTCACACGAACCCACTGGTTTTTTGCCCCTCCGGTTTTACTGTTTATGTTCGGGGTTCCACTTATAGTCAAGGTTCCATTCCATAAAGAATGTCGCGTCTTCATTATATACATATTTGTATAAGCTTTGTTCAACCTATAATATATAAAAGACCTTCTTAATGTCGTTATATACCTTTCTTCAGCACTTTGATATATATGAACCCTGTTTCATTGCTATTTTAATATAACGCTATCATATGAACCCTGTTTGATTGCAAAATTCTTGGTTCCATTACCCTCAGGGTTCCGTCTCTGCTTGATCATTTCGTTGTTTGTTAACTGCTCTACCTCTGCTGCTCAACTGTTTCATCTCTGCCTCTGTATTCTCTGTCTCTGCCTCTACTGCTCTGGCTCCTCTGGTTCTGTCTCCTTTTTCTGTCTCTACGTCCTCTGCTACTCGACCATTCCATTTCAACAGTCTTCTTCCGCCTGTCTCCTTTGCCATCTATGTCGTCTCCTTTGCTCTGCTTTGTCATTTCATTCTCAGAGCAAGCTTTCCCTTTTCCGTTCTTTGCATATCTCCCCGTAAAATTTACCTCGACTACTACCGTCGCTCCTTTTCTATCAATGACAACATTTCCAACAATTCCCACATGCCACTGGTGAGGGGAAGTGTGGGAGCTACTGGAGGCATAGCTTGAGCTCAGGCTGCATAAGTCACCAAAGGTATGGATGATGGCATCCCGGTTATGGGCAGGAAAGATGAATTCAGGGGTGGACATAGCTTCCATGATGTCATCATCATAATAGGGCGTGGAAGGACAAGAGGAAGGGAGACCACATGATGCAGCGAGGCTACCTGACTCATCATCATGAGAAGAAAGACTCACATGCACATCATCACGAGGGATGATGCAAGAACAAGAATATAAATGATCTAATGATGTTGAGTAAACCACCTGGGTGTTTGTTGAAAGGGGGTCAAGCTTAAACAACAGGAGAAGATTCGCAGGGAGCTTCTATCAAGGGTCTCATAAGGATGATGAAAGGTAAAGGATGGCGGCCGCATGCTCGTCATTTCGACATCAGGGGGAACACAGATCGTGTAAATCCTTAGTCCTGCCTATAGCATACTGGTGGCAAGCACTCGGGAGAAGAAGATTGGATTCGTTCAATCTCGTACTCTCGAACTATGTCCAAAGAGGCATGGTAATGTGTAAGGCGGGGACAATGATGGGAGTAATGGCCATGGAGACCACACAAAGCACAAGGGTGCTTGGTGTGAATAGTCTTGGTGTTCTTGGTTGCGGTCGATGAAGAAGCAGAGGTTTCAGGGACCATAGACTCAGGGAACTCGACATTAACCATGGGCTTGATGCGGGGCAACTTGGGAAAAGTATGGGTGGCATGACCAACGACATCACAAAAAGCGCAGGGCGTTGGAGGCAAAGGAGGTGCAGGGTTAGTCGGGGCAGCTTTTTCCTTTGAGGCATTTTTTCGAGCTCTGCCCTTCTTACCTGAAGCAGTCACAACAGGAGGCAGATCCTGTTAAGGTGGCTAAGGCACTGTGACAACGGGAGAAGTCAGGGGGACTATTTGAACCGGGGTCAGAGCAAGATAAGGTTTAGGTTGACCTAGCAAGGTGGTGGTTGGAGGATCAAGGTACCAAACCGAGAGCCCAATGGTCAAGTTAGGAAGAGAGAGGGTGGCCATGACAAGTGTCATATAGATGCCTGGTGGAGGGACTAGGAACGGTATCTGACCGGAGCAGTAATGGCCAGGTGGGATAGCTTCTAAATGGTTAAGGCTTGGAGGAACCGACCCAGTAAGATAAATAGGCTCATTAGTACCAGCTGAAGGGCCAGGAGGAGGAGGTCCAAGAGGCTGCATTGAAGGGATAGGAGATGGCTGCGGAGGGCGAGGGGGCTGCTGACTAGCCGAGGCGGGCCTCTTGAGAGAAGTCTGAGATGGTTGCATCATGTAAAAATTCGATGAGTTGGGATCAGAGATAGAAGGAGGAAGACCAAGGACTGTACCAAGCAAGGAGGATTCCTTGTAGACACCAGGTGAGACACTGGTCAAACGGTCGATGGTTTTCTTGTTGGCCACCGAAGAAATAGTGGACTCAGGGGAGGTCTGAGACTTCGCTCATAATATGTCAACTGGTCAATGGTGAATATCTTTCCGTTATAGGGGAAGGACATCTTGCGGTGAACGAAAGAAGGGACAACAAACATCGCATAAGTGTAGCTACGTCCTAATAGAATGTTGTAATCCAAGGGGGCGTCTATGACTTCTACATCAATGCAAACCGTCTTTCCCGCAAGAGTGATAGGGAATTTGGGGAATAAGCCAATGGGCTTAGAGGCATGGCCATCCCACGCTCAGAGAGTGATTGTGGAAGGAGCCAATTCAGGAGATCCGAGTTGTTTCCAAACCAAAGCGGACATCACGTAGGTGGATTCCCCCTCATCAATAATGCACCGAGAAACGTTGGCATTCCGGATCTTGACTGGGATTTGGAAAGTGACAGAAGCAGGGAGAGGAGGATGTTCTAACTGGTCAACATCAAATATAATCAATCGATCGTCGGAAGGGTCTACAATGCCCATGGCAGATAGAAGAGCTTTTCGTTGTGAAGGGCATGACTAGAGAAGTTCCACCATTGAAATGGTAGTAGGGGATTGTGCCAAATCATCGACTATGCTATACGAATGGGCGGCTTTGCTAGAAGTAGCATCTCGGCGTAGTGGACCCTTAGGGATCTTGGTATGAACCTCCGCCCTAGTCTAAGGGATATTCAAGGGGCCATTAGGTGTCGAAAGAGGCTCTGTAGAGACCGAAGGAGGCGTCTCAGGGATAGATGAAGTGGGAGGCTTGTTGTACTGACGGGACCGAGTCTGAAGATTGATGTCTATGGTTGAAGGTTAATCGGATTTTGTCATGAGAATTTGGTCATCGAGGGTACCAGACAGAAGAGGTTGGGTAACAGTGTGGTATACAGGAGGCTGGGCAAAGAGAGGAGGCATGTTGTACCCTAAATACGTGCTACCAAGAGGGGAAGATGTGCAGGAGGTGCTGGTCCCCCCTGAGGAAAATCAGAGCCCATGGGAGCTTAAGCAATGACGACACACACATGGCACCAAGGAAAAAGAGATCGACAAGGGCAGGGAGGTGCAAGATCAACTAATTACAATGTCGGAACAAGGGCAGAGAGGTGCAGGATCAATTGATTTCAATGTTTTAAATTCTTTTCTTGGCGGTGTTAACCAAGCCATTTTTCACTTAGGGTGTGTGTGTAAAAGTGTGTAAATTTTAATTTTTAAACCCAGAAATTTGTAGAGAAAAAGAAAAAGTGTTGTTGTATAGCTGAAAATAAACCTGCAAATGACAGTATATAGGCCTACAAAACATAAAATAAACAGCTAATAATGTAATAATCTAAACCCAAGAAGGTGGGCCTCTCAATAACTAGTCTATAGGTGAGTGAAAAAATTAATCAAAACACACTACAACAGCAAATAGATCTAAGGTCAGAAGGGATAGGGATCTAAAGGAAAAAATCTACTGGCAAGTGGTGCAGAAACAACAACAAATCAGAGGAAGAATTGTTGTAAAAAGAGGTGGCGAAAGGCTATCTCCAGGAGGGAAGCGGAGTGCCCCTTGAGGGAAAACCCAAAAAAAATGAATGAGGAGATTTGAATGGATAACGAGCCAATCTGAAGTGGATCTGAAGATGAGGTATCAGATCTAAAAAAATGGCTGAAGACTCTGAAATTTCAGACAACCTGCAACAACAAACACTCTTCCACAAAAAGTGGAGGGTACTGAAGCCCTAGGGGGCTAGATTCCCACTTAGTTGAGTGAAATAGAACAATTACAGCTCCAAAATGGGTAGAGACGGAGGTTAGACAACCCTGAACAGAGGCTCAGCAAAACCCAGATAACTTTCAGAAAAAATCCATGCAGAAAGTCCAGGTCACAGTTTTTGACCTTTTTTCAGTAGAGGTCGCACTTTTTGGGTTGTAAAGTGCGATCTGGAGGTCCAAGTTGTAGGTTTTGGGAAGAAAAGTGCGACCTACACTTCCGGCACTCTCGGCGGTAGGTTTCAAAAAAATTTGTTGTCTCAGCTGCGGCTGATGTCTGTCACCCGCATAATGGGTCCGAAAACACACAGAAGTTAGAATTTTTATCATTTTATGGTTTTATGGGTTAAAAAAAACATCAAGAATAAGAAAAACAAGGGGCTGAAGAGAAATCCTAGGGTTTGAAGTAACTGGATATGCAAGGATTAGAAAAACGACAACGGTCGTAATGGTAAACCTGTGTGGAGTTGCCAGTTGTTAGTATGAATCTTGATTCGAGGTGTACGAAAAAAGACCACTTTAGCTGTGCATAACAAACAGCCCTAACAGCAGAAAAGACTGCTAATATCTTCAGATCTACAGTTAGATGATCAAGAAAAATGCTGCAAAAATATAGATCTATGCATTAGAAGACATTAAACAATAGAAAAATAAGATTTACTCCATAGATCCAATAGACAAGACAAGAATATATCCAATGAAATTTTTATTAATGGCACCTGGGAGGAAAACACAAGAGGGTGTTCCCTGTTCTCCTCAATGGGATGGGTTCTTGTAAGTCCTCGGCACTTCAGATTTAGAATTCCTCTCTCTTGATGGTGTAGAAAACCAGAAAAAAATGGAAAAATATGGCTATGATAATGGATCAATAGCTAGACCAAGAGTTGAGATCCAGGGTGATCTTTAGGCAACAAAAGGTGACAAACGAATGGGAAAACCCTTCTATTTATAACAAAATATTGAGTTAGTCTAGAGATTGGTGCATAATTAAAATATTATTAACCAGATCTAGATCCAAATTTTATGGAATATTTTATTATATTTGTTGGAGGGAAAAGGAATTTGACTTGAGTCAAATCCCCTTATTTGTAAATAATAAATAAATAAATTATTTATTTATCATTTTAAGGATGTGATTAAGTAATAATAAATATATAAATGATTTATTTATCATTTTAAGGATATGGTTGAGTAATAATCAAATAAATAATGATTTATTTAATTATTTAAGGGTGAATTAGTCATATTTCACAAAGAATATTATTTAAATAAGATTTAAACAATTATTCTTTAGAAAATAATAAGATAAATAATGATTTATCTAATTAATTTCTTTGTTTTCGGTTAAATATAACCAGAAATATTAATTAAACTATTGTTTAACTAATTATTTCTTGAGGAAAATCAAACAAATATATCTTTATTTAATATTTCCTTATGGGGTTTCCTGTTTAGACCATAAACAACTTAATAAAGGTGATTTACTAAGTTATTTTCATAGTGAAAGAAATTTTACTTGGAGTAAAATTGGTCTTGCATGATGTACTTGGGTCCATCTAATGATAATAGGTTAGATGACCAAAAAATGGTGTAACAACTTGATTCTAGACAAGTATTTCTTCTTTCCCCCTTTACTAGAAGTTTATTTGGATTTGGATTTATTCCTTTTCCCTTTCTTTGCATTTCTGGCCAAGGCATATTTCTCATCATCCTTGAACTTGGATGAATTCCCATCTCTTTTTCTCTGCCTTATTTCTTCCTGCACTAGATCGGACCATAACTGCTCGCAACTTGGTAGTTTCTCTCTACCATTTATCAAATCTTAATAACTATGCCAGCTCTTGGGAAGGCCCAAGAGGGATAGAGCTACCAGATCTTCTTCAGGGACATTAACACCGACCCCACTAAGTTCATCACGACACTATGTAAATTTTTTCAAGTATTGCAGAGATGTGTTATTCTTTTCAATCATAATGCTTAAGTGTTTCCTTTAGTGTAAGCTTCCTAAGGTCACTATTGCACTTGAAAAAATCTATCAATTTTTTCCACATTGCAAACAAAGTCTCTTTCCCATGGAGATTCGAGAAAATATGATCTCGTACTCCCTCCAATATGATTCTCCTTGCTTTGGCCACATCCTTCTTCCACTAAACAAGATTTTGTGCATCATATGCTTAGGGTTTTTCTACATGTTTTGATATATTCTAGAATCACATTATAATCCAATAATTCCTCCATGTGGATATTCCATGCCAAAATGTTTGTGGTGAATTCCAAAGCATACTTGAGCTATAGTCCATTGAAATACATCTAAGTCTTGGAGAAAATCTGTAACATTGATCTTCAAATTTGAATCTCCTGCAAAGAAAAATTCTAAATTTATTCTCTATTGTGAATATAGATATGATACCATGTATAAAGTAAAGTGTATAATCTAATTTTCTAATGAAATTTACTAAATCACTAAAGTATAAGATAGTATACTCATCTGCGGAATAAAATTCATGATCGAGAACACAAATAGTTAACATGCATCAATATTCAACACACATACACAGAGATTTATCTAGGTAAAATCAACTGCTAAAAACCCCTTACTACTTGTATTTCATTAATCAAATAATCTAGAAGAATACAATATTCTTTGCTCAAGCTTGAGCTTAAACTGCACCTATATCTTCTATCCTCTACCTAAATGATCGAACCTAACCAACAATTATCCAAATTTTCAACCCTCCAAGCTCATATTTCCTGGTGTTGTTCATTGAGGAATTAGCCCCTATTTTTAAGGAAAATTCCTCAATTATATTGTGCAATTACTGTAGGCCCATCCTTTGGCTGCATGCACCACTTGTACAACTTGGACTAGTTTACAACTAATAGTACACTTCCCTTGAACTCAGATCTCAACTGGGTAACTTGAATTACCTGCATGCATCAATTATTTTGGTTATTAATCGGTTAATTGGATGATCAATGAGTGTGAATAAAGTTACCCTACACAACTTGAACCTCCACTAGCTCCTCCAATAGTTGGAACTAGTTTAAATGCCAATAACTAAACTTAACTAAATTAGATTGTTACAAATTAGCAATCAATCATGTAGAACTGAACTCAAGTGTCTCCAACTCGGATTAAATAAGTTAATTGAGTGAAAAAATCCATGTCGCCTCAATTAATTACCTACAAGTATTATGCCAAAAATGAAATTCAAATTTTAATCTAGTTTGACTAAGGAAAAGTCAAAACTAGATTTTCTTACTACATTTTGAACATAAATAAAGCCTCAAAGGGCATGTGGTGAGAAGTTTTACAAATCAAATTTTTCTAGGATATGTTCAAACTCCAGAATAAAATTTGATTAAATGAGCATATTAAAACACTACATCAATTTCTTTGTTATTTCTCATATATAATTTATCCTTAAACTCATAATGAGACTGAGATTTTACTTATCAGAATAATTGTAGAAACACTAAATAATTTCACTGCAAAGCTCTTTTGAATGGTTACTCCCTGAATCAGAACAAGAGTTGAAAAGGGATGTTACCTTTAATAACTCTCCCCTTCCCTATCGTGAATGTGAAAGGATTTTGTCCCATATATTATATGTTGTGGAAGAAACAAATAGCAACAATGAAAGACAACAATAAAATTCATACTGTATAGAATTAGAATACACATTTGTGATTACACCTGAACTTAGCGAAGTTATATATTTTATTTTAACAACAAAAAATAAAATAAAATAAATAAAATATGATTATTAGAAAACTACCTCCATAATTTCTGAGACATATCCTCATTCTTACCTACATTGTGAACAGAAGAATATTGCCCAAGAAAATGAGATATATATATATATATATATATATATATAAGCTCATAAAATTAAAATACCAAATTAATATGAACCCTACATGTATTTTTCTTCTATGTCCATTCATGTATACTTAAAAATATTCCAACTTCAGTTAAAGTATGAGATGTTAGGAGCTTGTAGATTTCCCCTAGCCTGCATTTCTATAAAATCACCCCCTACCCTAATTTTCAAAGTGTGATCCGGTGCATCCCTTCCATATGACAGTCCTCTACTTGGTTCTCCGGTTTACATAGCTTTTAGCCACCTCATATTACAAGTGTCCAAATAAATATCCATACATAGAGTAACCTACATTGGATTTTGTTTATAGTCCTAATCAACATCCTTAACGCAATATGTATAACTTTGACTCTCGACGAAGATTAAAATGGAATTTCAAATTATTTCCCATGAGTAGAAGTAAACTAATTCTTCTTGATTCAGTAGTCGTTGAGTTTATAGTATTCATATTGAAAATGTGTAGATTTATCATTATGAAATATTACATCAAATAGAGCTTTAGCCTCCTCATTGAGTTCAATTTGCAGTTTGAAAGTAACAGACATGGTATTGACCATTATTTGCGACAAAGAAAGAAAAAACAATGTACATGGAATCTAAAAGTGCCTTCCTACATGTCCCAAAGCTGACTTTGGAATTGGAAGCTAACAAACTTTAATTATGCCTTATGATATGGATGATTCTCCATTTTCTTTGAACACAATCTTGGAACAAAATTGGATGCAAATGCACCTATTCAATTGTTATTCTACCAAAACCCTTGAGTGAGGAAATGGAATAGAAGCCTTAAACAAGCTTCCCATGGAATCCAAACACACACAACCAACACCGCTTGAAGTTCATGTCCATTCAACCAGTACAAGGAGGTTTCACTAATATGTGGTTCAATGAATTTACCATATCTACTCTTTCCCATTTAAAAAAGAGAATATAACAATAAAACCTATGGAAAATAATAAAAATAAAAGGAGTGGTTTAAATCCCATAACAACAACCTTAATCATCCTTCTTCATATCCCCTAATGTAAAATAATAGGAGATGAAAACCCAAAAATAGTATCGGCATAACAATTGACCTCCACTCTAAGGCTAAATCTCATGGTGATTTATACATAAGATGAAAAATAAATAAAGAAGAAAAAAAAATCATAAATACCATGAAGTTGTAAGAGAAGATAAATCCAAATGCCCCGGTAGAAGAGAAACCAAATAGGATATACAACAATGAGGAAGTCGAAGATAGATGGATTTGATGTAATGAAATATGGAAAACTCGATTTCCCTTAAATCCCAATTTCTCGATTAGCAACTAGCTAATGCTCAACCATAGTGTTTCTAATACTCAACCATTGTCTAGAAGGTAAAGATAATTTGCAGCATTTATGATCACTAGAAGATCATAATATAATACACCAAAAATTATAAAATGTTAAACATGTTTATCAAACTGTTAGGTGGCTCAGGTGTTCAAGGAATGGGTTGCTTATGAGATTGGCATCCTTTTTGTGACCTTTTGAGCTAGAAGTGAAACATTTTAAGCTATGCCACATTAACTTCTACAACAAAAGAACAAGGTTGAAATGGGAATGATTGGCCAAAATGGCTAAAATATCCCCCAAAATTTCCATGAAATCACAGGTTGGGAATGGAAAAAATGCATGTTAAAAAAATAAAAATACATATTAAAATAAATCAAACAATTACAAATATTTGCCTATGAAATTGAAAATTTTAAAACTTAGCCATGATATATACATCATATAATTACACATGGTTAATTATTTAGGGTTGCGGACTAGTTTTTGGGTGAGGAAAAAATGGAGTCTATCATGGTACAACTAAAATCTATCCTTTTGAAGCATACGGGGAAATATACCAAGTACTAAATTAAGCACTACCGAATAATTCTCAGCTAGGGAAACAAGAAATTCAGTGTAAACATTGATGTACACAAACTCAATGGTTGCATGAACAATTTTTATACCCATAAGGAGTTGTTATGGGGTTGAAAAAAAGATATTTATCGTGGAATTTTTGGGGAAAATAGGTGTTATGTTGAAGGGGTGAAACATCCTCCCAAAAAAATTCCATTTAATCTTGATGCATAGGATATGTTGCATATCAAGAACACGATTTTAATTTTTCTACTTATAGTTATAAGTGTTGTGCATTCTCATCTCAACCTTAATGTCAGTGCTCCATCTCCTAATGTTTCAATCCCAAGTACTTTTTTTTTATTGTAGTGTCACAAAATAGATCTAAAAATCTTAGCAGAAGACAAGATGAAGATAGAATTAACCAAACGACATGTCCACGATAAGGAAAAGGTTGGACAGAGCATAGTCGGTGTATAATGTTTGGTCCTCACATGAAATGGTCGCCTACGAGTCAAAAATGGGCTTGTATTCTACTCAAGTGTTTGATGCGATGCTAGTCCAATAGGAACATTTTTAAATCATGATAAAATACTCTCAGTGAAAACCCTGATGATGTGTGTGCATTCTATAGTTTCTAGGCATATTGTACACAAACTCTAATCCAACCAAGAAAAATTCAACACAAGAATATAAAAACACTTCAATAAAAAATGCATTAGAGATGAATCAACATCATGTTCTTGAAAGAGGAAAATTACAAGCGAACTTCCCTTTGGCTTTTATCAAAATAACAAATTACATTAATAATTAACAAATGAGAAGAGTGTTTTATTTAATATATTTACACTTCCAATAGGTTTTATATAACTAGTCGCAAGATCATGACTAGGAAAACCCTCAAATATAGGAAAATATAATAAATTAGGTTAATTACACATATCTATGCCAAATAAAGCCACCAATACATATAATAGAGGATCAAAATGTGGCCTCAAGTGAAATTTTCCATAATCTCAACAAAGAAGCCGAGCCATATTCCACATGTTTATTAGCCTAAAGAATTTTTAATCAGTTCTAATGATATAAATCGTCCCCTAACCTTTGTTTCTATTTATTGGACATACACCAATGCAAGGCTTATTTTAAAAAGGGACACCTATTTACCAAACTTTGAATCTATATTCAAATTCATATTCTTCTATTTTTATGTTTGTTGAAAATTTTTTGTTATTACCATTTATGATTCATGTTTATCATCATTTTATGAATACTTATTTTAATATTGTGTGTTATTTCATATTTTTTTGTATACTTAACTGCATCTTACTCAAGGGAGATACTATAACACTATTTCATTAATAAAAAATAGACACCAATTCTTGAAAATTCCTAAGGTAAGTGTCAAGTCCTAGGTTATCTATGCATTTCACAAGAAGCTTCAACTACTATATGAAAAGTAATGGTCTTGTTTTTTCCACACTAAGTACTTGATTTACAAGGTTTTTTAGTTATACCTAATGTCATGGAGGTAAGTTGTAGCATTTCTTTCCCCATAAGAATATCATTGAAAATTATTTCGTAGACATGTCACTAGGCTTATATATTCTGCAAATGTCACTTATCGGATACATGATTATTATGAGGATAAATCCCTTGTTGGTGTAAATTTATTTATATAGATATTGCCATAAACATGCCATTAGGTTTATTTTCTCCACACATGGATGTGCCATATTTGTGAGTGTCCATATGCATCAAGTATCCTCTCTATAATTTGTTAGTACACAATAAATATTAGAAGTCATTTACGATGAATAAATTCAAAATTGTAAAACTAATTTCTCCAAAATAATCTTATAGGAAGTACACTCATGGATATATAACTAGGGTTATCTACATATGTCACTTATAAGAATCTTGATAACATGTCTAGAATTTTAGGTGTGTTCCAGAAATAGGGGGATATTAATGATAATTTCTAAGGATAGATGTGAATGATGTTGAAAATATTAATTCAATAATCCATGGATATCTTCATACAAAAATTAGGCGTGCAATTTGAAGGATAAAACCCAATGGTGTTGGATAATTGAATCAATAATCCGTAGATATTTTCAAAAAGAAACTATGCATGAAATTTCAATATATTGATACAATAAATATATTTGAGCAAGTCCATAATATAATTCTCAAGTTTTAAATGGAAATTCTCAAAAAAATTATTACAAGAAAAATAATGACCACTTACTCTTAGAAACGAAAGAAGGAAACATGCCACAACTTTCGAGGATATAATCAATTGTGATTTCATTTATGTATTCCTCAAAGCCATGCATTCTACAAAGTGATTAATTATAGAAAGGACTCAAATGAGGAGATATATGGGACTCTATGGAAAATATGGAGCTTTCCATTTGTTTGAAATGTGAAGGATTCTTTGAGTTGAGAATCTTGGAAGATATGTGGGTAAGGATGTGGCAATGATTGAATGAATATTTATGTCACCATTTATCGATAATCCAGTTCCATATTAAATAACAAATCCCCATCTCAAAACCAATAACTAATGAGCAGGGAAAAATTCTTTAGAAACTGCACTAAAAATCACAGCATGGTATTGACAAAAAATGC
Organism: Pinus albicaulis; assembly: GCA_034641835.2. Taxonomy (NCBI): domain Eukaryota; kingdom Viridiplantae; phylum Streptophyta; class Pinopsida; order Pinales; family Pinaceae; genus Pinus; species Pinus albicaulis. Next base: position 1,555,872,104 of record CM076578.1, read on the forward strand.
ATTATCAGAGAATAATTATCAGGTTGGAAGATTATTAATTATGGAATTTCCCTTCTCATGTTATAACTTCTTTTCTGATCACTCCCAAGTCTCATAGTTAACATTTTATATACTGTAAAAAAAAAGAGATTCACTTTGCACTAAGATAATAGTGTCTTGGTTATAAATATAAATACCATAAGCATAAAAAAATATAATGTGTATATCCTTGGTAGAGGGTTAAATGTTGAGAAGAGGGCACACTGATTGAAACTGAAACATGAGTTTTTATTATCTAAGTATTGATAGAAAAAATGGGGTAAAGAAATAAAATTTCAATATAAGAAGTTAGATTCACTTATAGTTCAATAAGGGAATGAGGTCGCATGCCGACAATCATGTTCATTTGATAACCTTCTAATCCCACCATTAAAGTAAGTATGAAGAAGCATTCCTCTGAAAGAGGAAATGGCCAATCCATTGTTGGCTTTATTTCATCACCAATAAGCTTATTCAACCACCATGTAATCTTAGATTCTTCAGGGACTTCATCATCATCTAAAACCCACTTTTCACATTTCATAGACCCATCATCTGTAAAAATGTACACAATCTCAATATTTTGGATCATGTCCCATATAAAACATGTGTGTGTGTAAGAAATGAGAAATTATATTCAAAAATTTAGCGATAGAAAGAATTTTGGAAGTTTGAAATGAAATGAAAATATTTTATGATCTATGAGAGACACACATACAATCAAGAGAACAAAAAATAATTGAAGAATAATTTATTCTTGTTTCCTCTTATGACTTCCTACCCAAATTATTTAAGTAACATTTTCAAATTATATTTGCTAATCAAGTCTTGTCAATTTGGAATTACTCACTAGTCACAAGTATCATTGATGAATCACTAAATTTTATTTCATTACTTCATATAAAATAATATGTAATCATATTTAGTGGTGTTAATGCATGAATATGAACTACCCATCCTTAGAGACAGATTCCACATGAGCATGAGAAGAAAATTCATGATCGAGAACACAAATAGTTAACATGCCTCGATATTCAACACACATACATAGCGATTTATCTAGGGGAAAGAAACTTCTCAAAATACCTTACTATTTGTATTTTATTAATCAAATAATATAGACGAATACAATATGCTTTGCTCAAGCTTGATCTCAACCTACACCTGTATCTTCTATCGCCTGCCTAACTGATTGAACCTGAAAAATAATTAGCTGAATTGTTAAGCCTCTAAGCTCCTATTTCTTTGCATTATTCATTGAGTCATTATCCCCTATTTTTAAGAAAAATTCCTCAATTATATTGCGAATGAATTCCTATAGGCCCATCCTTTGGTTGCATGCACCACTTGTACAACTTCGACTAGTTTACAACTAATAGTACACTTCCCTTGAACTCAAATCTCAACTGGGTAACTTGAATTCTCTACATGCATCAATTATTTTCGGTTGTTTTATCAATTAATTGGATTACCACTGAGTGTGACTAAAGTTACACTGCACAACTTGAACCTCCACTAGTTCCTCTAATAGGTGGAACTAGTTTAACTAAAAATAGCTAAACTTAACTAAATTAGATTGCTACAAATTAGAAATCAATCATGTAGAACTCAACTCAAGTGTCTCCAACTCGAATTAACTAAGTTAACTCAGTGACAAAATCCATGTCACCTCAGTTAATTACCTCCAAGTAGTATGCTAAAAATGAAGTTTGAATTTTAATCTAGTTTGACTAAGGAAACGTCAAAACTAGATTTTCTTGTTGCATTTTCAACATAAATAAAGCCTCAAAAGGCATGTGGTGAGAAATTTTACAAATCAAATTTTCCTAGGATATGTTCAAAATCCAGAATAAAATTTGATTAAATGGGCAAAGTAAAACACTACATCAATTTCTTTGTTATTTCTCCTATAGAATCTATCCTTAAAGTAAGAATGAGACCGAGATTTTACTTATAAGAATAATTGTAGAAACACTAAATAATTTCACTGCGAAGCCCTTTTGAATCGTTACACCCTTAATCAAAGCAAGAGCTGAAAGGGGATGTTACCTTTAATAACTCTACCCTTCCCTATCGTGCATGCGAAAGAATTTTTTCCCATATATTCTTTGTTATGGAAGAAACAAATAGCAACAATGAAAGACAATAGTAAAATTCCTACTATATATAATTAGAATACACGTTTGTGATTACACCTGATCTTAGTGAAGTTATATATTTTATTTTAACAAAAAAAAATGATTATTAGAAAACTTACCTCCAAAATTTCGGATACATATCATCATTCTTACCTACATTGTGAATAGAATAACGTGGCCCAAGAAAATGAGATATGATTTTAGCTATATTTATCAACTCATAAAAGTAAAAGACCAAATTAATATGAACCCTGCAAGTATTTTCTTATATTTCCATTCATTTATACTTCAAAATATTCCAACTTCAATTAAGGTATGAGATGCTAGGAGCTTGTAGATTTCCCTTAGCCTGCATTCCTATAAAATCAGCCCCTACCCTAATTTTCAAAGTGTGATCCGATGCATCCCTTCCATATGACATTCCTCTACTTTTTTTCTCCAGTTTACATAATTTTTAGCCACCTCATATTACAAGTGTCCAAATAAATATCCCTACATAGAGTAACCTGTATTGGATTCCTTTTATAGTCCTAATCAACGCCCTTAATGAAATATCTATAGGTTTGACTCCCATTGAAGATTAAAATGGAATTTCAAATTCTTTCCCATGAGTAGAAGTAAACTACTTCTTCTTGATTCAGTAGTCCTTGAATTTATAGTATTCATATTGAAAATGTGCAGATTTATCATTTTGAAATATTACATCAAAGAGACATTTAGCCTCCTCCTTGAGTTCAATTTTCAGTTTGAAATTTGAAGAGACATGGTATCAACTATTATTTGGTACAAAGAAATAAAAAACAATGTACATGGAATCTAAAAGTGCATTCCTACATGTCCCAAAGCTGACTTTGGAATTGGAAGCTAACAAACATTACCTTATGTCGTACGATATGGATGAATCTCCATTTTCATTGAACACGGTCTCGAAATAAACTTGCATGCAAATGCACCTATTCAATTGTTATTCTACCAAAACCCTTAGAGTGAGGAAATGGAATAGAATCTGTCAACAAGCTTCCCATGGAATCCAAACACACACAACCAAAATTGCATGAACCTCATGTCCATTCGACTAGTATAATGTGGGTTCATTAATATGTGGTTCAATCAATTTACCATATCTACTCTTTCCCATTAAAAAAGAGAATATAACAATAAAAACTATGGGAAATAATAAAAATAAAAGGAGTGGTGTAAACACCATAACAACAACCCTAATCATCACTCTTCATATCCCCTAATGTAAAACAAAAGGAGATGAAAACCCAAAAAGAGTACCAGAATAACAATTGACCACCACTCTAAGGCTAAATCTCATGGTGATTTATGCATAAGATGAAAGAAAAATAAATAAATGAGAAAACAAAATCATAAATACCAAAGAGTTGTAAGAGAAGATAAAGCCAAATTCCCTGGTAGTATCAAAACTAAATAGGAGATGCAACAATGAGGAAGTCGAATATAAATGGATTTGATATCATGAAATCTGGAAAACTTGGTTTCCCTTAAATCTCAATTTCCCAGTTAGCAACTAGCTAATTCTCAACCATAGTGTTACTAATAATCAATCATAATCTAGAAGGTAAAGATAATTTTCATCATTTATGATCACTATAAGATCATTATATAATACACCAAAAAGTAGAAAATGTTAAACATGTTTATCATATTGTTAGGTGGCTCAAGTGTTCAAGGAATTGGTTTCTTCTTAGCTTGGCATCCTTTTTGTGACCCTTTGAGCTATACGTGAAAAATTTTAAGCTATGTCACATTAGCTTCTAGAGAAAAATAACAAGGTTGAAATGGGAACGGTTGGCCAAAATGGCTAGAATATCCCCCGAAATTTCCATGAAACCATAGGCAGGGAATGGAAAAAATGCATGTTAAAAAATAAAAATACATATTTAAAAAAAGATCCAAAAATTACAAAAATTTCCCTATGAAATTGAAAATTTTAAAACTTAGCCATGATACCTACATCATATAATAAAACATGGTTAATTATTTAGGGTTGTCGACTAGTTTTTGGGTGAGGAAAAAATGGAGTCTATCATGGCACAACTAAAAGCTAGTTTTTTGTAGCGTAAGGGGGGAAATACCAAGTAATACATCAAGAACTACCTAATAATTCTCAGCTAGGGAAACAATAAATTCATTGTCAACATTGATTTACACAAACTCAATGTTTGCATGAACATTTCTGCAACCCATAAGGAGTTATTATGATGTTGACAAAAAGATATTTACAGTGGAAGTTTTGGGGAAAATAGGTGTTATGTTGAAGGGGTGCAATATCCTCCCAAATACATTCCATTTAATCTTGATGCATAGGATATGTTTCATATCAAGAACAAGAGTTTCATTTTTGTACTTCTAGTTATAAGTGTTGTGCATCCTCATCTCAACCTTAATGTCAGTGCTCTAGCTCCTAATGTTTCAAGCCCCGGTAATTTTGTTGTTGTTGTAGTGTCACAAAATAGTTCTACAAATCTAAGCAGAAGATGAGATGAGGATAGAATTAACCAAATGACAACTCCTCAACAAGGAAAAGGTTGGACAAAGCACAGTGAGTGTATAATGTTTGGTCCTCACATGAAATGGTCTCCTATGAGTTGAAAATGGGCTTGTATTCTACTCAAGTGTTTGATGTGATGGTAGTCCAACAATAACATTTTCAAATCATGATAAAATACTCTTAGGGAAAACCCTGATGATGTGTGTGCATTCTAGAGTTTATAGTAATATTGTAAACAAACCCTAATCCAACAAAGAAAAATAAAACACAAGAATATAAAGACACTTCAATAAAATATGCAATAGAGATGAATCAACATCATGTTCTTGAAAGAGAAATGTCTAAGCACAAGTGATAAAGGGAGGAAAACTATAGGTAAACTTCCCTTTGGATTTTATCAAAATAACAACTTACATGAATGATTTACAAACGAGAATAGTGGCTTATTTAATATTTTTACACTTCCATAGGGTTTAGAGAACTAGCCCCAAGATCATGACTAGGAAAACCCTAAAATATGGACAAATACAATAAATTAGGTTAATTACACATATGTAGGACAAATAAAGCCACCGATACATCTAATAGAGGATCAAAATGTGGCCTCAAGTGAAATTTTCCTTAATCTCAACAAAAAATCCAGGCCATATTCCACATGTTTATTAGCCTAAAGAATTTTTAATCAATGCTAAGGATATGAATCCTCCCCTAACCTTTGTTTCTATTTATTGGGCATCCATCAATGCAAGGCTTATTTTAAAAAGGGACACCTATTTACCAAACTCTGAATCTATATTCAAATTCAGATTCCTCTATTTTTATGCTTTGTTGAAAATTTGTTGTTATTATCATTTATGGTTCGTGTTTATCATCATTTTATGAATACTTGTTTTAATATTGTGTGTCATTTCATATTTTTTTTATACTTAAATGCATCTTTACTCAAAGGAGAGACTATGACACTATTCCATTAATACAGAAAAGACATCGGTTCTTGAAAAGTCCTAAGGTAAGAGTCAAGTCTTGGGTTATTTATGCATTCCACAAGAACCTTCAACTACTATATGAAAAGTAATGGGCTTGTTTTTTCAATTTTAAGTACTTCATTTAGAAAGTCTTTTAGTTATACCTAATGTCATGGAGGCAAGTTGTAGCATTTATTTCCCCATAAGAATAAATTGAAAATGATTTCATAGACATGCCACTAGGCTTATATATTCTGCAAGTGTCACTTATCGGATACATGATTCTTATAAGGATAAATACCCTGTTGGTGTAAATTTATTTGTATAGATAATGTGATAAACATGCCATTAGGTTTATTTTCTACACACATGGATGTGCCATATTTGTGAGTGTCCATATGCATCAAGTATCCTCTCCATAATTTGTTAGGACATAATCGATATTAGAAATCATTTACAATGAATAAAGTCAAAATTGTAAAACTAATTTCTGCAAAATGATCTTATAGGAAGTACACTTATGGATATATAACTAGGGTTATCTACAGATGTCACTTGTAAGAATCTCAATAACATGTCTGGAATTTTAGGTGTGTTGGGGACACAGGAGACTATTAATGATAATTTCGAAGGATAGATGTGAATGATGTTCGAAAGATGAATTCAATAATCCATGGATATAGTCATAAAGAAATTAGGCATGCAATTTGAAGGATAGAAGTCAATGGTGACGGATAATTGAATCAATAATCCGTAGATATTTTCAAAAAGAAACTATGCATGAAATTTCAATATATTGATACAATAAATATATTTGAGCAAGTCCACAATATTATTCTCAAGTTTGAAATGGAAATTCTCAAGAAAAGTATTACAAGAAAAATAATGACCACTTCCTCTTACAAAGGAAAGAAGAAAACATGTCACAACTTTGAAGGATATAATCAATTTTGATTTCATTCATGTCTTTCTCACAGCCATGCATTCTAAAAAATGATTAATTACAGAAAGGGAACGAACAAGGAGAACTATGGGACTCTATGGAAAATATGGAGCTTTCCATTTGTTTGAAATGTCAAGGATTATTTGAGTTGAGAATCTTGGAAGAGATGTGGGTAAGGATGTGGCATGAATGAATGTTTATGCCACCATTTATCGATAAGCCAGTTCCATCTTAAAGAAAAAATCCCTAGCCCGAAACCAATAACTAATGAGCGGACGAAAAATACTTTAGCAGCTGCACTAAAAATCACAGCATGGTATTGATAAAAAATGCATTATGAGAGAAATAATTATCAGATTGGAAGATTATTAATTCAGGAAATTCCCTTCTCATGTTATAACTTCTTTTCTAATCACTCCCATGTCTCATAGTTGACATTTTATATACTGTAAAAAAAGAGATTCACCATGCACTCAGATAATAGTGTCTTAGTTATAAATCTGAATCCCATGACCATTAAAAAATATAATTTGTATATCCTTGGTAGATGGTTAAATGCGGAGAAGAGGGCACATTGATTCAAAATGAAACATGAGTTTTTATTATCTAATTATTAATAGAAAATGGGGTAAAGAAAGAAAATTTCAATTTGAAAAGTTAGATCCACTTATAGTTCAATAAGGGAATGAGGTCACATGCCTACCATCAATGTTCATATGATAACCTTCTAATCCCACCATTAAAGTAAGTATGAAGAATCATTCTTCTGAAAGGGGAAATGGCCAATCCATTGTTGGCCTTATTTCATCTCCAATAAACTTATTCAACCACCATGTCATCTTAGATTCCTTAGGGCCTTCATCATCATCTCAAATCCCCTTTTCACATTTCATAGACCTATTATCTGTTAAAATGTACACAATGTCAATATTTTGGATCTTATCCCACCGAAAACATTTGTGTGTAAGATATGAGAAACCATAAGAAATTTAGTGGTAGAACAAATTTTGGAAGTATGAAATGAAATGAAAATCTTATATGATTATGGTTTTTAGGCATCTGTGGTTATCATTCATTGTAAAATTCTCTGGATTATCCAAAGTATCGAAAATAATTGGTCAACGTTTCGAATCCCAATGGGGATCCATCTTCAGGACAAGATGATAATGAAGAGTGAAAGAAGGATCCATATTCACTATTTAAAACCTTAACATGTGCGTCCTTCTTTCACTCTTCATTCTCATCTCATCCTGAAGATGGATCCCCATTGGGATTCGAAATGTCGACCAATTTTTTTCGATACTATAGATAATCTTGTATGATCTACGAGAGACACACATACAATCAAGAAAAAAAAAATTGAAGAAGAATAAATTCTTATTTCCTCTTATGACTCCATACCCAAATTATTTAAGAAACATTTTTTGATTATATTTGCTAATCAAGTCTTGTCACTTTGGAATTACTCATTAGTCACAAGTATCATTGATGACTCGCTAACTTTTATTTCATTAATGCATATAAAATAATATGTAATCATACATAGTGGTGTTAATGCATGAATATATGAATTACAAATCCTTACATAGGAAATACAACCAACATAATCATTTTGACACTAATTTCAAGAGAGTCAATTACATTTTCGACAAGCTCTAGCGTAAGCTAAAACAATGACCAAATTTGTATTTCTAACTCTAATTTGAACACCTAATTCATCCATGTGAAGTGAAATGGAATCACCATTAAAAGTTTCCAAGCATTTCCTTTTCACAAATAAGGAACGCCAATCAATCTTGTAGTGTCCCTAATTTCCTATTCATTCATTTGTCTCCAACTCTTTCTAGTGCAATGGGATACATAGAGGATGTGATACAACGTAGAAACTTGGTCTTAGAAGGTTCAGGCTCAGGCTACTTTGTTGAAACTTCCTCAACTTGAAATTCCATGCAACCTCATAAGATTACATTTGCACCTCTCTAAGGGCTAGAAATATGATCCCAAACCCTTATACCACAAGAAAAAAAAAAAACACTCAACTCAACTTTGGCTTTAAACCCTAATTTTCAAGAATTTTGGTATGCAATGCAAAAATCACTAGCTGTTACGTTGTTAATGTCATCCATCTCAATGCCAAACAAACATATTTTCCTATTTGAAACATCTTATTGCGCAGAAAAAACCTAAAAGGACAAACATTAATTTTAAGAACCACATGACAAAGAAAAATTCCTAGTAGATTGTTTCAATGAAATTTTCAGAGGAAAATACCAGCAGATCCATGTACGTCATGACTCCATTCTCTACTACAAAATTCTTCAAGAATTCATTGCAAAACTCTATAATGTTGTGGAACAAATGTATTTTTTACGAAAACAGCTCATTCCAAGACCATAAGAGCTTATTTCAAATAAATAGGTAGCGAATACTGACCTTTCTTGGCTTTGAAGTCTAGACCAAGAATTTTCATACCAAATTCAAGAATGCAAAAAACCTAATCCAACGCAAGATGTCAAAAATTAATTCCACACCAGCCTAAGAAAAGTTGGAATTTACTCGCTTCTCTATCCTGTTTAGCAAGGATGAAATAAACTGCACCCTGTAGTATTTGGAGTAGTAAGTGTCTCCTATTTCTTTTGTTGCTTTAAGTGATTTCCCTCCAACGTCACTAGATATTTTAGAATTTCTCTGAGAGGTAGAAACAAAATAAATAGTAGCTAAAGCAGTATCTATTAGAATTAAAAAACCTATAGTTACACTAGGTAGAAGCTCTCTTGCTGAGATCTTTGGAAGGCTGGAAGCATCAACTCCATAAGCAATGAATTCGTTTGCAATAGATGAAGGATATTCTTCTAGTGTTTTTTCTTCAACTTAGGAAATATAAGAGTCAATACTCTATGTGAATTGAAACTCCTTCACAAGGTACTCATCATCTACATTTGACCGAGATTCACTGTAAATTTTATCTTCGACAGTCACATTCTGAGGTGTTTAGTTGACAATTGATTCAAACTTCTGGTCATGGTTAGGAAGGACGATAGTTTCAGGAATCCCATAAATACTTGTTTCTTTATAAGTATGTTCATTGATATTATATACTTTACCGGTTGGAATTTTACAAATTCCAGAACAGAATTGGAGAATAAAACTCCCCTTCTTAACACAGAGAAAAAATTTTAAAATCTCATTCACAGACAAAGTTTCAACTCAGAAAAATTTATATTCCATATATAAAAAAAAACTACTGTTACAATTCTTCCTCAAAAGAGGGATTACAAAATAATTTTGACTGCTGCTAACACAGTTCAAAAATTATCACTCTGTCATTCATTGTTGTGTATACAAAATATTTCACACTGTTGTGTAAAATACCAAATGCTCTGTCTCTCTCTGGAAAATACGCTGCTGTGTATTTCCAAATTCACTCACTGTCTTTTTCAAACGCACTCTGCTGTGCATAAAAATTCTGCTCTCTATGTTATCAACGCACTGTTGTGCACACACTACTGTTCTGTAATAATAAAATTACAACACTCTGTTTGTTTTTTTACAAAAACAAAAATATCTCAACCAAGTTTAAGTCAATGTCATTAATTGACATACAACCAGAAAATTCACCGCTTGAACCTTTCATTAATTGCTTCATAACTTCTGCCGGCACCGCTTGGAAATGCATTGAAGTCGAATTTTTCTTGCTGGCACCTCTAACCGTCAATCTCCAATTTACCAGTGATCATACTGCTGTATTTTTTAATTCACTGTTTTGTGTAATAAAAATAATTTTCTACTCTGCCTCACGGGCTTCCTTCTTTTTAACTCAAACTGTGTATGCCATATTACATTAACTTTTGGGCCTTTTAATATATATGTATGTGTCACATATATTAAGATTAAAATTAAAACAAATAACTTTAAAACATAAAACAAAACTATTGTTTTAAAACATGTGCGATGGAAAATAAAATTAAACCCAAATTATTGTGTTAACGTCAAATGTGGACCCCGCTGCGGATGATGTCAGCAGCTCCGAGGGGGTATGCTCCTCCGCCTGCCCTGCTTGTTGGACCCCCGCGGAATTGACTTGCCGCCTGGACTCTGCTGCTTGTTAATCCGCCTCACACCTGCGTTAATATGCTGTCGTCTTCATTCTTGGCTACCTTTTCTGGGCAGTTGGAAATTAATTCCAACACTCCCCCTTAATTTCAACTGTTGGGTTTTCCTGCATACCCAAGGATTTCCTGAAATATTCAAAGCTTTTCTGCGCAAGTGGCTTTGTGAGGATATCTGCAAACTGATCCTCTGTTCTGCAATGCTGCAAAATTATTTCACCATTGCTAACCAATTCCCGTATGAAATGAAACTTGGTGTCAATGTGCTTTGTTCTTTTATGAAAAACACAATTTTTAGACAATGCAATAGCTGAGCTATTGTCACAAAATATCACTGTCCCTTTTACCTGTTCTTGACATAAACTTCTCAACATTTTTCTCATCCAAACTGCTTGACACGCTACTATTGTAGCTGCCACATATTCTGCTTCTGCTGTAGATAATGCTACAATGGGTTGTTTCTTAGAAGCCCATGAAATGGCTCCTGAACCCATATGAAAAACGTAACCGGAAGTGCTTTTCCGATCATCAACACTTCCAGCCCAATCACTATCAGTGTATCCAACTAAATCTGAACATTCTGAAGTAGTATAAAAAATACCAAACCTTTTTGTACCTTTAACATACCTCAGAATTATTTTTGCTGCCTGCCAATGTGCATCTTTTGGCTTTTCCATAAATTTGGAAATCAAACTAACAGCATGCATTATGTCCGACCTAGTTGCAGTCAAATACATAAGGCTGCCAACTATGCTCTTGTATAGATTAGGATCAAAATCCTTGCTGTTGTCCTCTCTGCTGAGTTTTAATCCCATCACTGTGGGAGTGATAGCTGATTTGCATTCCTGCATGTTAAATCTTTCAAGCACCTCATTAACATAATTTTCCTGTGAGATAAAAATCCCATTTTCATCTTGTTCTACTTCTATTCCCAAGAAGTATCTCAACAAACCCATATCAGTCATTTCAAATTCTTCCTTCATGACTGTTTTAAAATTTTCAATAAGATAATCATCATTACCTGTAAAAATAACATCATCAACATACAAGACTACAATCAAGATTTTACCGTATTTTTCTTTGATGTAGAGGGTGGGTTCTCCCTCACACTTTTCAAAACCATTTTCCAGTAGATAGGAATCTATCCTACTGTACCACGCTCTTGGCACTTGCTTCAGCCCATAAAGAGCTTTCTTCAACTTGCACACTTTGTGCTCTTGGCCTTTCTTTTCATAACCGAGAGGTTGTTCAATGTAAACCTCTTCCATTAACACTCCATTCAGAAATGCTGACTTCACGTCCATTTGGTAAACTTTCCATTTGTTTTGTGCTGCTATGGATAGCACTGCTCTCACAGTTTCCATTTTGGCAACCGGTGCGAAAGTTTCCTCATAATCTATCCCATGCTTCTGCTTATAGCCTTTGACCACAAGCCTTGCCTTGTGTCTCTCTATTTTTCCTTCAGCATTACTCTTGGTCTTGTAGACCCATTTAACACCAATGACATCTTTACCTTTTGGGAGTTCAACCAAATCCCAAGTTTTGTTCCTTTCTATGGCATTTATTTCCTCATCCATAGCTTCTATCCATTTCTCATCCTTGATAGCTTCTTCGAAATGAACAGGATCATCAATATGACAATATAAAGCAAACAAAGAATTGATACCTTCATTAGCTATATCTTGTTCATAAATTTCTTTCAAACTTCTGAATTTCTTACCTCTTTCAGTAGGTGTACAAGTGCTTGAAGAAGCACTTGAATTTCCTCCTTGTGGTGTGCTTGGAGAAGCACTGTCATTTCTCCTCAAGGGTGTGCTTTGCTGCTCTCTTGTTGGTGTTGCTGTTTGGGGATGTATTTCATCCAACTCATCATCATTCTCATCATGAGATAAACAGTGTTTAACATTCACTGTTTTCTCTATGCTTCCATCCCAAGCTTCCTCTTCAATAAACTGAACATCCCTGCTCACAATAAACTTCTTGGTTGATGGGTTATACAAGCGATAAGCCTTGGATTCCTCATTGTATCCAATGAAAATACATTTCTCCCCCTTCCTGTCCAACTTCTTCCTTAGCTGATCCGGTATGTGTGCATAAGCTACACATCCGAAAACTTTCATGTGTGTGACACCTTGCTTTGTGCCACTCCATGCCTCTTCCGGCACTTTGTTCATACCTGCTTTTGTAGGGCACTTATTCAAAATGTACGTTGCACAATGTACAGCTTCAGCCCAATAATCATTAGGAAAATGCTTTGCCTTTAGCATACTCCTTGCCATGTCCATTATGGTTCGATTCTTCCTTTTGGCTACTCCATTTTGCTGCGGAGTATATCTAGTTGTAAACTGCTTTTGAATACCATTTTCTCTACAAAAACGTAGAAAATATTTAGAGATATACTCACCTCCTCTATCAGTCCTTAAGACTTTGATATGCAGTCCACTCTGGTTCTCAACAAGTGCTTTGAAATTGCAAAAATTTTCAAACACTTCACTTTTGTTTTTCAAAAATTAAGCCCAAGTTTTTCTTGTAAAATCATCTATGAATGTTAAGACATAGTGGTTGTTAGCAAGTGATGGAGTTTGCATCGGTCCACATACATCTGAGTGGACAATCTCTAAGGGTGCTTTTGCCCTTACGCTTTTCCCGGAAGGAAAACTTTCTCTGTGTTGTTTCCCCAAGATACAACCTTCACAAAGGCTATCCGGTTTCTCTATCAATGGTAAACCACTTACCATTCCTTTTCTGTTCAACAAATTAAGACCTCCAAAGTTGAGATGTCCAAATCTCAAGTGCCATAACCAATTATCATCCTCTGGTTTGCTTTGGTAAGTCTCATGTGCAACTGCTTCTTTCTCTTCACCATTCTTCAAGTCTGCTCTCATCCTGAGCGGGAACATCCTGTTCCTTGTCATCTTCACTTCAGCAATACATTTTTTGCTGGGTGGTTTATCCATGATGGTACGAACATCATTATCAAAGAAAACATTATACCCCTTATGAACAAGCTGTCCAATACTTAAGAGGTTACACTTCATTCCTGGAACATAATAAACATCTGCTATGGATTTATTTGCTCCTAATCTTGTTAAAACATTTACATCTCCTTTTCCCATAATAGAAACTTTGCTATCAGTTCCTAGTGTGACTTGTGACTGCACACTTTCATCTAACATAGAAAACATTGCTAAGTTTCCTGTCATATGGTTACTGCAACCGGATTCTAGAAACCATAAATCCTCACTCTTTTCTTCAGCCATATTACAAGCTAAAAAAAAATTACTTTGGCTGATATTTTCCTTAGTGAAATTTGCACTAGTTCCACTTCTCATATCTTGTTTCTTCTTTCTACATTCATTGGCATAATGACCATATTTTTTACAATTGTAACATTGGACATTGGATTTGTCATACCTTTGTCCTTGATCATTCTGATGTCCACTTTGCTGGCTGCCTTGGCCGTGGCTGTGACTTTGACTGTTGCACCTTCCATGTGAATGTGAAGGGTTGTTCCTTCCACCTCTGTTTTGGCTTCTACCTCTTCCTCTTCCTCTGCCTTGCCCTCTTCCTCTTCCAAAAGACATCTGGGTCTTAAAGGCATGCTCTAGAGATGAGTTTTCACTCCTACCCAATCTCTGTTCATGGGTCATCAGTGATGCATGTAGCTCATCCACTGAAAACTTTGTGAGATCCCTAGTCTCCTCTATGGTGGTGACAATCACATCGAATCTTGAGGGTAAAATTCTCAAGAGTTTTTCAACAATCCTCTTTTCTTCAAGAGTCTCTCCATGAGATCTTATTTGTGTGACCATTCCAATCACATGAGTGAAGAATGAGTCAATAGTATCTGACTCTTTCATACAGAGAGTCTCAAAGTCTCTCCTCAGCAACTGAAGTTTTGTTGTCTTCACCTTCTCCATACCCTGATAGGCTGTTTTGAGAGTTTCACATGCTTCTTTGGATCTGTTAGCTGCTGCTATCCTCGGAAACACACTCTCATGTACTGCTTGATACAAGAAGAAAAGAGCCTTGGCATCTTTCTTCTTATTGTTCTTCAAAATCTCTCTTTCTGCTTGAGTTAAAACATAAAACTTTGCTTCATTTGCTGGCTCTTCAAAGCCATCCTCAACAAATTCCCATAAGTCTTGGGAGACAAATAAAGCTCTCATAGTTATTGACCAGTAGTCATAATTTTTCCCATTAAATTGTGGGAGATGGATATTTCCCATACCGATACCAGTGCTGGCTCCAGTCATTTTGCACTCTTAACTATGATTCAAAAACACTTGACTGTGTGTCTAAAATTAACTGAATGTACTGCAACAGTAACACAAAAACTGTATAGAGAAATACCTTTGGATTCTTCTTGTCTGAGTCTTCACACTGCTGGAGAGGCTGCTGCAACAAAGAACTCCTTTCCTTCAGCTTATTTGACCTTCAAATAGCCTGGACTAGCTTTGATACCAGGCTGGAATTTTACAAATTCCAGAACAGAATTGGAGAATAAAACTCCCCTTCTTAACACAGAGAAAAAAATTTAAAATCTCATTCACAGACAGAGTTTCAACTCAGAAAAATTTATATTCCATATATAAAAAAAAAAACTGTTGTTACAATTCTTCCTCAAAAGAGGGATTACAAAATAATTTTGACTGCTGCTAACACAGTTCAAAAATTATCACTCTGTCATTCACTGCTATGTATACAAAATATTTCACACTGCTGTGTAAAATACCAAATACTCTGTCTCTCTCTGGAAAATATGCTGCTGTGTATTTCCAAATTCACTCACTGTCTTTTTCAAACGCACTCTGTTGTGCATAACAATTCTGCTCTCTGTGTTATCAACGCACTGCTGTGCACACACTACTGTTCTGTAATAATAAAATTACAACACTCCGTTTTCGTACCAAAAAAAAAATATCTCAACCAAGTTTAAGTCAATGTCATTAATTGACATACAACCAGAAAATTCACCGCTTGAACCTTTCATTAATTGCTTCATAACTTCTGCCGGCACCGCTTGGAAATGCATTGAAGTCGAATTTTGCTTGCTGGCACCTCTAACCGTCAATCTCCAATTTACCAGTGATCATACTGCTGTATTTTTTAATTCACTGTTCTGTGTAATAAAAATAATTTTCTACTCTGCCTCACAGGCTTCCTTCTTTTTAACTGAAACTGTGTATGCCATATTACATTAAGTTTTGGGCCTTTTAATATATATGTATGTGTCACATATATTAAGATTAAAATTAAAACAAATAACTTTAAAACATAAAACAAAACTATTGTTTTAAAACATGTGCGATGGCAAATAAAATTAAACCCAAATTCTTGTGTTAATGTCAAATGTGGACCCCGCTGCGGATGATGTCAGCAGCTCCGAGGGGTATGCTCCTATGCCTGCCCTACTTGTTGAACCCCCGCGGAATTGACTTGCCACCTGGACTCTGCTGCTTGTTAATCCGCCTCACACCTGCATTAATATGCTGCCATCTTCATTCTTGGCTGCCTTTTCTGGGCAGTTGGAAATTAATTCCAACAATCAGAATGAACCATAGGTAGAGATTTCTCAGAACTAGCACAAATGTATATTCTATACAGAGAAGATGAGAATAGAGATTCCTTAAGACCCTTTTCTCCACCATGTCTATAGTTTTCATCATCTATGTCAGAGTAGGAGAATAAAGGTATGCCTAAATGAGGAAGGATTTATGAGTTAAGTGGATAAGATAGTGGCATGAAATCTCCATGTGCATGTGTTACAACCTTATTATCTTTTCCTTGCATCCAAGAGGGTGATGAGTTCTCAGATCCACTGTGAATATCACCTTCAAGCTTAGAATTCCCCTCCAGCGCATGATCTCCGTCCCCTCCCTCCTCTCCCCTCCACTGCAAGTGTAGGTGACTACTCATTATAAACTGAAGAGGCAACATAGTGGCCCCTGTGCTACTCCCCTTCTCCAGTATTCCCTCATCAGAGGAAAGGCTATGGTCCTTAATGTCCCTTTCTACAATAGTTTCCAATCCAACATGATTACCCATTTATCGAATACTTCTACAATAGTTTCCAATCCAAGATGATTACCCATTTATTGAATACTGCCACTGCTATGGGTTTTCTCAAAGCAGTTATCCATGGTTCTAGGCATTGCATAATTTGTTAGCATATTTACTTTGGTCATGGATGAGTCAAGCCAGATCTTAACATTCTCTACTATAACATTGAATTTTTTCCTTGAATACTGTAAAAGAGAACGATCCCTATATTTTAAATAATCCTTTCTCTAAGACCCTTCTACATCTTTAACATAATTTATTGTCGAGGCGTAAAACTCACCAGTAGCCAATGCATTGTTTTTCTAAGATGGTATCAAAAGCCTAGGTCTTTCCGATCCCAACAAAACAATTGAAGCGTACAGCAAAAAATACACAAAATACAATGAAATTTTTAGCCTCTAGAGGGATTCCCATCCTCATCATCATACATTACCCACTTTTTTTCAAAAACAGTCCACCTGGGTTTAAAGGCAGCACCACCAGTGTTGCAAGGCTTCTCTTCAGATTTATCAACCGATGCTAGTTATTTTTCAGCAACCTCATTGATTTCCCCACAATAAGTGGATAAACCTACAAAAGACATTTGGTTTCCCACATATTGTATTTCCTTAATCTTTTTTACTTCGGTAAATCCACTTGTCAGTCGAGATTCCAGAAACCTCTGCTCTCCATAACATTGTCCCCCAACTTCCAAATCTATGTCTCTTTCTGGACGATAATAGAGAAATAGGGGCCGAGGAGACAGATAATTAGTCTTAGGATTATCGGGTGGAAGGATTGTGGGCTCATCATCAGGATCAGGAAACTGACCTAGAAAGGTTAATGACTCACCTTCCTCGTTTAATTCAAGGTTAGGTTCCCTTCCCTCAATGGGATTGGAAACAGCCCCGACTTCAAAAAGAACCTTGCAGGCCTTAATTTTAGGCTAAGGCATGGATTGAAAGTCGTCCACCTCCATATAATCCACTGAAACTTCTTCATGCACTTCTCTCGCATGGAGGATATTTTCCGCAATAGGCTTTTAGAGGGCCAAATTTTGGGAACTCGGCACAAATGGTGATTTAACTAGTACTTTCGCTGGTGATTGCATTAAAGAAGCAGGATGTGCAACAATCTCATTTTTCTCCATTAAAATCCTATTTCTGGGTTCAAAAACCTTAGAATTGACTGAAAATGTTTTGGACATAAAGCTTTTAATGCCTTTGGGTGTGGGCGACCTTAGGCTTGCATATTTATGAGACTATATGTTCCCAATCCCATTGTTCTCTTTAATTCCTGCGATTTTTTGGAACTTGAATCTTGAACGGACATCGTGATCTATGAGGATTCTTTGCATGGATATTGGTTGAGGCGGAGGAGAATATATTCTTCACAGGAGCCTTGGGATGTTGATTGACATTTAAGATCTTTCGGAGGCCATTGTTGTTTCCTGGAATCGCGAAGGTGGTCTTGGGCCTGTCCAAAGTAGGGGAAAGAGATCTTAATGGAAATGTCATAATTAGACTCTGAAATAGTTATTTTCCTTCAACATAAGCAACTTCTAGCTATATGAGAATGTGATTTCTACAGCAAAAATTTCGAAGGAAGAAAAAAGAAAAAATTCAATATCCTGCCATGTCGCCTTCTGCAAATCTAATTCCCTTATCTCGGAGTCCAAGTCAATAAAACTAGTCATTTTTATTTTGTCTTATCTCGGAGTCCAAGTCAATAAAACTAGTCATTTTTATTTTGTCTTAATTTAAGACAATACTTGAGCCAAAGAATGCAACTAAAAATTTGTTATTCCTATTGTATTAATTCAAGACAATTAGATGCAGTAAAATGTTATTTTTCCTATTGTCTTATTTCAAGACAATTAAAAGGTTAGCTCATATTTTTAAGACGAAATTAAAATTTTGTCTCAACTAAATGTCTTAAAATACCCCATCATGTAGGAGTGATCAAAACATTTTACTAACCCTCCACTCAATACAATGATAATGGTTTGGAAATTTACTAATTCTTACAGATTTTATTGTAATGGAAAATCTTAACAAATATATATATTATTGATTTTGGTATAATTGCAAACTTTAACAAATATACATGTTGTGGATTTTGGTGTAATGAAAAACCTTAAAAATTATGCATGGTGCTAAATTAATAAATCATATATTTTAAACAATGAAAATTTTATATTTTAAACAATGAGAAATTTTGTGATTGCAAAAAATTTCATAGTTACTAGCATTCCCCTGGGATAATTCTTGGATAATTCTTATTTACTTGGGTATGCAATATTTGATGTTCTGATGGATTTTATATCATTAGTTAGATTTAATGCTAAAGTGGGTGGTAAATAAGTTATTATATTAGAATTTCTTTCAAATTCCATAGTTTGTATACCTATCACTATTACATTGAATGTAACATAGTTGAGTGGATAGATGTCGGATATCCCATTATAGTTGTATTGAACACCATTTATTCATTTTTCCAAGTGTAAGAAATTTAGGAGACTTGTACACTCTGTTGTCTATTAATTTAATGGTAGTTGTATTTACCTTTTTGATGTGTAGACTATTTTCAACTCATGAATAAATGGTGTTTGACTTTATGGTCTGGTGTGTAGACTATTTGCAACTCATGAATAAATGGTGTTTAACCTATATGGTTTGAGAAGACTAGTAAAAACCATTGTAAGATTATGATAATGTTGATTAAATTGAGAGCTAATTATCATGTCAAAATTGGTAGTTACCTAATTGTAGCTTAGAGTATTGTTTGTTGCATTCAAATGGCTCTTATGGATCTTCATAGAATTGGGCGATAATCCCAACTGCAAAAGCAATGTCAGGGTGACTATGAGTTAAGTAAATTTATAGCAAGTTGTCTATAAAGCCAAAGATTAACGCAAGTTGTAGAATACCTGGTAAAAATGGTAATGCATAATTGAAATGGAGTGGGAATATGTGGAAAATTGCAATCATCCACGTCACAATGTCGAATTAAATCAAGTGCATACTTCCACTAAAAATAAGAATTCCTTCTAAAGATTGAAGGACCTTCAAACCATGAAAGAAAAAAATAGTAAAGGACCAAGCCCTATCATATTAACCCATTTTGTAAGTTATTTTTGAATAGTTTGAATCATAGAGGAGGATTTTCCTATGCGCAATAAAGCATCCTCATATAGAGCAAGGTTTAAAATATTAATGTTCTTCTTTGTAATGTATACTATGAGATCAAAATGAAAATTATGGACACCTTACGTGCTCAAAAAGTTGTCCATGTTTTTATACCAAGCTGTACGGCTTTTTTGAGATCATACAAAAGATCTTAGATCCTACAAAAAATTAATGAAACTGGCACAAAAATAACGCAACAGCATGTGGATGTAAATTTTATGTTGGTCGTCTTCCCTTTTCTTTTTCTTGCACAACACAGTTTCGAACTGCTCCCCCAATGTTCTGAGTCAATTATTTCCCACACGGTATACCTGTTTGGATATTATTTCCCTTTTAAAGAAGTTAACCAGACCTAAAGAGTGACCCATGTGCTATCCTAAAGACTATAAGACCTCTCGAAACTTGAGTGGTCTCCTAAAACAACGGGTCATTTAATTTAACTGTATGGAAAGTTTATTGTAGGGATTTCTGGAAGTTCATCAGACCAGACCTAAGGTCGGGGTACTGCTATCCCATTGGCTAGAAATTGCGTGCGACTATGACAATTCTGCACTACACTCAGAAGATCCTCCCATCGTCTCAGGTGGAACTACACTCAACACAGTTGATCAGAATTAAGCGAGATCACACTCATGGTATCTCTGGGTGGCCGACCTCCGACCGAAGTCCATAACTCTAAAACATGGTGAAGTAAAACATGGAACTTAAATATTTGTTTCGATTTCCTTCTTTTAGGAAAATAATTTTTTTCTCTCCCTTCTTTGAAAACTTTCAGATGTAAATACGCAAGAATTGTACTAAGCAATACATTTAATGGCCGACAGAAAATGAAAAAATCGTTCAATATGCATTAAATAAGCCATTTTCTTTCTCGTACCTCCCTCGGCCTCTTTCAACCATTTTTACGCTGGAGGCTTTCTTTTTATGAAATTGGATGAGCAAACACAGTTCACGGTTCACCCCACTCAATCAAAAAGCATATACTGGATTTTGGATCGATGAGTTTAATTCGGATTTTGGATCGCTGAGTTTAAGTCTCCTGGTCGTCCTCGATTTCTCCACCAATCATGGGTTGTTTGTTATTGCTATTGCCCGGGCGTCCATTCTGAAACTACTGTTGCTGTTACAGGCCCTGTAGTCACTACTGCGGCTTTAAATGATCCATAAACAACATAATCTACCTTACTTCTTCGATTGAATCAACTCACATATGGCTCTAGCAGCCTCCACAGACATGCCATTGTTCATAAAATACAATTCCTCCAATGTTTTCTGAGATTTTAACAGAAACCCAAATGCCCTGACGCCTTTCTCACCCAGTGCATTGTCAGAAAGATTCAGGGACCTTAACTCACACCCTTGTAAAACAGATGAAAACATGGTCATTACCTCAAGGGCCTTGGCCTCAGGTCTTCCTGCAATAAAATATGAAAGATCAACATCAGTCAGATTTCTCTAAACTTCCATCAAGGCCCTCTCTGCAACACACGAGCAGCATCGAGACCAAAGCTTCAGTTGCTAAAACATATCTTGGTATAACTATTCCCTTCCTCTACATCGACAAACCCTCAATCACCTCTTTATATGTCAAAAATGGTATCCTTCACTTAAACAGTTTCAGGCGTTAGTTCAACAAAGACATGCCAAGCGATCATGGGTACTGCATGCTTGATGATTTCGAGTGTGGAGTTCCAAGTGCAGTGAGAAAGGAAACCGGAAACTGCTATTCGATGGGTGAGAGACAATGGGAACCTGAGGAGCCCACGAAGGAACCACCACGCTTTGATCACTGGTTCAGTTCTCAAACCCTTGAGGAGACAAAATCTCTGAAATGTCTGAATCATGGATGGAGACAAAAGTGCTGGAGCGACTGCGCAGCACCCACAGGAATCGATGTAAGCTCGCATCTAGTCCCAGAGCGAGTTTAGTGATCTGTTCTCTGGATAAAACGACTCTGCTTCCAAAAGAAACAAACAAAACTGACGAAGGCGGTTATTTATCTAACCATTTCAGGCACTCTGCTTCATATTCAATCGGCGAAGACGATATGAGCGGGGCAACTGGATAAATTTGGGGCATTGGCGTAGAATCGCTGGGATTAACGTTTCCATCTCTTAATTCTTTGATATGTTCGCTCTTGAGCTCATCGAAGGTGTTTAAAAAAATCCCCATTGCTTCCCGCAAGCGCGAGGAATGGTGTACGAACCTGTCCTGAACGAGAGTGGGCAGATCCTTGGCTGGGATCGGTGGAACGCCCGCTACCTCTATGTTAAAATCTCATCCTTAAACGAAATTTGAGTTTATGGCTTGTGGGTCCTCACTTAAGGGCCTCTAGCATGAGTCTATTGGCTTCTCTTGCATAAAACTGCACTATGGAGCTATCATCTGAATTGGGTTCGTTGACTTCATGGTCATTTGCAACGATAAATGTTGTCTCTTCAATTCTCTTTGCATATTTTCGAGAGCTTATTCCTTGCTCGGGAGGCCATATTTTCTAGAAAAAAATGAAACTGAAGAGAGATTATCAGTCATGCGTTCTACCGACATCAGTCCTGTGCCAGCGGTGCAATTCGTCACAGTATTCAGGCTGCGACATATGTTACCTCCTGCGCGCGTCTGGATGCAAGAATGAAACTTGTGTCATGCTCAGCCTAGGCACGGATAGTTTCGAACTCGCGAAGGATGTCGTGGCGCTTCCCAGCAGCGAAGGTTCGAATCCCAACCACTTAGTCACGTTCCCCGGCGTGGCCTTCGCCTGCGCTAGCACAGGAGATATTTCCGGTTTGCTAAGTGGGGTGGCTGGAGTCGTCGACGTCGAGATGAGCTCGTCCATGCTAGCGCTGCCATATCAGCTCTCCGCTGTGGCGGGCTTTGGCCGCAAGTTTTCCATGAGTCTGCCAAGTGGAAATTCACCGGGTGCTCTCTTCTTTGACGACGGCGGGATGACCAACTATAGAGCCCATTCGACAGACAGTTCCACCACTAGCATAGGTGTAGGCACTATCAGATCTAAATACATAGCCTGTTGTTTATCTTGTTGAATCTGTGAATGATACTAGTGAACCCATTTAAGTTGATCCGGAACTAGCAGCGTGAGCAGAGGCAGCTGTTTCTTTGTTTCTTTTTGTTTCTTTTTTTTTCGGAAGAAAAAAAACGCTGTATATATTAAAACAAATATACGACAGTACATGATCAACAATACTTTCTCAAGCTGTTTATTAAAAAACAGCGAGAAAACCCCATATACCAAATACATCCAAAATACACTTCTGAGAGAAAGTTATTCGATGTTCATGGCCACCAATATAACGGGTAGTATGAAACATACCCACGAGATCATCCCTGTATCATAGAGAAGAGCATACATAGAAAATACAGCAGCATCATATTCATGATAAAGAGGAAATAAAGGAAAACTGAAAAGAAAGAAAGCAAAGCAAAAGGAGTGTCCATAGTGTCTTCCATGGCTGGAAAGAGGCAGTCACGCATGCGCAAACATTTCATCAGGCTCACTTGAAAACATTGATCGGCGTCGATATCCCCTTTGCAGTGTGCAAATTCTAGAAAAAATGGCTCGCTTGAAAATCATCATGCAGTCTTGGCCTCTGGAATTCCGGCTCGCTTGATAAAAATTGTAAGGAGAGCATGAAGAAGATAATCGACCATGGACAATACCAAAAATCCCTGCACGCCAATACTGGTCCGCAAGATAAGAGAAAAACAGGGCTTAAAACAAAATGGCCACCGAAATAAGATGAGGCCGTTCCCCATGATTGGGGAAAACCGGCGTCCCAGCACGATGCAGAAAACCTGCGCCCGGCAACATCCACCCAAGTCCGTCAATCCCATCAGATCCAGGATCGAAAGGAAAAGAAATGTCCATAGGAATGAATGCATCGGCCGCCAAGTCCCTGTTCAAGCCCAATGCAACGGGAGCCAATAAGACAGAGAGCTGTTTAAATCCAAGATCCATCGTGCAGTCAAGGATCATCAAAAAAAGCTTAAACGGCAATCTGTACGAAAGATCCGGATATCTGACATATGATGTCAGTCAGGGGTAGAGGATTTGAAAATGGAACGGGAAGGATCAGACGTAGTCGGGAGGCAACATAAGGTAACGACTAGAAGAGCCCAAAGCAAGTACAGATGTCCGAATCCCGAAAGCCAAAATTAATTGAGAGCGTCTAACGAATAGGAGCGTCAAGAGGATACAGGCCTCTAAATCATAATACCAAATATGAAGTGGATCCTAAAAAGGACAAGGAGTAATGAGGGATGTCCGGCAAAAGAGAGTAGTAGATTCCAGTCAAAAAATGTGACCATCATCCGGACAAGGCCATTAAATCCCTACAGCTGCCTGTATGATCCGCAAGCCACGTAAGTGCCGATGCCGTGAAATCAATTCAAAAATAACCGGAAAACTTCGGATGACCCATCGGAAAATACCAGGAAGCCTTCAGACTTGCAACAGAACCAGTAATGGCATCCTCATTGCAGCAGCATGAAGAAACAAAAAACCATCAGCCACAATCAGTGACCTTCCCAACCACCGAGACCCCAGCACACAATGCCGCACAAACAAAAACTTCTCACATCACCAGCGACAGCATCCAGGAGCGAACGCAAGACAATTCCGCATACATCCCGTTGGGATCGCATGCACAGTCACTGTGTTCGGCTTAGGCCTTGTTTCCCCCTTCTCAGATAAGCCAACAACGACCAGATCCGCGAAATTAGACTATGTGGGAAAAGCAAGATGTTGTTTCTCACTTGTGAGCATCGACAGCACCCGGGACATTGAAGGCCTCAATGATCGAAGGTCTTCAATACATAAGTGGCAGAGCCTCTGCATACATCCATAAAATATGTGGTTGATAGTCCACCTTCAAGACTCCACCATGTATGGGTACCGCCACAATGCTTCAGCCAAAGCCTGCGTCAACGAATACCAACAACGACTCCCCAGCACTGAATGCCTCACAACTGAAACGTCCCACATCACCAGCGCCAGCACCCAGGCACTCCCAAAGCGGCACCACCCTGAATCATCACCACACCCACCATGAATGCAACTGACAGAAAAACGATAGCACTCATGAACCAACAATAGCCACCAATAGCCACAAGAAGTTGTCCAGAATGGGTTCCAGCATTATGAATCAACAGAAGCCACCAAAACCATAAACAAATTGTGCACATTGGGTACCAGCATGATGAATGAAAAATAGCCACCAAAAGCAGCAAACAACTCACCTCGATGGGTTCCAGCTATAAGATTCAAACGTAGCCACCAAAAGCCACAAAAATGTCCACATTGGGTACCAGCTTTATGATTCAAAAGATGCCACCAACAGCAACAACAGCTTGTCCACAGAGGGTTCCAGCTATATAGTTCGTGAGCGCCATACAGATGGGAAGGAACCTAAAAATGAAAGGTCAAGATGCATGCCCAAAAGACCTCTGAAACCCTCATAAGCTCCCATGGATGCCTAGACTAAACTCTCCAAAACGATCAATAGGCAGTTGTTTCATCCGTTGATGAAAAAAAAATAGATTTGTATGTTCAAGAGCCAAAGCTTGCTACTCCGATTTCTAATCCATAATATTAAGATCTCATTGATCCATCAGCGACAGAGGAAGCGCTTGAAGTTGATTTGAGCCAGCTTTCGATACCGTACTATTAGATTGGAGCAAAGTTGTTTGGCATGGCGTTTTGGCCTGTCCACACTCCATTCAATAGCTATAGCTTCGACAATTCTTTTTTAATCAAGGGGAGGCAAATGCCAACTCATTAAAAAGGTAAGGCAGTCTTTTTCCAAACACTGGTCGGGATAAAGATGCTAGGTTTTGTTGAGATTTTTCTTTTAATTATTTTTGGAGAAAATATCATGTAGGTGACAACAATATGATTTGTTGCTACATTGGCTCCATCAATTTCTGATGAGGAGTTAATGCATCCTATATTTGTTGTGAGAGAATTTATGAGTTTTTTTTCATTCACAGCTATAAAATGTAAGCCCGTAGAGGCAAGTGAGCATGATGAGGAATGTGTAGTGAGGAAGAGCTCAGTAGATGAGAAACTCTGCTATTGTATTTCTGCAGTTGATTAATGAGATTGCCGATGCCCTGTTAGGTGGACGTAGCCCAGATTGGTTGGGTGAACCACGTTAAAATTTGTGTTTTTCATGGTTGAATGTTGTGTGTGTGTCTTATTTGATTTTATATTTCCGCTATTGAACTCTAACACTTGGTATCAGAGCGTGTGTTAATGTATTACAACAAGAATTGACCGCCGTTTGAGAGCAAGCATTGACAGCCGATTGAAGTTCTGAATGCTGAGATCGTGGACCGTGGCTGAACGTGGCAGTGTTAGCAGAACAGAGTAAATTATGAGGCCATGAGCTACGTTAAAATCTGTTGCAGAACAGAGTAAATGGCGTTGTATTGACCTGCGTTAAAATTTGTTGTCCGTGTGGAGGAGCCACAGCGAGGCCGTGAGGCCGAGTCTACTGTGCGTTGAACTGGTGGTCGATTGCAGCGTTGAATCTGGTGCACGTGGACTGTGAGACCGGGAGATTGTGAATTGCTGTTGAGCGTTGTGAGTTGTTGCGAAGTTGCCGAGAGAAGTGCTATTTTTTTGCATTGTTGTGTAGCTGAGAGGCAGCTTGCGTGGAGGCTGTCGATGGACAGCATCAAGTCAACGCACTGCAGCATTCACGGCCGTTGACCGAAAAGCTGAGACTTGGTAAGTCGATATTTCAACGTTTTTTTTTTAGAGGCGTCGACACGTTCATAAAAGGAGAGTCGAATGCCATTAAATAAGTGCAAGAAAATTAAAATCGGTTTATGCAAAGTCGATTTATTTAAATGCTGAAACGCTGCCATATGAATTAGTCAAACACTGCTATTTAAGGTTTTGATTAAAAAGTCGATTTGGAGTTTTATAAAAAGGTCATATATATGTATATCAATTTGTGACATATCAATATTGCATATCGATTTGTATTGTGAAGGTTTACAATTGTTTTGACCTTTTTTCTTAAAAATCGATTTGGATTGTAGAGCCTTTTAAATTCAATTTGACATTTAAAAAGCCAATGCCATTTGCATATGGTATGTGTTTTAAAAACAAATTGATTGGTAATTTGTATTAATTACTATTTAGTAAAAGCCTTTTATAATGTTTATTAAATTGCCATTTGCACATGGTATTAAGAGGAAAGGCATTTTATAAGGTGAAGGGCATTATTTTTTAAATAAAACTTCATTTATTAAAAGTTGCAATTGGAGATTGTTTTTTGTGACAAAACCTGGCAAAAACACAAAGTGCCCGGTTTGAGATTGAGAAGTTCAATGGCAAAAACAACTTCAAGATCTGGAAAGTGAAGATGTATGATCTACTCGTGCAACAAGGCATGGCGAAGGCACTGTTGGGAAAAGCCAAACAGTCTTACACCATGACAGATGATGAATGAAGTGACTTGGATGAAAGAGCACTGAGCGGCATTCGACTGTGTTTGGCGGATGATATTTTGTTTAACATTGTGTCAGAGAAAAATGTTGCTGGTTTGTGGACAAAGCTTGAAAAGTTGTACATGACAAAATCCTTAACCAATAGGATTCTTCTGAAGCGACAGTTGTACAGCTTGCGCATGAAGGAAGGTACGACGATAACTGATCATCTGAATACCTTTAATACTCTCTTGGGGCAATTAGAAAGTATAGAAGTAAAATTTGAATTAGAAGATAAAGCTGTAACTTTATTATGCTCATTGCCTGAGTCATGGGATCATTTTGTTACTTCTATTAGTCTTAGTTCATCAGAAACACTTGAATTTGGTGATGTTGTTGGAGCTTTGTTGTCCGAAGAAACAAGGAAGAGGTCAAATTTGGAAACCTCTACATCAGAAGCAATGATGGTTAGAGGTCGTTCTAAAGAAAGACGCTTCAGTAAGCACAACAACTCGCATTCAAAATCGAAAGGGAAGAAGAGTAAGGTAAAGTGCTGGTTTTGTGGCAAATTAGGACATTTGAAGAAGGACTGTTGGAAGAGACAACAAACATCCAAAGGAGACTCTTCGACAGAGAAGAAAGAAGCAAACACAAGAGATACAGGGTCGGCATCCATTTCAGGTATGAGTGATGAAGTGTTATCAGTTAGTTTGTCTAATCATGATCAAAATTGGCTGTTAGATTCTGGTGCGTAAAATCACATGTGTATTCACAAAGAGTGGTTTAAAACTTATAAATCAATCAATGACGAAGTTGTTTACATGGAAAATGATGCCTCATGTAATATTTTGGGAATTGGAAGCATCCAGATTAAAATGTTTGATGGGACAAATAAAATTCTAACTGATGTAAGACATGTACCTGAACTAAGAAAAAACCTCATTTCACTAGGAGTACTAGACACTAATGGATATAAAACCTTTATTCAAGGTGGAGTAATGAAATTTTATAAAGGAATTTTACTAGTAATGAAAGCAAAGAAGGTTGGGAATCTTTATCAATTAGAAGGAAGAACAGAGTCAGATCATGCTTCTACAGTATCTGAAAACGACAGTAATTCTATTCGTTTATGGCATCAAAGGTTGGGCCATATGAGTGAAAGAGGATTAAAAATTTTGTCTAATCGTAAGTTACTTCCTAGTTTAAAATCTTCTAAGTTAGATTTCTGCAAACATTGTCTGTTTGGGAAACAAAGCAAGCAGAAGTTTAAAACTGGAAAACATACTAGTAAGGGAATTCTTGATTATATCCATTCTGATGTTTGGGGTCCATCTCCTACAAACTCATATGGAGGATCGTCATATTTTGTATCTTTTATTGATGATTTCTCTAGAAAAGTGTGGGTCTACATGTTAAAGAAGAAGTCTGATGTGTTCACAGTTTTTAAACAGTTTAGAGCATTAGTTGAAAACATCACTGGAAGAACCATTAAATGTTTAAGAACTGACAATGGTGGTGAGTTTACTTCAAAGGAATTTGATAATTATTGCAAGGACGCTGGGATCGAAAGACATAAAACCACTGTATATACTCCTCAGCAAAACGGAGTTGCTGAACGCATGAACAAGACTCTTTTAGAGAGAGCAAGAAGTATGCTTAGTAACGCCAATTTGCAGAAGGAATTGTGGACAGAAGTGGTTTCTACAGCTTGTTACTTGGTAAATCAATCACCATCAACTGCGATAGGATGCAAAATTCCTCAAGAGGTATGGAAAGGTTATCCATGTGATTATTCTAAACTGAAAGTTTTTGGTTGTGATGCATATGCTCTAGTTCCGAAACATCAGCGTTCTAAATTAGATCCTAAATCAAAAAGATATATGTTTGTTGGATATGGGGATGGGACTAAGGGATACAGGTTGTGGGATCCTACTACTCACAAGATCATCATTTACAGAGATGTTAAATTTAATGAATCCTCACTTGAAAATCCAGATGTAGATGATAAATTGAAACAGGATAATGTACCTCAGCTTCAACACATTCAGTTTGAAACCAGTTCAAATACTGATGATAGTCTAGATGAACAAGTTTCAGATTCAGATCATGAACAAGTTTCAGATGCAGATCATGAACGTGTTTCAGATGCTGATCATGAAGAAGTTCCTACAGATAATAATCAGCAAATTGGGGAAGTACCAGAAACATCTTTAAGGAGGTCTACGAGAATCATACGTTTTCCTAAAAGGTATGATGATTATGTTACTTCAGTTGCTTTAACTGCTAACGATGATGAACCTTTTTGCTATCAGGAAGCTATAGAAGGTTCAAACAGTGGTAAGTGGAAAGAGGCTATGAAGGACGAGATGAAGGCATTAGACAAGAATGCCACATGGGATCTGGTAGAACTTCCTAAAGACAGGAAAACTGTGGGATGTAAGTGGGTTTACAAATTGAAGAAGGGTGTTGATGATACAGAAGACATGTACAAAGCGAGGCTGGTCGTGAAAGGTTTTTCTCAGAAAGCCGGCATTGACTTTCATGATATTTTTTCACCAGTTGTAAAAATTGTTTCAATTCGGATTGTGTTAGCATTAGTTGCTTTACTCGATTTAGAATTACAACAACTAGATGTTAAAACTGCATTTTTACATGGAGATTTAGATGAGGAGATTTACATGGAACAACCGGAAGGGTTTGTTCAAAATCGCAACAAGAAATTTGTCTGCAGGCTCAATAAATCATTGTATGGTCTGAAGCAGTCGCCTCGACAATGGTACAAGAAATTTGATTCTTTCATGATGAGTCAAAATTATATAAGAAGTGAATATGATCATTGTGTTTACTTTAAGAAATTAAGTAATGGCATGTTCATTATCTTAGTTTTGTATGTTGACGATATGCTTTTAGCAAGCAAAAGCATAACAAAGATCAACATGTTAAAGGCTCAGATGGCTAGGACGTTTGATATGAAAGATCTAGGAGTAGAAAGATAGATTTTGGGCATGGAGATATTCAGAGACAGGAGCAATGGTAAGCTGTGGCTATCACAACAGAAGTATATTGAGAAGATACTCTTGAGGTTTGGTATGAACAATGTGAAGCCTGTTTCAGTCCCTTTTGCTTCCCATTTTAAGCTTTCTTCAAGTTTATGTCCTAACACTAATAAAGAAAAGGAATATATGTCTCGAATTCCATATGCCAATGTAGTAGGTTGTTTGATGTATGCGATGGTTTGTACTCGACCAGATATTTCACATGCAGTTGGGGTTGTCAGCAGGTATATGGCAAATCCAGGAAAAGAACACTGGTCAACAGTGAAATGGGTGCTTCGGTATCTGAGAGGCACAAGTGATTATTGTATCACTTATAACAGAAGCAGTGAATATGTTTGTGGATATGTTGATTCTGATTTTGCAGGTGATTTGGATAAGATAAGGTCAACTTCAGGGTATGTCTTTACTCTTGCAGGTGGAGCTATTAGCTGGATGTCAAAGCTACAGAACATTGTTTCTTTATCCACTACAGAAGCAGAATACATAGCTGCTTCACATGCTTGCAAAGAAGCAGTTTGGTTGAAAGGTTTGTTTGGTGAGTTTGGTAGGTTACAGGACAACATTAAGTTATTTTGTGATAGTCAAAGTGCAATTCATTTGGCTAAGAATCCGACCTATCATAGTAAATCAAAGCATATACCTATCAAGTACTATTTTGTAAGACAGGTTATCACTGAAAGGGGAGTCTCTCTTGAAAAGGTGCATACAAAGGAAAACTGTGCAGACATGTTCACGAAACCAGTTTTGTTAGAGAAGCTACGATGGTGTCTGGCTTCTCTTGGCTTGCAGAAAATATAAAAATAATAATGAAACAGGGTATCAGGCTAATTGTTGTCAAGATGGAGATTGTTGAGATTTTTCTTTTAATTATTTTTGGAGAAAATCTCATGTAGGTGACAGCAATAGGATTTGTTGCTACATTGGCTCCATCAATTTCTGATGAGGAGTTAATGCATCCTATATTTGTTGTGAGAGAATTTGTGAGTTTTTTTTCATTCACAGCTATAAAATGTAAGCCCGTAGAGGCAAGTGAGCATGATGAGGAATGTGTAGTGAGGAAGAGCTGAGCAGATAGAAACTCTGCTATTGTATTTTCTCCGAGTTGATGAATGATATTCTTTGATGCCTGTTAGGTGGACGACTAGCCCAGTTGGTTGGGTGAACCACGAATTAAAATCGTGTTTTATGCTTGCTATACGGTGTGTTACGTATGTTTTATTTTTTGTTAAATTCTTTGAGCTCAACAATTACATACCCCAGATACAACAAATATTGTTGCACAAACTCACACTTCTTAAGATTTCCTAGAAGCTGGTGCTTCTTCAATGTCTCCAGCACCTATGTCAAATGTGAAATATGCTCCTCCCAGGAAGCACTATATACCAGTATATCATCCAAATAGACAATAACAAATGAATCTATAAAAGGGCACAATATATCATTCATTAATATCATAAATTTAGTTGGTGCATTACATAGGCCAAATGGAATAACTAACCACTCATACAAACCTTGCCTAGTTTTGAAGGCAATATTCCATGTATCTTCTTATTTTACTTGAACCTGGTGATATCCAAATTTCAAGTCTAGCTTTGTGAAGTATTTCTCTTGTTGTAACTGATCTAGAAAATCATTTATCTTAGGAAAGGGGTATCTGTTCTTGCGTGTGATTTTGTTCAACACCTTGTAATCTATACACGTCCGCAAATTCCCATCCTTCTTCGACACAATGATGATGGGTGGACCACATGGTGATGTACTCAATCGAATGAAACCATGTTCCAACATTTGTTGCAATTGTTTCTTGAACTCACTTGCTTCTATAACAGACTGCTTGTACAACCCAACATTTGGCAATGGAGATTCTGGAAAAAGTTGGATCTCATGCTCCACTTCTCCTATAGGTTGTAACCCTTTAGGCTCTCAGAACACATCCTTGTATATCTGTAACAACTCCTCCAATTTTTGTTTATGTTTCTTAGTACACCCCTCAAGGATTCCTTGCCTCTTATTGACCCCTCTTTAGATTGAATTTCTCTTAAAAACAACAAAACATACTTCTTGCTGGAATTGATCAATTTCTTGGCTTGGTTGGCACTTACCAGCGAAATTTTTTACTTGCCTTTGTGTGCATGGATGATGAATGATTATCCATCCTTGATGAGACGGTACTGGTTGGCTCTCCTCATTAATACTGCATCACACATGTACATGTATGGACTCCCAAACATGACTCCACATACATCAAGGGGAATCACATCTAGATCTATTCAAAATCAAAGTTGATAGCAAATCTATTTTTTCACTATTTAGTTACCTTCAACTCTGCATCCTTATTTACCCATCCTAGTGGATATGGGTTTGGATGGTCACGAACTTCTAGCCCCAACTTCTTTACCAACTCTGTTGCAATGAGATTCACCTCCTATCTTGAGTCAACAAAGCATCCATATTTGTCTTCTTGACATGTATGATTATATGGAAGAGTTTGGTAATTTCTTTCTCTTCTTATTGCTAAAAGCTACTTAGATTCAACTCCTTCTACATTAACGTACATGCAATCTTTGCATCCACATATGAGCTTCTCTCAACTTGATTTCTTGAATCTGCGACCATGAGATTCTTCTTCTTGTTCTTTGGGTTTAGCTCTCGATGCAACTTCCAGCACTTCTCCTTTGTATGACCATCAATTTTGCAGTGGTTGCAGTGGTTTTTGGGATCTTTACATTGGTGCGCTATGGTTACCATAATTTTATACTTTCCCCCTTTTTACTTCTCTTTACCCTCCTTATAATCTTCTTGTTGCTCCTTCTGCTTCGATCCACTTGATTGTGATCTTTTTAGGCCTATGTTCTCTAGGTGCAATGCTTGTACACAAGCCTCATCCACTGATTTGGGCTTGAACAACATTAATTGTTCGCGGAGATGGCAGTGTAGACCCCCCAAATACTTGAGGAATACATCTAGGTTGTTTGGAGAGATACCCAACATCAAAGCCATCTTTCTGAATTCCGTGGTGTACTCTTGCACGCTTTGGCCTAACTTTTGTTTGAAGCAATGGCATTGGATCCACTGATCCTCCATGTACCCAATGGGATAAAATTGTGACTTAATGAGGGTTTTGAAATCTTCCCACTTAGTCACTAAAGGTTCTCCCTCCAACCTCAGGGTTTCCGTGTGGATTTCCCACCATGTTAGTGCATGGCCCTCTAATTTCAGTTGTGCAAATGAAATTTTTTCCCTTTCTTGATCTGATGGACAATGAAATAAAGTTCTATTTGTTGCAACCAATGGTTCAACTTCAAAGAATCAATATCACTGTGGTAGGACTTGATATCAGATTTTGCTTCCATTTTAAATAGGGACCGATTCACGACACTCAAACTGGGTTGATCTTTTCTGGGTTCCTTTTTCGGCTGCTTCTTTGTGTCTTCCCAGTCTCCCAATCCCCCTTCTGATTTTTGCTCTGGATTTGAACCCCCATCTTCTCCAAATATCCCCATCTTATTTCTTAGGGCTACCATGAGGAGGTTTAAATTGTGGTTTATATCTATGACTTGTTGTTTGAGCTGCGAACACCTCACCTCTACAAGATCAGGAGGTTCGTTTACAAATTCATCGGCCATGATTAGGGTTTTAAAATTTTTTGCCTCGCCGATCTAGATCCCTGTAATCTCCACAAAATACCAAAAAAAAACTTCTATGATACCAAATGACCCGTAAAATATCCAGTGGAATATCCATGATAATTTATAGATCAATGGTAAATACCATGGATAGATTCTATCCATTTTGACTGTATCAAGAAAAGGGAATATTACAATGACACTATCAAGCATTTATTTTATAAAAAATAACAAAATGGAATATTTTACTTGATACTAACTAATACTCCTATAAAGTTCTGATGTCCACTTGATTTGGTTCCCATATACTAGCTATACCACTATTAGAGAACTTGAGTTGACATCTCTATGATTCAATTACCATAAAATTTTACATAAGATAATTAAAGTAGGAATTATACAATGAAAGACACATAAATATATGCACAATACATATATTTTACCATCCTACCTTTGAGCTTCATTGTTTTTTGTATTCTTTATTAGATATGTATCCATATTATAATGAAATTCAACCTTGGTCCACACCTAAGACCAATGTGTCCATACTAATCAGTTTTTATCCATTATCTTATCTTTGCCTTACATCATGCTCTATTTATATCCATATTATTATATAAGAAACCCTAATTTGTAGTACCCAAATTAGTTTCAAAGGGCCAAATCCTATTGTCTAATATCCTAGGTATTTCAATATTCCTAATCATTTCTAACACATTTTTGAATTAGTATATGTTCGAACATACATGGAATGCACACATATATGAAAGATAAACGTGATTTTCCTATGTTATTCACATGATATACATTTTATAATACATTGGAGTGACTGTTGGATTCCAGATTTCAAGGTCTCTTTGACTCCTTTTGATTGTCCAACTCCCATACCTTAAGCCTTACTAGTTTAGGTGACCAACATCCCCCACCCCCCCCCCCCCTAATTTGAATGAGTATGTATGAGTCCAAAAAGAGGGCTATAATAAAAATGTGCAAAAAAGCATGGCAGAACTGGGCTGAATGAGCTGTCTGAATTGTTAGTATAAGGAGGTGGTTTAAGGATGACCACTAACACTTGAGTGCTTAGTGTAGTTCCTAGAACTCTTCCAAATCTGGAATGAAGCTGAAGTATTATCCTAGAGGAAGTGATCCTAATTCTTTGAAGAGGGAGAATCTCAACCTGAAAAGGGAGGTCTCAACCCCACATAGATGGTTTAAGGATGGACACCAATGAAAGGCATGATCAGGGGCCTCTTTGACTCTGGCTACAACTCTGAATATGGCATGGTAGGTTGTGGCTCAGGCTCTCTTGATATAGCTTTGAAGCTTGTATATGACCATCACTTCCCCCCGTTAAATATAAGGTCAGATGATGGAGAAAACTCAACTGCAATACTTTTTAATACTGAAGAAATTCTGACATATGACTGAAATATTTCTTGATTGTTGATACCCATTGCCAAGAAGTGATCTATCCAAGGTGAATATTTGTTCTTGTAGGAGTCTTGTTTTTGAAGCATCTATTTGAAGAATGAGTGATTTTATGACAATTCCTACATGGATGAAGATTAAAAAAATGATGTTTTTTATGGCCAACTCGATCACAATGTTGGAATATAGCAATCTATTGTGGCTGTTATGAAATATTAGGAGAAGAATATGGAACATCTGAAGTTGAACAGTCATGAAGGAATCCATCACTCTGAAACTGGATGGGTTTTGAGTAATCTGGAATATGAAAGGACGCATCCTTTTCATATCCAAGACTAATTTTGTGCTTGTCATGGACAAGCTCTTCCCAAGGTTTGATGATGGGCTTTGGAAGTGTAGACTGAAATTCTACATTTGCATGTAACTCTGTTGTTTCATTGGGCACTAGAATTGAACCAACTTCGATTTTATATTCTTGGTGCTGATGGGAGTCAGGCTCAATGTTTTTAATATAAACAGGTTTAGAATGATGACTGCACTGTTCTAATTCTTCTTGCTGAAGTTGAGACTCCAACTACAAAAAGTCAATATTTTCATGTGCATTTTGCAGACAAGTTTTAATGTCTATGAGAGTGTTATTTCTTATTTTCACGATCTCATCAACAATTGAATGAGTGAGAGTATTTAATAACTCTAATAAATCACCAATTAGAGCCATGATTACCAATTTTTCAATCTGGACTGAAATCAAAGCTTTACTCTCTTTGAAGTTTACTCATTTATGGTGAGGAAATCAGCCTGAATATGTCAGTAAATTTGGCCACCAATCAACTACTAGATGAAGAGCTTAGATCAATAAGAACCTTCAGATATAGAATTGATTATATTTGTACAAGAGTTGGCCTATTTGCTACAAGAAGATGAATTCAGCCAACCTTAATACCTATTGTAATTGTATCCCCAATAATTTCTTCAATACATAGGCTATTGAGTGCTAGAATGTGCCATCCATTTCAGTTTTCAACTTATCACCCCATGCCGAAATACTAGGACAACAAGCTGGTGCTAGAGGGTCAGATCTTCCGATGATTTTCACTATTCCAAGAGTTTGATTTAAAAAAAAAAAACAAAGATGGACTTCGATGTTGCAATGAATGTTCAAATTCCTTTTAAACCCTGAATTGTGTCACTAATTCACATGGCTCCCTCAAATGGCTCGAAGAAAACCAATATCAGCTCCTTCAATTCTCGTGGCCAGAGAACATCATAGGCTTTCCAGCACTCATATGCAATCGAAAGGTCGGGGGTTTCAAAAAATAATTTGTCTGATATCGGCTCCATTTGAGCGAGTGAAGTTTTTGTTACTTATCAAAGACGTAATCCAAAGGCCACTGAAAGAGATCTCAAACGTAGTCTGAAGCATGGCATGGTAAGTAAATTTCATTTGTTTCAACTGTTTCCAACGCTTGGAACTGAGAAGAATTTAAATAGGTGGCTTGAGAGCCAATAATCACTAGCTATGTAGCACCCTCGTTCACATGGAAATGATACAATTTAATACAATCAATTCTTGGAAATCTGCAAGGGGATTTCAGGGTCTGCATGTCATAAATTTGCTACATAAATGAAGTTCCATATGTAATGCATGGTTTATGCGCAAATTTTGGAAGGTTTGTTTTTTCATATACTCTAAGAGAATTGTTGGTTGTCCTTTATCTAAACCAATGAAATATGGGTTTATAGTTATTCCTACAATATGTAATCCACATCGACGAAGGTCGCATGTTAGAGACGAAATTCAGAGAAATGACAACGATAATGCTTCCCTACTTAAAGAAATAATTAACTCTAGACATTAGACCCTGTATAGGGGTGGCCCTCTTCCTCTCAATTATGTTACCATGAATTTTTTCATCTGTAGCCTTTACCCCATGCCATGAATTCCAATCACAGTTGTGGAAAATATTTTTGCAGCGACCCAATTTATAATAGTTATGTGAGCTCATAATCTATTGTGGAGGAGCACTTTGAGGGGATTCGAGGTCTGACAGGGAGGAGCGCAGTTGGCGAGGGGAGTCGAACCGAATGTGCGGACCTAGAGCTGAGATATGGAGATGGTGACTAGAGAGAGGGAGCCACGATGGGACGTTAATAGTCCGTGCGTGTTCGTTTCACGTCAGGTTCACTAGTGATAAAACTCCACACATAACCAATTATATAGTAAAATGTGCAGTGCAAAGTCTCAATAAGACTCACGAACCATCCAAAATATGATTAATTGTGTCCACGTACAAGGTGTAGAAACCATGTCCAAAAATTGAGTGTGGGGGTTTGACTACCACAGAACATAGGCCCCAAAGTTCATACGCTTTCCTTAGACACCAATACGCAACCCAAGAATTTAAGGAGGACTCACAACGTTACTCCAACTTGTAACGATTCCTGAGATTTAGAGCATGCACAGAGGAAGAGGTGAACAGTACCTGACAGAGCATCAATACAAGTGTCAGTCAGAGGGAGAGCTATGCATAAATAGTGACAATCCCTCTCAAAATAATTAAGTAGAAAATAAAAGCATGGCCATAATGGCATATCTGACAAGCTCTGAAAGTGCCCAGGCATGGATGCGCTTTGATACCATGTTAGAACATACATGGAATGCATACATATATGAAATATAAGAATGATTTCCATATGTTATTCACATGATATACATTTTATAATACATTGAAGTGACTGTTGGATTTCATATACCAAAGTCTCTTGGACTCCCTTTGACTGTCCAACTCCCACACCTTAACCCTTAGCGGATTAGGTGTCCAACAATATCTACTACCATTTGACCATCAGTATTTTTCGACCATCCACATCCTCTACTTCAATTGCTTTCAATTGTTCCATCCATTATCAAATTTTTTTGGTTGTTCCATTCACCTTTGACTATGATTCTTGTCTTGACTTCACCATCAACTTCTACTTGACTTGAAAATCTTGATTCTTCTCCTTGTTAGGGTCCTGTGATTTGGTAGATTGGTAGAACAAATGATAGGGTAACATGGAACCAGTCTTTGGAGTCCTAGGAACTAGCCTTCTTGGACTCAGAGAGGGATCTCTCTATTGGGTGCAAAGGATGTGCTCTTTTTGCTTTAGGTAGTTGATTTTAGGCTAGTTGTTAAGTGTAGGGTTTGTTGATTGTTTTGGTTGGGTAAGATGGTCAAGTGGAATATGTAGAGTGAGAGATCTTTGAATCATTGGGCTATGGACTCAATGAAATTCATGAGTGTCTCAATGATGAATCAGAGTGTGTTGCAGGGCCAATCTAGCAAGGTTAATGGATCCTTAAGGTAATGTGTGAGGTGGAGTGAAAATCAAATTTGGGAAAAACCAGGTGTTCTTAAATACAGATAGTTAAAAGCTATAACATTATGAGGTAGGGAAAACCATTAACCTCAATGAACAATACTTAAACTGATAAATATCTAAGATAAGCATTCCAGTGAAACAGAGAAAGCATAAGAGCTCCTAACTTTAGTAAATTCACCTTCAGAATTTGGGAAAACATATAAGATAACACAAATAACTCAATCTATGAAGAGGGAACTCCTAAACATCATATATCAAGCTATAAAGAAATCTGAAACAATCTGATAAGCATGGACAAAGGGCAAGATTGAACGAGACCTCTTTGACTTAACCTAGCAAACAATATTCCAGAGAGAGGTTTCAAGACAGAGTTTGGACAACTTCAAGTAAGAAGGGCATACCGTGAATCATAATTGTAAACTAGCATACTAATCCATATATGAAACAAAACAAGTTTAGGTGGACCTAAGGAGCAATCAAGAATTCCTTAAGATGACCAAACAGAGGAAAACATCAAGGCTATAACAAACAGGAGGAATGAGGTGCCTCAAAGAGCATGTCTCAACCTATACTTTTTTTATTTATAGCAACCAAGAAGGATGAAGCATAATGAGAACAAGAAAACATAAACAAGTTAAGAAGACATCACCATTCACCAAGCTAAGGAATCCTGCAAACAAGCTTCTCCATCATCAAGCCAAACAAGCCATTCATCAACTTCACAAAATCAATTTCTTCTCCAAGCTCATAGAAACCATGTATTGCTCTCCAAGTTCATCAAAAGGCAACAAAATACATGAGGGCCTCATGCTCTATTTATGGAGCAAAGGAGGACTAAAACCCTAAATATGGTAGGAAAATGTCAAATTCAACCATAAATGTCATTTATGGCCAAGAGACCATGCAAGGCCCAAGGCACATAATATCCTATGAAATAAATGCCAAAATAACTATTTGCCCCTAATTCTAGAGTGTTATGCCTCAAAAAACTCAAAAATATCAATTTGAAATAAATGAGTGTGTTTTGTTGATTTTTGGTCCAAAACACACTTAGAGAGTGTCTATGCGCAGCACCACTTTAGTAGAAAATAGGGTCTTTTGTGACTAAGTTTTGGACCCCTTCCCGATGCCAGATTTGGCTCCGTTATGGCTTGTTGGAAAGCCTGATGAGTCTACGTTCCAGAAATGCTTGAGTTTTTCTAAATGAATGCCATTTTCCTGCCGAAAAACCCATTCTCCCAGCACTTCTCTATGCGCAGCACCTTGCCTGAAAATGAGGCATAATGGTCAAAAGTTTGGTGTTTTTTTACCTTTTGGGGGGTCAAAACTGCTCCAAATGATCTGAAATTTTGTGAGTAGACTGCTGATGATGGGAGGAATCCAAAAATTTAAATTTTGCAAGCTGAGGATGCACCAAATTTGTGCGTAGCGCCAAGGGTGTTGTGCACGGAGGCCTCAAAATTAAAAAAAAAAAAAAAAAAACAAAATTTGCTCAGAATTCCCTCAAATTTGGTGGACAACTTCTTCTAAGTTTTTCTTGGTCTTTACCTTCTTTGAGTGCTTAAGTTTCAATGAAGAGGTGTGATGGTGGCTTTGTATGTGCCTTGATCATGGCTATCACACTTGTTGCGGTCCTCAACTTCTTCATTTTCATTAATGGCATCATCAATCATCATATTTTCTGCCCCATCAACACTCTCATCCTCTTCACTAGTTTATTTATTGTCATTTTGTTCTTCATTTGAGCTACTTGTCTTTTCATTGTTGGGGTCATCATTTTCATTAGCACCCACTATGCTTTCATCACTATCATCTTGCTCATCATGAAGACCAGTCTCCTCTTTGTCTTTGGCACTGTCACCATTTCATTTGTGTTCATATCTTCTAAATCTTTGTCACTATTCTGCTCTGCATCACTGAGGCTTGCTTCTTGGGTGTCACTGCTGCCCTTAGCCATCTGCATTTTCCTTACTATTTTGACCTTTATCCTGGCTGCCCTCTTCATCATTCTCTATTTCTGCCTTTTCATTATCAATGCTCATATTATCTTGACTTTCCAGCTCTTCATCTTCCTCACCATCCTCTTGTTCCTCATTACCATTGTCATCATCTTGTCTAACTCGTGCAAGAGCCTAGGGAAATTTGAGGAGGAAAAAGAGTGATTTTGAGAAATTTTTAGCAATTTTGGCCAAATTTACTATGAGCATAGTGCCACTACTTGTGCACAGCGCAGTGTTATTTAACACTGGCTTTTCTCCCCTGTGCGTAGCGCTAGTCTGTATGTGCGCAACACCCAGAGTTTTTGCCAAAAATGACCAGAAAAAACACTGTTTTTGTTCCTTAAGCATTTTTTTTACTTTTCCAGGGGCTGAATGAATTTGAAGTGGAATAAAGGCACCTTTATACCCTTTGAGAGAAATAAATCAAAGTTCTAAACCCACTTTACTATGATTTTCAATCTTTTTTCCATTTGACTTACAACCTTTTATCTTTTGCAGGGTTTTGAAAGTTCTTTCAAGGCATCTTTTCTTCTTTTGTGATGATGGCTAGTTGAGGGGATGCAGATTTCCTTTTTATCCCCTTTGCTTTTGAAATTCTGGGCACTTGTTCAAACTGTCCTTTGGCATATATTTATCACACTGAAAACTCTGTTTTTACCTCCTTGGGCATTTCTGATTGTAGGTGACCTGAAACATGTCTTTTTCCCTTTGCATATTTGACAATGATATGTATTTTTGACAGAGATGTGTGCATTAGGTTTACCATGCTTTTCACTTGGCCACTTCTGATCTTGTGCAGGTGCCAACAAAATATTTTCCTTTGGTCTTCTTAGTCTCTTTTGGAGTTTGACATTTCTTTTCTTCAACAGTGAACCTATGCTTAGCATAACTTTCTCCTTTTGATACTCAACCTCATGCTTGCTTTTCTTTTGATTATTTTGGAGGCCTTTGACTGTACTTGGAAATCTTAGGCCCTCCTAAACTGATATTCTTTGTCATTTCTCCTTTGGTGTAGGTGAAGCAATGCTGCCTGTACAAACCCTAGAGAACATTTTGGATATCTTTTGAATGCCATCTTCTTGTTCATGAAGGAGGAATTATTATCTTCATTTGACCTGTTCTGTCCTTGTGGTCCTTGTGATGGTTCCTTGCTTGGCATTACTGTTTGTCAATCAATCAAAAAACCCTGATTCTCTTGAAACACAAGCCTACTGCCTTTCTCTTCTTGTGGATGCCTTCTGGTGATGATCTTACCCCATTACCTTACCTCTTCTCATGATGATAGCAATCTTTATCATTTTTGTAGATATGTGAACAAGGACAACTTTTTCCCTTGCAAAATTTGTGTTTTGGCCAAGGAGGCCTTTCTTGAATGGCTTTTGATCAATCTTGGATCAAGTTGCTTGACCTTATTCTTCTTTGATTATGGATGCAAAAAGAAAATTTGGAGGGCAACTGAAAGTGACCACCAACCTTTTCTACCTTGTGTAGGAGCCTAGGGCCAACTTGAGGAGGAAAATACTGATTTTGACCAATTTTTGGCAATTATCGCCAAACTTCTTCTATGCGAAGCACCAATTTGTAGACGGCATTTGGAGGCGTTCTCGGTGTCGGAATGAGCTCCGTGATAGCTCGCTGGAAATATTATTGAGTCTAATTTCCAAAAATTCTTTTTGTTTTACATTTGGAATCCATTTACCTCTCTAAAAACTGATTTTCCCAACATTGGTCAAAAAGTGTTGAATGATGGTACAAAAATGCAGAGTGCTGGTACAGACAACGTTTGCAGGTATTACTCTACTCCAAATTTAGC
This sequence comes from Pinus albicaulis, assembly GCA_034641835.2. Taxonomy (NCBI): domain Eukaryota; kingdom Viridiplantae; phylum Streptophyta; class Pinopsida; order Pinales; family Pinaceae; genus Pinus; species Pinus albicaulis. The sequence continues at coordinate 1,555,914,763 of CM076578.1, forward strand.
TCATGATAGCTCATTAGAAAGCCCTTAAAGTATATCTATCATTTGACTCATCAAGAAAGTCATTTGGACCCTCCAGCTGTGAGAAAACATGATTTTCCCAAGGTCACTCTAGCAATGCAAAAATTCTCCTAGGACACCTGTATGTTTGATATTACTCCCAAACCATGAGGCCTGTGTAATAACTGAAGGAGGTTTTTCTTCTTGGGCATATATTGGACAAAACCCTCTCTCAATTTTGTCAAATGCATCTCTGTTTGGTTAGAAACAAAATTTGAAGCAAAACTGGCCCTAGGCGTGACACATGGCTTGTCTCTTGGAATGAATTCTTGGAAAAAGATGGAGGCATGATGTTTATGAGTTGGTATGGACTTATGCTTGCTGACAAGATCTATCAAATGAATCCTTTTCTCTTGTGCCTCCTTTTAACATCAAACCCTAGCTTAGTTGGAAGAGGGAATTAGGCTTTGGTGTAGGGGATTTAGGACTGCCTTGAAAAGGGAGGGGAATGAAGGGTTTAAGGGTTGTATAAATTCTTGGGGAATTTTTGGGGGATAGGGATAGATTTTAGAGAGTAGGGGAAAGTGGAATTTCAAGAATTGAGTGAGGGGAAAGGGTCCAAAAGGGAAAAACATAGGCCTAGTCTTGAAAAGTGTCAAATTGTAGCAATAGGCTAGGTTTTGTAGAAAAATGATGAGTTTGAGGGATAGGAGTGATGGGAAGTGTTTATGAAGGTATACTAAGGATAGGAGGAGGTGTAAGAGCATCAAGATACAAGCCTTGTTGATGTTTAACCATGGAGGTCATGAAACCAAAAAAATGCCCTTAAAAGCCCTAGATGGACAATGGAGGAGTTAGGAAAAACAAAAAAGAGGGCTGAGGCCAAAGGTGAAACAACAAAGACAAACTGAGTGACATGAGCCCATGATGGGTCTTTTGGGATGGGTGAGCTGAGCTTGACATGATGGGATGATAAAATAGTGAAAAAATTATCTTAAGGATAATGAAGGTAGTGATATTTCTAGAACTCACAATGTTCATGAACTTTGTTTCTAGAAATCTAGAATCGATACTTAGTCAACTTTAGATAGTGAAAATTATGGATGACTAACACTCCTGATTGGTTTACCTCGTCCAACAAGATACCTAGTCAATCCACCTCAAATTGATTGTTGAGTTTCATCTTAGTGAATTCACCTCAACTAGTTAGTCAATCTATTTAACTCTACTTGATTAATTTTCTTCTACAAAGAATATAACACCAATATTTTACCACTTATTATTTTTTTTATAGGAATAAGAGATAGTGAAATGGTACTATACATCAATATGCTTCGTCTTTGAATTGTAAGTGTCATTTAAGTTCTTTATTAGGAAGATTACACTCTGGCTATCACAACCTATCATCATAGCTTGCTAACCAAACCTGATCTCTAAACACAACCTTAGCAACCAAAAGTCTTGCCTGCTTGCATCATTGATTTTCATGTATTCAACTTCCATGGATGGTAGTGCCACAAGTTACTATCATGCTCATAGCTCTAACAAACAATTTGAACATGTATTTGCTATTTAACCTTTTTCTATCTAGATTGTTAGTCGTATCGACATTCACAAAATTGTATATAGATTCTTACATGTCAATTTGGGGCATCACTTTGTAGCATATCACGTGATCAATTATGCCAAGCAAGTACATGAAAACTCTCTTGACAATTGTCCAATACTCTTTCCCAATTGTCGGCATGTATCTCTTAAATACTCACACTACATGAACAATGTTTGTTCAAGTTTAACCCATTGCATACATTAGACTACCAATAGCAATGGCATTGAGAACACATGTGATGTCCTCTATTTCTTCAATGTCTTTTAACATTGTACTTCACCAATTAATTTTCTAACCGTAAGATCTCTCTAAATCCCACCACATATATTTACATTTGAACTCTCAAACCATAAAGGACTTAAACGTTAGGCATACTTTTGGAATAGTATGAATCTACTTCCATTTCTACAAATATTCTTAATCTATACACTATATCTTTTAGAAAAATAAAATTGAGTTATTTGTGGAGACAATAATTTGGTTTGGATGACAAATTTCAAAAATTGTGAAATTTAGAGTGTTTGAATGGAAATAAATTCAACGCCATCAAAAACTTAGAACACTCAAAACTCTGAATTTTAAGAGTTGTAAACTAGATTTTGAAAAAAATTTCAAAATATTATCAAAATCTTAGCCGTTCCACTATTTTGAAAACAAAATTGTAACATTAGACTGGGCTAAATAAAATTCGTGACGGTCGCTTGTGGTTGGAGTGTGCTACTATTCAACGACGGAATAAAAAGAAACTAAAGAAGCTTATAATGAATGCAATTGAGTAGAGAATATACCTATTACACTATCCTTTAATTACAATAATGACCATCAACCTGGTACCAATGACTATTCCTTCATTTTAATTTTATTCCGGCCCCGTCCTCGCTCCCGGCCCCCCCTTCTCTAGGTACCATGTGAATTTTCAATGTTTGCTCATATACATATCAAGCGCTATACACGCATAAAGGAGATCGATACGTTTGTGCGGCCCAAAGAAAAAAGAATATATGTACCCAACACGTCGTGAAGATCGAAACGGTCAACCAGGCGACGTATGAACAGTACACCCAACGTACGACCTCATCTATTTATCAAAGGCTGCGTACGGATGCCTCTTGCTGCGTAGGGTCACGGAGGAGAAAGGTGAGCTGTGTATGGCTGTGAGGATGAATCCTGCGCTGCGTGTTTGCCTCAACACACTCAAATTTTTATGTCCTATTCAATTTTGGTTGGTTTACCATAATAATAAAATCTGAACGGTGATATGTGGTGGGTAAGTTTTGCTGATGAAATCTACTAGATTATTGTTCAAATTTCATTGAGTATACGGTTTGTTATGATTTATGATCTCGGCTTAAGGAGTATACTCTTTTTTAAATCATAAGATTTGGTATATCTGGCTTGCAGGTCCAGGTCACTGAATGTATTCTTGATTTTATAAGACAGCTATGAAGATTAATCCTGAGACCTCTAAAAATTTACTAATTTACCATAGTAAAAAAAAATTTTAAAAATCTAATAATAATAGCCATATATTTGCAATTTAAAAATAAACTAATACAGAAAATAAAAAGCCATAGTTATATTTTAAAGGATGATAAGGATAAGGAGAACCAAACTATTAATTATACTGGGTAGTGATCTCAGAAATAAATTTACCATACCATGGAAAATAAAGAGTTGTTGCTGCTAAATGCAGAGGAAAATGAAACTATATACTGAGTGAATGGATATAGTGATATTAGAAATAGACTTAATATGACGTATATTGACTTGGTTTTTGAATGGATATAGTGATATTAGAAATAAACTTAATATGATGTATATTGACTTGGTTTTTGGGTGGTTTTGGATTTTATTAGTTTTTTTTTTATAGTTTTATTTGTTAAAAATAATTTAATAGGAATATTAATCTATATTATTTTAAAGTATTTTTTAATAAAACAATGTAAAAACAGTATTATTTATATAATAATGTTAATATTAATATTAATAATTTATTATTAATTATAATAATTTGATCTATTATTTATTTATTATATTATATAAAAATAAAAATGATTTTTTATTTCCATTAACAAATTGTATATCTAAGCTTTTTGCAAAAAGAAAAAGTTAATTAATTTGGAAACTTATTAGTAAGAATTCTAATGAATCTTTAAAAGATAATAAGTATTTTTAAAAATATAAAAACTAAACAGTTAAAAGACATATGTTGATTCTAATTTATAGACTAAATAGTATTTTTCACATGAATTCACTAAAATCTAGCAATACAATTTCAATGTTTTCATTATTTAAAATAAATTTTTAAATACATAAATTCAACACCCTAAAAAATCATTTTATCTATAAATTAGACTACTCCCTATAAAATGCTTCTATTGACAGAATAATTAAACATCTATTAAATAAATATAAAACAATTTCTATTTAAAGTCAAGCACAAAAATAATTCAACATTAAAAAATATAAAGAAAAAATCCATCACTTATTCAAAATAACTTCATATTTTTTTTGGGTCATTTCACAATCATTCATTTTAACAAAAATCCTTACAAAATCAATTCAGCAAACCCAAAAAACCTAATTTTTTTACTTAAAAATTAATTTAACAATTAAATAATAATAATAATAATAATTAAAAAAAAACTAACTCTTCAACTTACTTATTCATAATAAGTTTAAAGTCAATGGTTGTTTGTGCCCTTTATGGCAACGGCAGCCTGATCGTTTGAAAAAGTCAAGAATATTCTAGAGGAAATGAGGGAGAACCAGACGAACGGGTGAAAATATTCTATGGCTTTCTTTTTCTCTTTTCTTTTTCCGTTAAGTTGTGAGATTAAGTTTAGGTGAGGGTTCGTTTTAATGATGTTTCGAAGAATTACTTCTCTATTTGTATACTCTTATCATTAAAATATGTGTAGGTAGAACAATACTATATGTGAAGTTAGGTAGAACTTGAACATTCAATAACCCACTTTTTATTTCCACACATTATTTCAACTCTTCCTATACATTTTTAACCAACAATTTGATTAATTTAATTGAATTAAATAACAAAATTTATTATTTGTTATCGTTAAATTTGTTAGTTTTAAAGATATCTATATTTTTTTTATTTTTTTTTTAAGAAACGGATAGAGTGTTATATTAAATTTGGCCTAAATGCCTCAAATCTGCTTACATAATGTTTGGCAGTGCCCAGATTTCTCCCTGACCAGAACCAAAGTGGCTTTTTCCTTGCTACGCCAGAGGTTTTTACATACTATTCTTTGGTCAACCGCCTCTATCTTCCCCAATTTGAAAATGCAAACAAACTGCTCCAATAAAAGACAGTAAAAAATATTAATCAGATAGTTAAGGGATGGACTCCCAACCTTCTTCTCCATCTCTGAGTAAGACTCCGAGGGGGAGAAGAACAGCTTTATTAGCTTCGATATCAGCTTCTTTGTTGTTATCTCTCTTGACATGATAGAATTTCAAGGTCTGGAAATTTTTTGACAGGATTCTTATTCTGTTTATCAACCTGGACAGTCTTAAGTCAGTAGGGGAAGAGTAGTCTACAATGGATTGTATGATAGACTGAGAGTCGCCCATCACAATTGCATCATTGATACCAAGAAGTTTAAGTTGCTTGAGGCCTTGGAGAAGGGCCAGGGCTTCAGCTTGGATGCTGGTATTGAAGCCCACTCCCCAGGCATATCTAAGATTTGTTCTGCTGTCAGCATTTTTAACCACTCCTCCTGCTCCTGATCTACCCGGATTACCTTTTGCTGCCCCGTCAAAGAAAAGGATATTATGCGCCAGCTTTGTGCAGAATGCCAAGAATTCAGATGCATTACAACGGATTTGCTAATCTTTTAGCACAGCGGGAGGCCTGGCAATCACGCTGAAGAGGAGGTCGAGATTAGTGCTCCAAGCCACATCTTGAGCACACAGATATGCCCCATCGAGCACATCTCCGATGCAGTCCTTTAACTGGATTTTTATTTTTACCCAGACTATCTTGTAATCACTCTTCTTATCTCTGAAGATCCTTTTATTTCTTTCCAGCCATGTTTTCCAACAAATTAATTTGGGAAGAACGCGCCAGGCAGCTTTGATATGAACGTTCTGAGGATTGCCTCTAGGATACAAGCTCATCCAATTCGAAAATAGATCTGGAATGTGATTAGGGAGATCGAAAACAGAATTCCATGGGCCTACGGCCTCTTTCCAAATATCAGTAGCAAATTTACACTTGAGCATCATGTGCGTCGTTGTTTCTGCGTTTTCTCCACACAGCGTACATCGGGAGGGGCCAAGATAGCCTCTTTTCTAAAGTATATCATCAGTCAATATTCTCTGATGACAAAGGAGCCAGCAAAAGGAGTCGATTTTAGGAATTGAAGGCTGGGACCAAATCCCTTTCCAAGGTTTCGGATCAGGAGGAACATGAGGATGCGACAAGAGCTGCCAATACCCCTGCGAGACTGTATAATGCCCAGGGGTCAACCCCTAGCCACGGGTATCAGTTTTCCTGCTGTGCAAAGGAGCCTTTCCATTTAAGAATGCCAAGAAGATTTCGAATTCCTTGGAAAGAACCTAGGGCACCTCGATCTTTATCCAACTATGCCAATCTCCATTCTCCCAATTAGATATATCCCATAGAGTAATGAAACCTGCTCTGGACATCCAATCTTTCAACAAAGCCAGGGAACGGTCTTCAGCCAGAGGGTCACAGCCCATAATACGGTCCTCCCATATTCTAATCCGCTTGCCATTTCCAGGGATCCAATGCGCATGCTGGCTAATTAAGAAGGATGACTTTGCACAGATCTTGTGGATCATCGAACCAGAGATTGCTATGGGGTTGTCCAGGCACCGTTTCCTCTGCCCAAGAAAATGTTTTTTCCACAAGGCTAGCTGAGCCCAACCCGGATTTGGGGCTATAATCCTCCAAAGCAGTTTTGCGCCCAATGCTATGTTTTGAGTGCAAAAAATCTTGAAACACAAACCACCCTCCAATCTGGGCATGGAGATTTTGTCCCAACTAATTAGAAGGATTTTCTTATCATTTGCTTTCCCACCTTTCCAAAAGAATTTTCTAATGTGGGCCTCCATATCCTTCATTATTCCAGCTGGGGCCAGCATAACAACAAACTGGAAAATAGGGAGATTGCTTAAGACTACTTTGATGAGCACAGTCTTGCCAGCCAGGTTAAGCCAGTTGAAACCCCAGGAGTATATCTTAGATATAAACTTTTCCAGCAAGGGTAACCAGTCTCTGTTAACAGCACATTTTTGGAAGATAGGGAGGCCCAAATACTTGAAGGATTTCCATGATGAGGAGGCAGCGAAATCAAAACAACAGGAAATGGCATGAAGAGTGGTGGCAGGGGTATTCCAACAGTAGATATGACATTTACTTTTATTGAGGCTGCTTCCTGAGTCTTCACAATACTCATCAACCACAACTTTAAATCTTTTAGCAGAGGGCACAGAGGCAGCACCCAGCAAGAGGGAATCATCCGCGAATAACGCATGATTTATATTTTTAGCCCCTCTTGCAATGCTCAGTCCCATTATCTCTTGTTCCTGCTGCTTTTTATTCAAAAGGAAGCTAAGGACTGAAGCTTTAAGGACAAAGAGCAGCGGGGATAGAGGACACCCTTGCCTCAGACCCCGAGATGCTTTAAAGAAATCAGTTGCCCTCCCATTCACCAATGGGGCTATCCAAGGCTCGTTAATACAAGCCTTAATCCAGTTAATGAATTTGGGGCCAAAACCAAATTTGCGTAGGACATCCATCAAGAAACTATGTCTAACTTTGTCAAAGGCATTTTCTAAATCTAACTTGACAACCATTCCTTTCTCTTTGCGAGCCAAACTTGAGTGTATCGCCTCTTGAACCAGAATAAATTTATCCACAATCTGTCTTCCCTGAATGAAACCTCCCTGATTTTCTGGGATAATTTCTGGAAGAATGATTTTTAATATGTTGGCAATCACTTTTTTAATCAGCTTGTAGCCTATGTTACATAGGGAGATAGGACGGAACCTGCTGAAGGTGTTGGTGCCTTTCTCCTTGGGGATGAGGGCTAGAAATGCCAAATTGGTGCTTCCCCCGATTTTCTGACTCTCTTGAGATTTTCGTACCATTATGCATAAGTCTTTCTCCACAATCTGCCAACAAGTCTGCAGGAATCTGGCTGTAAAACCGTCGGGGCCCAGGGCCTTGTCCGGTTCCATTGCGAAGAGGGTGTTTTTTATTTCATTGTTAGTGATTTCTGCTTCCAAGAAATGATTCTTTCTGTAGGTAATCAGGGAGGGCACCTCATTCACTAGATTAGAAACATGACCCAAGGCCTCCTCTTCGCTATAGAGATTTTTAAAATGGATGAATGCAGCATTTTTTATGCTGCGGATGTCTCTATGCTTGATATTCTCTACTTTAATTTCTCAGATGGAGTTGAGGCATTTTCGGACTTGGTCTTGCTTGTGGAAGAAGGTTGTGTTTCTGTCTCCCGCCTTAAGCCAGAGACTGCGGGATTTCATTCTCCAATAATCTTCCTCAGCCAAGCTAGCCTTAAGGAGCATATGTTGAAGATCTTCCTCCTTGTCTAGTATTTCTTTAGTGATCTCTACATTTTTCGTAGCCAGTTGATGTATCTCAAGACATTTCTAAATCTTTTTTCTTTCCACAGCAGGATTAGGTAAGTTTTTTACCCAAGCTTTAAGCGCTGCTTTGACTCTCCTAAGCTTCTCCTCCCAAACAAAGAAGGCAGAGCCTTTGACTGGGTGCTTCCAGCTTTCTTTTACTAGTTGCAAGAAGGACTGTTCCTTGACCCAGTGGGGACTAAATTTAAACGGTATGGGACCTTGATCCAAATGGGCCAGCAGATCAAGTTTTATGGGACAATGATCGGAAACACTGCAAGGAAGAATTTTCATTCTAGACTCTAGACCAAGAAGAAGAAAGGAACTTTGAACAAGGAATCTGTCTAACCTTGCAGCTATATGACTCGGACCGAGTCTTTTGTTGGACCAGGTGTACTTACCAGAAGAAGCCTTGATGTCTATCATGTCCCAATCTTGAAGCAGTTCCTCTACCCATTCCCGCGCCGGGTCCCTTACGATGCTTCCTCCACGCTTTTCTGCCAATGCTAAGGTGAGATTCAGATCCCCTGCAATGATGGTATTTTCCAACTCTTCAGATTCTGCCATACTTCTAATGGAGTCCCAGCAGGAATTTTTCTCTCCTATGCTTACAGGGGCGTACACGTTAAAGAGGGAGAGAATCATTTCTATTTCCACATGCTGTAGTTTTGTGAACAGCCAATGGGTGTTGGTAACTTCTTTAATCCTTGAGAATTTGTTAGCATTCCAAATAGTGCCCAGGCCTCCTTATGCACCTCGAGCTGAGACTGCTTGACCTTCGCTTTTCTTCCACAGTTTCTTTCCAATATGAAGGAAGGCATTGTCCTCCATTTTAGTCTCCTGGATGAGGAGTATATCAGGAGATTCTGATCTTATCAACGTTCTTATAGCTTCTTCTTTTGTCCTGCTCCCCATACCCCTGCAATTCCAGGAGATGATCTTCATCACTTGCTTTTTGGATGATGAGATCCTCTAGAGCTCTGGGATTGATTTCTGGTTGTCTTTAGTGTTCTTGCCAAGAGTTTCTCTAGGGTTGGTTGGCTTCCCTAGAGTTTTTCTTTATAAGTCTCCTGCTCTCTTTTTTCACGAGAAGATTTTCAGCCTCTCAATGATCTTCTAGCCGAAGTTTGCGATTCCCCTATTTCACCTTCTTCTTCTGAGTCCTCCGAACCTTGCACTTCCTCGGTCTCTTCTATGTGTATCTATTTTGATCTGTCTGCATTACTTTCAACTTGCTTTGATCCCGAGGGGGACTCTTTTTGGGGCGATCCTTCCTTCTGCATCTCTGGTTCTTGAGTATCTTCTTTTTCTAAGCTTAACTGTGCAAATTTGTTTCCTTGTTCTTCCATTATAGGGGTTTGAATCCCAGGGCCTGCCTGAGGGCCTTTGCCATTTGTATTTCCAGATCTAGGGGGTTTGTGAGCATTTTTGGTCCTTTTGACCTGGGTCCATCCTTCCTCCTTCCCTTTCTCCACTTCACTATTCTTTGGACATCCTCTAGCAAAATGGCCATAGACATGGCATTTCCGGCACTTAAACGGAAACTGCTCATAGTCCAGCATTTGAACATGAGTCCAGCTTCCAACCCTGATCTTTATTGCCTCGGGAAAACCAACCTCCAGATCAACTTCTACACAAATTCTAGCACAGTCGTATTGGTCTTTGTTGTTTGCTCGATCAATGAATTTTCCCAATGTGTTTCCAATATGCTTAAGATATTCCCAATTCCAACAATGTACTGGCAGATTGGGCAGCCTCACCCATACTGGGATGGCAGTAGGGAGATCAACTGCTAGGTCGAAATCGGGCGTCCACTTATTAAGATATAGCCCCTGAGGGCCCATGAAATAGGGACCGTTCCGGAAAATCAGATCCTTGTCCTCCTTGTCCAAGAATTCAAACAGAAAGAATCCCTTCCCAAGAAAATACAAGGTGACTTTATTTTTAATCAGCGGAGCCCAATTCCTAGTGACCCAGCTCTCCGTGGTTTTGGGGGAGGGCCAGAGCCCTGTGAACTGCCCAACCAAAGTACGCTCAGCCAAAGAAAGGGCGACCTGGATCGGACCCTCCGGAGGGAGCAAAATCTCGGGGATGTCATCCAACCGCTTCACAAATTTCGTTGCCTCAGATGCTTTCTTCTTTGGTAGGGATTCCAGAAGTTTGAGAAAGGCCTCATTTTCAGAGGGGGGAGGCGGAGGGGGCAACTCCATTGTAGCAACAGCTCCTTCGCACACTCAAAGCGGTCACACCCAACACCCAACGATCAATCCATATCCCCACTAGCCCACTGTTTGGTCAATTTAGTGTGTCCTAAATTGCTAACATAAATTATCAACCAGGGATTCGTAAGCTGACGAAGTGTGGCGCACTATATGTGCAAGATAACCTATCTCTTACTTTCCTAAATTGCTAACATAAATTATCAACCAGGGATTCGTAAGCTGACGAAGTGCGGCGCACTATATGTGCAAGATAACCTATCTCTTACTTTTTGTCGTTTTTGGATTTTTATGAAATTCTAAAGACAAGTATGGTTATGGATATTCAAGGCAATGATGTCCTTTATAATGATTTACCAACTTGAAACTGAAAAAGGAATTTGAAACATACAATGACAAAACTTGAAAGGAAATGAAAATGTGCTACTGAAATGAAAAAGGTGCCGCTAATCTAATAAATCAAAACAGTGAACTAGTGAGCATGAAACCAAACTATTCTTGCTGCTATCTAAACACAAAAGAAACTATGCTGAAAGAAATCCAAAAGTTGCAATAAAGTAAATCTAAATCAAATTACATCAACTTGTCTTCTGATCCCTCATCATTAGTCCAGTTATGATTTTCGGAAGTAACCATAAACAACTTGAGTAACTGATATCTAACTTGCAGAAAGTAAACTAATATCAAACCACACATTCATACTTCAATCCCTCACCATCAGTCGAGCTGTGGCTTTCGGAGGTAACTGACAATGACATGAGCAATTTAATATATCTAACTTGCAGAAAGTAAACTAATATCAAACTACACACTCATACTTCAATCCCTCACCATCAGTCCAGCTGTGGCTTTCGGAGGTAACTGAAAATGACATGAACAATTTAATATATCTAACTTGCAGAAAGTAAACTAATATCAAACTACACACTCATACTTCAATCCCTCACCATCAGTCCAGCTGTGGCTTTCGGAGGTAACGGAAAATGACATGAGCAATTTAATATATCTAACTTGCAGAAAGTAAACTAATATCAAACTACACACTCATACTTCAATCCCTCACCATCAGTCCAGCTGTGGCTTTCGGAGGTAACTGAAAATGACATAAGCAGCTTAATATATCTAAATCTAACTACTGAAACAAATGTGCAAGACTGAAATAAACAAAGCAATACTGGAATTAAACAAAAAGTAAATTAGCAACAGAACAATATTGATTCCATGTCATTAGTCAAAAGATATGCAAATGCCCGGGCTGCCATGAAAAATTATGCTAAAAGCTATGATTTCAAAAAGCAATATAAGTAAAGAAATATGACAAAACAGAATTGAAAGCAATTTATCTAGAAAACATGTAAAAGCCTCCTTGATAGCAGGGGCCCTCTGCTACCAATTTGGTGAAGTCCTTCAGCTCCTTAAAATTGTAATCAAAACACCATCAAAGAACTGAATTTCTCTATTAAAAAGAACTCACAAATTTACATCCCATTCCATCTTGAACTTTGTTACAAAAGACTTCTCTACTACTTTTTCATTACTTTCTCATTACTTTCTCATTACCTATGATAGGAGAAAGCTTCTCCTATTTATACAAAATATGAGGAAACATCTCATTAATGGGAGTCCATGAATCTCTCCCTCCATCTCTAGAGTTACAATCAAAATAGGAAATGATAAGACACATGTCTTTCTAGAGTTTCAACACAACTGGAGGAATGAGACACATATCCTCTTAGAGTTTCAATACAACAAGGAAGTGAGACACATATCCTCTTGATCCCATAATCTTCTCCAACCAAATTCGACTTTGGCCTTAGAGTGCCACATAAGGGTCTTCTAGAAGTCTCCTTTTGACCTACACATGTCACAAAACTCATAACACATATATAGATATATGAAACTATGTTACTTTTCTAGTTTCTAATCATAAATTCACTTAAAATACATAAAATAAATAACTTTGGAAAACAAGGATCCTAACCCATATATTTATGAAAATGGTTACTTGATGTAGGGTTTTAGGTCAAATGGTTATGAAATAAGGGCTAAATGGTTATGACATAATGGAAATATGTATGAATATGGAAAACATTTTTGAGACTCAACATACCCCCCAACTGAAGTTGTTGCATGTCCTCATGCAACCATTGCAATGATTCATTTGTCCATGAATTGATCTTTTATGAGTTTTGACTCATATAGATTCATTCCAAACTTTGCTTCTTGATTTTTCCTTTTTGGCAAAGTATAATACATTTGATTGCAACATTTTTTTTTTTTTCAATGGTTGGTTCTTGTGTAACAACCATTTTTTTTCAATGGTTGGTTCTTGTGTAACAACCATTTTTTTTTTTTTTGAAGCATTGGTTCTTGTGTAACAATGCTTTATTTTCTTTGTTGCATCAAAGTTCATGAAAACATTTAGAATCAACTACTTCATCAATGAATTGATCATTTGCAAGGCATATAATCTTTTGAATCATGTTGCAACAATAGTTGGTTGGGAAGTATATGTGGGTGGAAATGAAATGAAAATGTGTGATAGTGTATGACATGTGGATATGAAATAATGTCCCTTCCCCCAACTAAAGATATGACAATGTGAAAAAGGGAGTGAGGAATTTTTCCAAAGTTACAATTTTAGCATTCTAATGAATTACATGACTAAAAATTAGAAAACAACATACCTTCACTTACCTTAAATGTGGATGAGTTTTGTATGTGTGGTGGCTACAAAATTCTGATCATATTCTTCTTCAAGTGGCTGAACAAGAGGAGTCATGGATAAAGAGATAAGATGACTTTTTATTGCTCCTACTAAAACTTGCTGAATCTGCTCCAAAATGCTGAAAATAATAGTCTTCATGTCTTCAAAACTCATTAGCATAATTCCTACTATGTGAAAAGATGTTCTGATGTCGAACATAGTAGGAAATTGTTGACTTAGTGGCCATTAATGGATGCCACTAGTCAACACGAGAACTCTCACCATCGATGACAATGAGAGTCAAGATGCCCAAACACATCTTGCTAGGTACGAATGATTTTGCTGATGTCGAGTCACCTAGAAGATCTGACGAACAAGAGACATTAATGTATTCCCATTGTGTGTCAGCATGAGAACTTGCCATTAAGGCATGCAAGCCTCAAGGTGTTTTACAAAGAACTTAGACTCAAAGGACTATAGACTCAATAGTTTGCATTGAAGCATGGCTTATTTGCGGAATGAAAATGACAAGAAATGGAAGATGGAAATGGAAGATGAAAATGGAAATGGGCAATAAGCATGTGAATGAGCCTCTTGCTTTTATTTGTGGGTTATGAATGGACAAAAAGAAATGGAAAGTGGATGTAAATGTAAATGGAAAACATGAAGTGAAATGAGGTGAATGGTTTATTATGAGGTATGGATGTGATGGAGACAATAGTATCTGAAAGTTTTTCAAGTGTTTGGATCTGATTTTGCATCAGCATATTTCCTCCTCTTTGTTGTTGATCATCCTCTTATGAAACAAGTTGGCCTCTTAAAGAGACACCATTCTCTTGTAGTCATTTGTCCTTCCTCCTGGAACCTGCAAAAAAACTAATACTTCTTCTGCAATGGAATGTAAGATTATCAAAGGGAGAGAGGTGATCAATCTATCTAGTTATGATATTTACACACAAAACTAAGAATTTGTATTAATGAAACAAGTTCTCAAAGGAAAAATCAAAAGAATTTATACCTGTTTTGGAATTAGTGCCTCAAGTTGAATGTAGCTTCTTTTCAGCAATTTATTTCATTATTTGCCATTTCAAACTCTAATGATGTATTTCTCATTGTATAGATCTTGTTGAGACCTTTCCAACGATACTTAAATCATCAAAATCTGATTTTGTATGAGAAAGTTATGCTGATTTGAACAATGAGGTTTTTCAGCTGCGGAATTGCAGAACAGCTGCGGAATTGGACTTCAGCTGCGGAATTGGAGAACAGCTGCGGAATTGGACTTTAGCTGCGGAATGTCGACGGTTTCTGTAGCTAAAAATCTTGAATAAAAAATTAGCCATTCATCCTTCATCATCAATCCAAAATTAATCAATACCTTCAGAAAAACGAGCAAATAACTTGTTCATTTCATTGATTCAAAATTATTCATTTTTTTTATTATTTTTTTTTTTTAACAATAAAAGAGAAATGCAATTTTTTTTTTTTTTAAGTTTCAACAAATGATGCTAAATAAAGCAAACTCAGATACATTGACCAATCGTGACCTTGCAATGACCATAAAATGGTAAGTGAAGATCACATAAGATGAAAAATAATATATTGGTAAGCATTGAAGAACATAAAATGCATGATTGCTATTTCAAAATGTAATCTTTCATCTCTTCAAAATTTATTTTTTTGTATCTGTTTGATCCTTGAGGGATATCACAATCAGTAACTGTTCAGAACCACCCCCCTCAGTTGGAATTCCAATTGCAGCAGTTGCCATTACAGACGCGTTCAATCTCAATTGAGCTTACCTTTATGCTACTAAGGTTCATTGTGCCATCTGCACGACCATGTGCTTGATAATATCCTTCTATAGTTCGCTCAATTCATCCCCATGCCTTCTTAATGTCTTTCCATAGTGATGTGGCATCCCTTTGAAATAAACATCATAATGGTTGGTGTTTAATAATGTCATTGAAGCACCAAAAATTGCTGGGCAGATGATAAAAGAGATGTGAAATCCAACATTCAGAAAACGAAATTGAATTAAATTCAAAAATGAGTGGAATGTGCATTGAATGCCATGATAAGAGTTTGATTTTGATTAGAATCCCTCTTCCTAGAAATCAGGAAACCGAATTATCAATGCAGAGTGCCGTTTTCAAATTCTTCACTCAGAAAAAATCGTTTTTCCTCACGCGGCAGGCAAAAATGGCCTTCAAAGAACCGAGAATTTCTCCCAGATCGCCACGAATTTCTTAAAACGGTTTCTGGGTTATCTAATTGACCACGTTGGCGAAAAAACCCATGTTTTAGTTTTTCTAAATTCATCTCCGTTTGGCCAAATCGTGCTTTCAAAGTTTGGCGTTTTTCTCTGTTTTGCGTTTCTATGTTTTGTCCTCTGTTCGTTTTCTTTCAAGTTCGGCTATAGCTGCATCAATTCTCTGCAAATACTTGTTCTTTGGGAAACCTTCCAAATCAGATTTGCCTTTGCAAATATTGCCCATGCTTATCCTTCACCTAAGCATTCTTCAGTTCAATCAAGGCACGTTTTGCCTCTTTAAATTTTTTTTTTTTTTCAATTTCAATGCCTTGTTCTCTTACATGTGGCTGTCTTATGAATCTCAAGGAGCGTTTGGTGATGGTAGGCGGCATTGGCAAGGCTGACAGGCCTGGTATAATAAAAGGAATTGGCATTGATAGGTTTGAATGGCAAGAGATTTGCACAAAGGCCTCACGAATTCTTTCAGGGATTTGGGGAATTTTGATGATGTCTTTTCTAGCTCAAATCCTACGAGTCAATAATGCTGTCATAAGCTCTGAAACACTACAACCTAGCAGCTTTGCAACATCTCTAACTCCATCATTTTCAACTTCTACATGATTTTCATTATCAAAAGCAAAGAAAATCTGATGTTTCCGAGTCATAATACAGCTGCAAGCATCGTAAATGGTTGAATTTTTATGTTTTCTGTTGAGAGTAATTCATTTTTTTCAAAATGCCATGGCCATTTCATTTTTGTTTATTGATTTGTTTTTCAATTTTTTTTTTTTTTTTTAGTTTGTTTTTGTTAATAAAATTATATGTTATATTTTTAAAAATTAAAAATACACATATATATTTTACTAAGCAAAATGATTTTTTTTTTTTTTTTAATTTGTTTGGTTAATAAAATTACATGTTATATATATTTTTTTAAAATTAAAAATACACATGTATATTTTACTAAACAAAATGATTTTTTTTTTTAATTTGTTTTGTTAATAAAATTACACATGTTGTATTTTGAAAAATTAAAAATATACATATGTAATTTACTAAACAAAACAATTTATTGATTTTTTTTTAAATGATTTGTTATTAAAATTATATATATATTTTCAAAAATAAAAATATACATATATATCTTAGTAACAAAACATTTTAATTTTTTTATTTTTTATTTTTTATTTTCATTTTTTTTTAATTGATTTGTTTAATAAAATTATGTATGTGATATTTTCAAAAATTTAAAAATACACATATATATTCATTAAACAAAACAATTTATTGAAATCAAAGTTTTTCATGAAAACAATTTTTTTTTTAAAATTGTTGAATCAATTGAAATGATGAAGTTTTATTGTCTCCTTTTTTTTTTTTTTTTTTCACATAACAATTCTTTTTCTGATCCTCCAGATCACACAAAGTGCAAGAGGAGAGCATACTCAAGAATTATTAATTTTTTTTTACATAACAATCCTTTTTCTGATCCTCCAGATCACACAAAGTGCAGGAGGAGAGCATACTCAAGAATTATTAATTTTTTTTAGATGTAAGAAATAAGACTACCTAGTTACACTTCCCCGGCAACGGCGCCAAAATGTTTGGTCAATTTAGTGTGTCCTAAATTGCTAACATAAATTATCAACCAGGGATTCGTAAGCTGACGAAGTGTGGCGCACTATATGTGCAAGATAACCTATCTCTTACTTTTTGTCGTTTTTGGATTTTTATTGATCTTGGTTGGTTTCCTAATGTGAGATGGAAATTTTAAAAGACAAGTATGGTTATGAATATTCAAGGCAATGATGTCCTTTATAATGATTTACCAACTTGAAACTGAAAAAGGAATTTGAAACATACAATGACAAAACTTGAAAGGAAATGAAAATGTGCTACTGAAATGAAAAAGGTGCTGTTAATCTAATAAATCAAAACAGTGAACTAGTGAGCATGAAACCAAACTATTCTTGCTGCTGTCTAAACACAAAAGAAACTATGTTGAAAGAAATCCAAAAGTTGCAATAAAGTAAATCTAAATCAAATTACATCAACTTGTCTTCTGATCCCTCATCATTAGTCCAGCTATGATTTTCGGAAGTAACCATAAACAATTTGAGTAACTGATATCTAACTTGCAGAAAGTAAACTAATATCAAACCACACATTCATACTTCAATCCCTCACCATCAGTCCAGCTGTGGCTTTCGGAGGTAACTGAAGATGTCATGCACAATTTAATATTTCTAACTTGCAGAAAGGAAACTAATATCAAACTACACATCCATAATTCAATCCCTCACCATCAGTCCAGCTGTGGCTTTCGGAGGCAACTGAAGATGTTATGAGCAATTTAATATATCTAACTTTCAGAAAGGAAACTAATATCAAACTACACATCCATAATTCAATCCCTCACCATCAGTCCAGCTGTGGCTTTCGGAGGCAACTGAAGATGTTATGAGCAATTTAATATATCTAACTTGCAGAAAGAAAACTAATATCAAACTACACATTTCATAATACAATCCCTCACCATCAATCCAGCTGTGGCTTTCGGAGGTAACTGAAAATGACATGAGCAATTTAATATATCTAAATCTAACTACTGAAGCAAATGTGCAAGACTGAAATAAACAAAGCAATACCGGAATTAAACAAAAACTAAGAAAAAATAAATTAACAGCAGAATAATATTGATTCCATGTCATTAGTCAAAAGATATGCAAATGCCCAGGCTGCCATGAAAAATTATGCTAAAAGCTATGATTTCAGAAAGCAATCTAAGTAAGGAAATATGACAAAACAGAATTGAAAGCAACTTATCTAGAAAACATGTAAAAGCCTCCTTGGATAGCAGGGGCCCTCTGCTACTAATTTGGTGAAGTCCTTCAGCTCCTTAAAATTGTAATCAAAACACCATCAAAGAACTGAATTTCTCTATTAAAAAGAACTCACAAATCTACATCCCATTCCATCTTGAACTTAGTTACAAATCTACTTCTTCATTACTTTCTCATTACTTTCTCATTACTTCTTCATTACCTATGATAGGAGAAATCTTCTCCTATTTATACAAAATATGAGGAGACATCTCATTAATGGGAGTCCATGAATCTCTCCCTCCATCTCTAGAGTTACAATCAAAATAGGAAATGATAAGACACATGTCTTTCTAGAGTTGTAACACAACTTGAGGAATGAGACACATATCCTCTTAGAGTTTCAATACAACAAGGAAGTGAGACACATATCCTCTTGATCCCATAATCTTCTCCAACCAAATTCGAATTTGGTTTTAGAGTGCCACATAAGGGTCTTCTAGAAGTCTCATTTTTACCTACATATGTCACAAAACTCATAACACATATATAGATATATGAAACTATGTTAATTTTCTAGTTTCTAATCATAAATTCACTTAAAATACATAAAATAAATAACTTTGGAAAACAAGGATCCTAACCCATATATTTATGAAAATGGTTACTTGATGTAGGGGTTTAGGTCAAATGGCTATGAAATAAGAGCTAAATGGTTATGACATAATGGAAATATGTATGAATATGGAGAACACTTTTGAGACTCTTGAGTCATGTGTTGA